>BMAW01022571.1:70707-83727 GCA_019974015.1 Nephila pilipes
GATTAGTTTTGTTATAATATCAAATATTACATTGCATTTCAAATATATCAAAAAATTTTATACATCGAGGAGTACACCGAAAGTCTGAATATATTGCAAAATATTTTCAAAACCTGTAATATTTTTATTAAAATTTGGCAGCCAATAAGTAAAATGAGAGATAAAGAGAGAGAATTAGAAAAGTTTATATTTATTTATTCCATATCAATGTTGTTATGAAAAAATATGAACTTAAGTGCGTTCCGTTCAGAATTGCACTACGGCAGTGAAGATAGTCTTAAAGACAAGTATAGAATAAGCCTAGTAGTGATTCTAAATAGATATGGAAGACCTTAAACCTTGACTTGAAGATGTATTTCATTACCAAGTTACTAGATTTGGCGATAAATCTATACGTCCCTAGACAAGTCAGGAAGTTTTAGAAGGTATTTTGAGACATTACATATTAGCCACTGTGTATCAGTGAGTGTATGTTGAGTAAATATATGTTCCAGTGTAATGTGGTTAGATGTTTCGAATTGCTGTGATCGATGATTGTAAATAACATCTGTTATTTCTACCAGAGTTGGTTATTTTGGGTACTGATTTCACAGAATCTATGATTCCAAATATCTTGAAAATTTAGTCACTTGTTATTTCATGTATAATATATTTGTCGAATAAATATCATTCTTTTTATTTGCATTTCTTCCTGGTGTAGCAGTTTTAATGTGTGACCATTAGTGTAATTTTCGTCATTTTAATCTAATATTCGGTTGTTTTAATTTTTCTGCACTTATTGAGCATGTACTTCTTAGATCAAGCGCAATTAACTCGCCAAGATGCGATTTCACAAAATCAGTTTAATTTTCACCAAGAATACTGCGATGTACTGTATGGAGTATCCTTATATATACTGTCTGGAGTATCCTTATGTATACTGTCTGGAGTATCCTTATGTATACTGTCTGGAGTATCCTTGAATATTGAAAGAAGAATTCTTTAGATAGGATTGGAGGTGCTTGCTGGTGGTAGTTTGGGGTTTCCCCAGAACAGACCATTCAGGATATGGAGGTTAAAGGTTTCAAATCTCTTTTAATAAAATAATAATACAGAAGCTAAGTTACAAATAAAAGTACGACACTTAATTAAATTTTTATTAGAAATTATTTATAAGAAACATTTTGTGGAAGAAAAAAATTGAAAAGTAGTGTAGAACTTTTTGTGATGAAATACATAGTTAATTTTTTAAAAAACGTTTGTTCAAAAACTAATTTTGTGTTCTATTATTTTGATCTTATATTTAGTTCTGTTCTATTATCAAATCATTTCGATATATTTAACATTATAGTATAAAGTTTTAAATTCATGACAAAAAAAACAGTTTAGTTTTGACGTCACACTAAAGAATTTTCACAAGTCAACAAATTTTATGACTTTATATCATTTGTAAAATACTTTTAAGTTCAATCTACAATCTATCATTTTTTGTAACAGAAATGAAAATGATGCAAAGTACCTGAAACATCAAAACATATTGTTTAGATAAAATATATGCAAGAAAATATGGTAAATGATATAATTATTTTTTTTCATATCTTAAACTATGGCAAAACAATTAGATCTTTATTATGAAGTATATTTATTAATAGTACAATTATCATCTCATGGACTTTTAACTGATAAACAAGTATAAAAACTTTGTAAAACTTTCTACACTTTTTATGTCCTTAATCTAAAATAAAAAACAAATCGTTCTTTAATCTATTTAAAGTTCGAGTTTGTAAATTATCTAATTTTTACATAACCACTTGAATGCTTGCATAAAGGTTCGTGATAAAAATTTTACAATACTTAAAGATAATACATTATGATTTCAATGTTTAATCCAATATCTTCGGCTGATAAATTACGTGTCAATTAAAGCTTTGATAGGAATGAAGCTGTGCACGAAGGAGATATTTATCATTTCTGAGGAGGGGGGGGGAGGTCATCGTGTTATTTATAAAACTGTTTCAAATATTTAAATTGTCTTCTCATTGTGAGTAAGAAGACGTGATTTCTCGGTACTAATCAACTTAAAATGTTTAACTAATTTAGTTAAGTATAAGAATAATCAATGTCAAAATAAGTTAATATACGAAGATAATATCTCTGCTCCCCTAAATATTATAACAAAGATATCTACTTATGACGCAGAACTCTGAACAGTAACTTTTTAATAATTAGTTCCGATTCAAGCAAATATGTAATCACGGGATCAAAGTCGTGTACATGCTCTATATATCTTGTTAAAGTGCTCTATAGCTTTCATATGATTTTCTCTGTGTTTCTTCCATCTTCTCTGTTTTATTTTTTACACTTATTCTTATACAAGAAGGCTAATCAGGAAGGTAATATGAAAGAAAGAAAGATGGTGATGGTGATGCAAAAAGTTTTTTCTCTTGCAGCATCTAATCCGCATGGAGACTTGAGTGTGTTAAGTATGATCAAAAAGGAAGGGATGCTCGCTAACTGATGCAAACATACTCCAAACTCATTGATGGAAAATCAATTGGTAGGAAAGGCAGACTTGATAATAGACAAAATGATTGACTTGATTACTGCATGTTAAGTAAATGCAATCAAGTAAAATAAGGGATGTTGCTTACAGATTTGTGAAAAGCTGTTTTGGGCATTACGTTTTCATATCCGTTCAACAAAGAACAATTGCATAGTTTTTGAACTGAGAATTCTTCATGTAAATACCAAAATAATTTATTAAACGGTTATGAGAGGGCTTATAAGCATAAGAAAAAACTTCCAATGGCAATAATTTATTCTACAAAGCCAATGTTCAACAATCTATAGCAATCTAAACTTCTACACAAGTGTCTGGGAAGCGGGAAGCGTAAAACAATAATGAAACCATAAATTCATTAATACAGAAATTATGCCGAAAACTTTGCTTTGTGGTGGAAAGATAGTTAAAATTTCTAAAAATGGATGGAGCTATAGTCCTTTTTAATTATGATAATAAGGATAGACTAAAAATTATGCAATTTGTTGATTTGACTGTTAACGTGTACAAAATTTTCTGATATTTATGAATTTAAAAAGGATTCAGATTATAGAGAGACATATTATTCTCCGCATAAAGGAAGTGCAACAAGCTCAAAGAATGTCATTAAAGACTATTCATAAAATTTAACTGTAAAAGAAGGAATATCATATGCGCGTGGCGAATTTTTAACCAAATTCCAGTTCAGGAAAAAGAACTTAATCTTGTATACTCTTTCTTTAACTGTATATTATTGGTATAATATATTTGTTTCTAATTTAAATTGTTTTAATGAGTGGATATTTATTGTCTTCAAAAACTTCACATTACTTTTAATTCACATTTAATTATTATTTCAAGGAATACAATTTTATATATATATATATATATATATATATATATATATATATATATATATATATACTTTAAATAACGCACCAGTTTGAGTTCTTATGGAGGCAATTTTGAATTATAAATATTTAATTATATTTTTTTTTAAATTTTAAATTTGAATTTTACACTTTTGTAATTAATTAAAAACTTAAAATCAGTGATCCGTGCTTCATCATTTTGAATATCACTTTATTTCCAATGGTGAGGAAAAAAATTGTAAACAAATATTGGTAACTTTTTTAAACGCTGCGTATAATACACATCACTTGTAGATAGAGATCCAATATTCCTGATGATAATAAATCCAATTAAAAATTTACTTTAATTCCAGTATTCTTTATTAGATAGGCCTTAATTAATACAAGATCTCCAAAACTGCATCCCAGGGAATAATGCTAAAAAAATTAAAGCAGTTTAAAAAGGGATATGATTTTGCTTCTTTTTTTTGGCTTTAATAAAAAAAATATGTGATACATTAAAACTGGTTAGAAGTAACTCTTGATTAGTATAAGTGATAATAGGAGTGGATCCCGCTGAATTCTAGAAGTGCCTCACTCGTAACGAAGGCATTGGTAAGCTAGAACTTAATTGTATGATCTTAGGCCAGGGTGCACGTGCGTGTCGAGGCGAGTGTTTGAGAAAGGGCGATTTTCATTATGTGTGAAGAAACCTAATAAACTGTGTTTGTCTTTTTCCATACGTCTCTTCTATTGAAATTGTAATCTTTTTGTTATTTAATTAAGTTTTGTAGAGACTTAAGTAATAAGGGAGAGGCGTTAAAAAGTGTAACATAGAAGTATGCCATCGGAGGATGGTTACTCGTTAATCAATTTTCCTTAAATAATGTCCTCTGAGGTAATTGTTTTTATCCTAGGGAATAAAAAGAATCTAAGACTTAACTTAAAATCTTTTTTATGTATCTTTTGTTGCAAATTGCTGTTTGCAGTATCTATTTTAAATGATAAAATTTAATTTAATTTGTCATGGATATTCTGAATATCTTATATTTCTGGATGAATATCCACGTTAAAATAAAACATACCCCCATATTAAAAAAAAAAAAATTATGATAAATTAAGTTCTTATTTATCGGACCATTGATCGGAATAAAAATAGCTCCTGTTTACCACCCAATCTCTTTAATTTTTCATTTTACCCTACAATAAGTCAGTTTCGTTTGCGCCATCTTGAATAAAAATAAATTTTGCTGTGCTTAAACTGGCTATATTCATGACACCCAAGAGCTCTTCCGAGAAACCAATATCCGTCGTTCCTAAGAGCATAACTACATTCGCTTTTACAATAGCTAAATTTGAATAATTTTTTTCTTGCATTAATTATGCATCTTCCAAATTATATTTAAATTTGATATTGATCACCAGATGGGGAATGGCAAGGCGATGACTCCGTAAAATAATCCCTTTCCACCTTCGACCATCCATTTAGAATTCAGTGGATGCAATGTTATTCTATAATTCCAATTATAAACTTTCTCTAGTTCTCTCTCTCCCTTTTTATTTAATTTGATGGAATGCTCCTTATCATTTGGCTATGCAATCAAAATTACAAGGTTTTAAGTTCCGACGATAATAGCTTATGTTTTGCTTTTAATTGGTACGTTAATAATTAATCAATCAATTGATGGGATGTAATATTATATGAAAAAATAAAAATAAGAAAGGGGCCTTTCTTTTTCTATCTTCCTTTTTTTCTATTTCTAAAACGACTGTTATGTGTATTTTAGTAATTCATCTGTGGATTAATAGATCTTTAAATGACGTTTTAAAGTGCTTTCTAAAATCAGAGGAAATACGTAATCATATAAAAAAATTTCTTCCTTTTAACTTTTTCAGAGGTGTCATGTCTTTTTAAAATAAATATTTTTGTCCTGAATTTAAAGAAATGCTGAAAATTCGATAAAATTGGTACATCGCCATACAATTCAGGATGACTCTTAGATGGGAAACTAAACTCAAATTATATGAAGAATTGACAATAAATTACGCAAACTGATTCTACTTATTAAATACATGCACAATTAAATATATATTGAATATATATTAGTCTCACAATAATATTTCCACTGCTCATCCGAATAAATCCTTATCAAAAAATTATGAACAGACAATCGTTTCAACTTTCGTTCGAATCTCTTATTCCGATAAAAGGGCTGTTTAAATAGAAAATGAATTCTTACATCTTTAAAACCCAGTTTTGCCATCAGGTTAAATATTTAAACACGTCTTAAAAAGAGGCAATTTTTGTTGTTTTCATGGACATTAAAATAAATAAAAGCATTTTAGTCCCATCAAATGTAGCAAACGCACGATGTATGCCTAATTTAGCTTTTCTTTTGGAAAATTTTATGCCATAGTATTTATTTGAATAATATTGACGCCAGAACAGTTTTTTCAAACGTAAAATACTTATAATATATACCTAAGGAAACAGAGAATTTCTTCAACATTTTTAATGTAAATAAGTAATTGTAAGCCTTTATAGGTTTATATTTATTTGTAATATATAAATGCATGATTTATTTTATGTTACGTATTATTCTGAAGTACTTACGAATATGCAAAGCATACTTCTCACTAGGTCTTTCACAAGCAATAAATTCTGTCAAAATTCCAAGGACATTGAAGAAATGTGGTTTGTTCCCGGGCATGAGCGAACAACATTTCTGTCTCCAAAGGGAGTATTTTACGATGACAAAGAAGATCCCACATAAAATACTAATCAGGATGATTACTAACATTCTGTTCAAATCGTATTCTAATGATTAAGAAGGAAATTTGAAAATTATATGATGATGGGATATGCTTAAAATTCTATCACTTCAATGCATAATGTCTCAATACCCTCCTTTTTTATCGAATCCGCTTTTGATTCCGTGATTACGTAGCATTTACGAAACGTATACTGAAGGATTTATCACCTGTTTAAAATTTAGAATCGATATCATCAGTCGTGTGAAACAATAATGCAAAATAAATACTAATATCAATGACCTCTTCAGATATAAAATGATTAATAAAGAGAAAAAAACTCAAATTGTTGCCAATTCCTTTTAAATATTTGCCTAAACCTAGATCTATTATAGGTAAGAACTAAATTTTTAATTTTTTTTCGAGAATACTTAGAGAGTTTAAAACCATCTGGCATATTTTGTATTAAAGTTGCATGCGTTTAGTACATTTTGTGTGTGTGTTGTAATTCAAATATAAATCTCAAAACCTAAGAATTTATACATTTTTGCTAAAATATGTAAGAATTATTCATTTATAAAATAATCCATACCTAAATAATATATGATATTAAGCGTTCAATGATCATTGGTGTAAAAACAATCTTTTAGATAGCCCAGAGAAATAAATCTGGAGCTGTGAGATCAGGAAATTTCAAAATTATATAAGATAATGGGAATTGTGTAAATTTATATCGCTTCAAAGCGTGATATGTTTAAATGACCTTCCTATTTTTGGAGTCATCATTGGATCGTTTGATTACCTGCATTTACTAGCATATACAGAAAGACTTATCATCTGATTAAAATTTTAATATTATATCATCAGTCGTGTAAAACAATGATGAAAAAAATATGCAAAGGAAATGCTGCTATCACTAACCTCTTTAGAAATGAAGTGATTAAAATGCAAAATAAGAAAAAAATTCAAATTGTCACCAATTTCCTTTAAGTTTTTATCAAACATGGCTCTATTACACGTAAGTACTCAATTTTTATTCATTACCGAGAAAACTTAAAGATATTAAGACCAGTTGGAATATTTTGGATTAGAATTGTAAACTTTTAATAAATTATGAGTGTTAGTGTTGTAATTCAAGAATAAGTCTCAAAAGTTAAGAATGTATACATTTTTAAAAAAATGCGTAAATAAATAAAAATTATTCATACATAAAATAAAGCATGTCTAAATAATATACAATATTAGTGGTGCAACGATCATTGGTGAAAAGACAATGACGAAGATAAGCTTTTCCTTTAAGGTAACCCAGAGAAAAAAAAACCTAGTGTAGCGAGATCAGACGAATGTGAAAACTGATTTCAAGTTACTGGTGGTCCAGAAACACATTCCTTAAAACATCAAAAATTGCCGATGCTGCAAATCGAGCTAGGTCATCCAATTCTTGAAATATCTTTGACAAATACTAGTGTCAAGAAACGTTTAACCAAGGCAAATGTCATAGGCCTAGAGCGAGGCCTTCTTAAACGAAATGATGTACATACATCCACTTTGTGTGAATACGCTTTTTTTTTTTTTTTTTTTTTTGACAGATTTCTTATTAACTTCGCACTTCGAAGCTACTAAATGGCTATTGGTGACAACTTAGTTCAAAACTGAAGTTCAAAATAATCTCATTATTTTGATCTTCAGTTCAAATTACTATGATATTTCCACATTTAAAATCTCATGCCTTCCTTTTTAGATTGTGAGAACATTTTAAAAGATTATTTTTTTCCAAAAGTATTATTCCAATCTTATAAATTAATTGTAAATTGATTTTCGGCCCCCCATCCTGTATAGATAATTATCTGCTGTTAAAAAAGACTTGTAATATTCTCAATGTTATGTTACATACTCAATTTTTAAAAAAAAAATTCAAAAAGAATAGTTTTATAAAAATGATTTTTGTTATAGAAAAAGCCTTAATATTTGGCACGTTGACTTTCGACATATCTACATTTATAAATATTCTGAAAATTTCTGCTCTGTCTTTCTCATCCAAGGTTTAAAAAAGAGTTTTGCTGTATATATTCTGATGATAATTTTTGAAAACAAATTCAAATCATCTTTTAGAATTTTTTTTTATATAAACATAATCATATAGTTAAAATAGAACTGCCAATCTTTTGTCCATAAGTTCTCTTTATTTTATTGATTAAAAATTAATATATCTATGTGAAAAGGTATATCAAGTCTATCAAAAGGTTAAATTAGATTAATGTTCGTACTTTGTATCATTTTATTGTTCACTAGTTCTTTATCATCAATTTGAAAACCACAAATCAATAATCGAATTTGCAAAAGGAAAAATAAATAACTTTCAGAAACTCGCGTAGTCAACAAACGATATTATATTCACAAAACCATCATTTATTGGACTCCCAAGATTTTGAATACACTTATTCATGAATAAAATTTTATGCTTACAGATAAAGATTAAGACATTGAATAAGAAAAAAAAATCAAACCTCTTAGTTTTAGATGTGTGAAGTTGTTTAATTAAAGTTATTCCTTTTTTGAATAAAAATAAGATTATTCTAAGTTAAACAAATACAACCTGTTAAAGAAAAGCAGTCTATACATTTTCCCTCATAAAGTTAAAAGAATAAACTACCTTCTAGATGAAAGCAGTAAGTTATCGCAATATATATTTTTCCTTAGTGCTATTCGTCAATTCGAGAATCACAATTCAGAATCTCTTTCTTTCTTTCTCTCTCTCTCTCTCTCTCTCTCTCTCTCTTAGGGGGTAGAATATTAGTTAATATTTTTAAGTTGTGAATATATTCATAACTCGTTGTTCGAAACAGAATAAATTATATGAAGTACGATATTTTTGTGTGTGTTTCAACAGCGTTCATTGAAAGAATGTTTTGAAATAATGAAAACATTTTAAATATAAATTAATTTTTTTTAAAAGAAATGTTAAAAGTAACAGAAAAAATATGTGAAAAACGTTTTATAGATTCTAGTACATTGAAGTATTCTAGTACAGTCGTGTCAAAAAAGGACATTCTTAAAAACTTCCACAAATCTCATGGCAGACAAGCAAAATTAGCATCAATGCATAATCTTTTAATTTTTAACCTAATTCACTGTTTCAGTGTTGATAGATAAGTATTTGATTTGGTTTTTATTAACATCGCCCTAGAAGTAACACGATGGCAATTGGTGACGGACCTCGTAATTTCCAAACTCGGTCAAGTGACGACTACGATACCTGAGCTGGTATCCCCTCTCCTAACTTCCGCACCACGCCAATGGAATAGGTAAGAGGGAAACGTAGTTAAACAATATAAATAACACAGTATTTCACATTAACCATAATCTCTTTTTTTAGCGAAGTATTTTGAAACCCAATAAACGCATCCTTACATCCAACATTTGACTTTTCTTGCATGACAGTTGACTCCATTGTCCTCCTATATAATTTTACACAAACAAATTCTACTCAATGCTGATGTTTTAAGTAAATTTATTTAATGAAAAATTGTATATTATTTCAATTTCAGATTAAAACTGATAACTTTATCTTTAATTAATACACACTGAATCTTTCAAAAGGAATCACAAAATGTAGGGAAAATAGCTGTAATGCAACACATTAACAAAGACGATACAAATTTTTTTAATAAAACATGTTCGACATGTTTATACGAACTTCATCATTGGTTGAAATAATCTTTGAAAAATAATCAATCAATAACTCTTAAAATAATTAATAATTTTAATTAAAATAACACCAGTAAATAAAATGGCTTTTTATTATTTTTTTCCTGAAATTTAAAGCTAATATTTCAATTGAATGCATACTTCAGTACAAAAAAAGGATAAAAGAATTTAACTGTCGGTTCATATTTTTATTAAATGTAGGATATAAATTATATTTAATTACGATATCACCTTAGGAGAATGTACAATAAAAATGTTAAATATACCTGCTCTACACTTTCACACAATTTGGGCAGCAGAACACACTTTTAATGTATTAGTGTAAGTATATTAGTGCTTATTATTTCATTTATATTGTTGTTTTGTTTCCTCTCTTCTGATGAACCAACAGTAGTCAGTGAAAAATTGCAACATTCCATTCCGATCGAAAACGAATGGTAGGATATCTGAAATAAAGAGTACTGTTTATAAGCTTACACTAGAAGCACCAATAAAAGGTCTCTATTAATCTGATTTACGATGCAGATCCAAAGGTGCCATGATGTATGGAATGTTGTTTAGGAAGCATCTTTCATTCTCCTTTTTATAAAAATTTCTGTAGACTTTTTGGCTGCCACTGTATATTAAGTAAATGCGTGCATCAATATTCCATGCAGCCCACTACTAAAACCTAATTCCGAGGAATTCAGTTTAAGTAGGAAAAAAAACCAATCCAACAAGGAAGATGGGGAGAGCGATATTTTCTGTAACATTTATTTACAATCTCCACGCACCAATTATACATAAACAAAAAATTATTCTCAATACAAAATATACAAAGGCTTCCAAACAGCACATACTTTCACTAACCTGCTCTTGCGGTCAAAAAAATAAAGTACATCATAACAAAGAAAAACCCGCTTAAAGCGGTGAAGATCGAAATGTACTCTGGCAATATTACCCATGCGCTCTCCCGTAGACAAGACAATGCGCCTCTTGGCGGTATCCGTATAAATTACATCTGACTCTTTTGCACACATAACGCTGTTTGCGGTATTAAATGAGGCTGCGCGTGTTTCATAGAAGGAATATTATTCTGCTCTGTTTCACTTTCAAGACTATAAGATAGCACCCATGAATCATAAACCTAAAGAATAGTTAATTGGTAACTATGGTAGTTGTATAATAATTCAATAAGACCAGTACCTCATAGTTACAGAAAGAAAATAACTGTGAAGCATTGATCTTATTGAAGAATCGATTTTAGAATATCGAAAATGCTTTAGTTTTTTTTTTTTTAGTTTTTTCACAAGGAGATTGCAATGCTTTTCACCATAAAAAGCATTGCAATTCCCTTGTCCTTTGATCTACTCTTGAATTCGGGTAGAACAGCACAAAAATCTTAAGATTGTCTTTTTTTTTTTTTTTTTTTTGACTATTTCTGTTCTCCAATTTCGTATCTAAAATAATATTAACAAGCAATTTTAATTAAAGAAGTTGTGCTACTTCTTCGAGTAATGCTTACAAATTCCCCGCTAATACAGCAAAAAATCTCACTAGAATTAACACATGAGGCATTTTAAAAGTGTCCGGTCGTCTACTTTTTAAATGCTACACCAATCAGATATTCCTTCCAAATTAACGATAAAATTCTCATACCTGACAAAACTAATCTTTATATTGTGCCTAGATACATAATATCACTCACTTTTTCGGTTATTTGTTTGTAAATATTAAACATTTCTTAAGGCTATAATATAACTATTATATATTTTAACACAGATACCTTGGAAATAAGAACAAATAGCTCTTTTTATCGAACAGTTTCTAAATTCACATATGTGTGGTTACTTAAAATTGCTACAATTTCCAAAAATAATTTTTTGGTTAATCAGTTTAATTAATGGTAAAAAGTATACAATAGTGTACAAGAAAGTGAATCACGCAAAAAATTGCTAAGGCAGCATTATAAGGAAGACAGATTTGTCAAATGTACATTTCATAATCTTCTAAGTCATTGCATTAAGAAAATAAAAGGAAAGGTCTTATTATTGGTCATCTATTAGTCCATTCGTCCACTGAGAATTTCACCTTTTTAATCAGCATGAGTATCTCGTCAGTTTTTCATCAGAATTGGGGACACTCCTACACGTCTCACGTTGATATACACGGAGCGATTGTCGTCTCTGACAGCTAAAGGAAAACTTCTTAATAACCCTCATTAACACACGTTGTTTTGTGACATTTGGAATTTTACTCATTTTTCCTTTTTTTTCCTGGGTCACCTATTCCACAAATTTCGGCTTTCAGTTGGTTCACAATAAAAACATTCAGCATTTATCTTGGTCGGAAAGCGATAAGATAATATTCTCTGTTTACTGGTACCTTACTTTTTTTTTTTTTCAAAAATTCCCTTTTTCTTTTTTTACATTCCTCTTTTTCTTCGAAAATGAATGTTTCTGTGGAGTTACATTTTCAATCTGATTTTTAAAATATTTTAAACACGTGTGCGACCATCATGATGTTGTAAACAAAACCATGATTCGTGTAAAAAAAACAATGCCACGTCATTGCGGCATCCAAGTTCGTCAATGATCACATCATTGAAGGAGCTCCTGTCTGTGATATAGCATCAAGGTTAGCTGAAGCCATGATCGCCGAGTTGACAGTCCATGTTGCTACAAATGTCGTCAAATTGTTCATGCAGGCGTTTCTTTTCTTGCCAATGATCGGATTTCTTGACTCAGGACTCGTGACATGTCTGTACGATCAATTAAGGTCATGCAGGTAACACATTTTTCTTTTCGGCTGTGAGGGATAACAGGTTCTTGAGATCCTGCATGGCCTTCCGCATGACTATCTTGAACCCATCGATTCCATATTCTGCAGGATCTCGAGCAACGTCATCAGTAATACCGCAATCTTGGTTGGTTACAATGTGTCCTCTAACAAAATCAGAAACATGCTGGTAAGCAGTTTTCTTTCTTACTTGAGGCATCACAACAACTTTTCGCCAAGTAACAACGCTCAAATGCAGTTTGTGTATAAAAAGCCTACTGTACAGTTTCTTCATTTAAATACATTGGAGGTGTCGCTACTGATGACTGCTTAGCATTAATACGTTAAAAAGCTAATCATTTACATACCACAGAATCTTCTTCCGGGCGTGTAAACTTCACGTTAGTTTGTTTGTTCATAGCTATCTTTGTGTAG
>BMAW01022586.1:0-12158 GCA_019974015.1 Nephila pilipes
GAAACTCTTACTGCAAATATCGCAAGAATGAGGCTTTTCATTAGTATGAGTACGCAGATGTATTTTTAAAGACTCATTACGAGAGTACATTTTACTGCAAATTTCACAAACATAAGGCTTTTCATTAGTATGAATGCGCAAATGTCTTTTTAAATCCCTTCTGGAAGAGAAACTCTTACTGCAAAATTCGCAAGAATGAGGCTTTTCCTCAGTATGAATAAGTAAATGTGATTTTAAGTGTTCATTACGAGAGAAAGCTTTGTTACATATTTCGCAACTATAAGGCTTTTCCTTTGTATGAATACGCAAATGTTTCTTTAAGTCCCCACTGCTACAGAACGCCTTACTGCAAATTTCGCAAACATAAGGCTTTTCATTAGTATGAATACGCATATGTATTTTTAATTCCCCTCTAACAGAGAAACTCTTACTGCAAATATCGCAAGAATAAGGCTTTTCCTTAGTATGAGTACGCAGATGTATTTTTAAAGACTCATTACGAGAGTACATTTTACTGCAAATTTCACAAACATAAGGCTTTTCATTAGTATGAATGCGCAAATGTCTTTTTAAATCCCTTCTGAAAGAGAAACTCTTACCGCAAAATTCGCAAGAATGAGGCTTTTCCTTAGTATGATTAGGCAAATGTATTTTTAACTGTTCTTTACTAGCAAATGCCTTACTGCAAATTTCACAAATATAAGATTTTTCCTTGGTTTGAAGCAAATGATTTTTCAAATAATTACTGCGTGAGAATGTCTTGTTACTAATTCCGCAAGTATTTTCATTATTAGGATTACACAAATGATCCTTTAAACAATCAAAATGAGAGAAAACTTCATTGCAAACTTCACAAACATAAGGCTTATCCTTAGTATGAAAGAGCAAATGAGTCAATAAATCACTTTTTTTAGAAAATTGTTCATTACATATTTCGCAAATGAGAAGTTTTTCCTTAGTATGAATCATCAAATGTTTTTTTAAGGACGATGTATCTGAAAAGGCCTTATTACAAACTTCACAAACATAAGGCATACCTTTATAAGAGTTCGTAAATGTGTACTAAAACAATATTCAGAAAAAAAATCCGTGTGCCAAACTTCACAAATAAAAGGTTTAACGTTTGTTTTAATACCTTAATTTATATATGTTTATGCTAGAACGGTTAGTAAAGGCTATTTCAAATAAGAAACAAATAAAATTCCTTATTTAAGTGAATGCGTAAGAGGCAATTTAAATTAAATCTTGGAGAAAATGATTCGTTGTAAAATTCGCAAAAATATATTTCAGGTGCACGAATACTTTGATGACTTTACAACGAAGTAAACTATTTCTTGCTGGGTACAATATTTTTCTTTCGAATCAATTGATAAAGGCCTTAGTAAGTTTTACTTGAAGGAAACTGTCATTTGGCAAAATTGATATTCATTCACGTTTTTTGTCCATAACATTGAAGGAATTGCGCTTACAGTCAGTCCTTGTTACCTGAATTCTTGTCAATTGAATTTCAAAGCAAGTTAACTTCCGCTTAAATCCTGAAGTGTTCTTACAAAGATATATTCGTTTTCAAAGGCTATCAGCAAACATCACACATGTAATAAGGGAGAATTGCATCCATTCGTTAAAGTGCTTCGCAGTTCATTAATGTTGTTCTTTACACTTCTGTTGGGTTTGGCTTCGATGTAGCAACATTAAATCCTAGTAGAGTAAAATAGCTTTTATTAACATAAATTTTTTATAAATAAAGATGTTTAATTTTCGAATTAAAATAATTTAAAATTGTAAATCGGTAAGAGCCTGAAAAGAATATCGTATTGATGAAATGAAAAAAATTCTCAATATTTCAATTATTTTATTTCCTTCTTTAATTTTTTTCTTCCTTTTTTAATTGACAGCGTATTCTCGTTATTTTAACATTGTTTTATTTAATTCTACCAGTATATATTAATGAGTTAGAAAACAATCCTATTCACATTTCATAAAAATAGTGATCCGTTTTTCGTACTTATGCACAAAAGTACCTACTTTTCGGACACATAAGAGAACTCGATACTTTTTTGATAAGCTATAAAAATAACTATTGAAAACCATTTTAAGTACAAAATAAATACATAGAATTAGGTTTGGGCCTCAGAAAGTTCTTCATGGAGTTTTGAATTGCCAGCGTCCTTCACCTTGTAGCGTGGAATATTCGCCAAGGAGAATTTTATTTTCGATTTTTTTTAAAAAACAAAACCTAGCACCAGTAAAATGAAACATGGAAACTAAATTGGAATCAAGAAGTGTAATCAATGAATTTGAAGAAATGTATAAATAAAGAACTGAATATCTCATTTAGAAGTTCGAGTTGGTGGAAGATAAAGATTGAACTATGACAGATGGGCAGCACACCCAATTTGAATAGAGGCCCTTTTTGATGCAAGTCCGTATAAGACGGAATTTAGGCTCAAACCCTCAACCTAGAGTTATTTATCATTCGAACACGATTTAATTAGTAAGAATGAACTAAGATTACTATTTCAAATCCTCTTATATGCAAAAATCCCTTCCAAACGAATTTCACCACATAAAATCAATTATTGTAAGTCATTCCTATTTCTATCAAACAAAAAACTACCAACTATTCACAATATACACTCAAATCAATTCCTTACATATCTTATTTTTTCAGATGACGCTTCCTTTTCCTGGAAAGAAGTTAGAAATTTAAATATAAAATCAGAAATTACTCAAAGATGCCAGATAAGGGAAGGTCCGCAAATAGCCCAACATTACCTGTTAATTTAGGTTAGTAATAATAATAATTTCTTATTGTAACACTAAGAAACTTTAGAAATTTAAGCTAAACTGCATAGCACTATAAAATACGCTAGTATTTAATAAACTTTGGAAAGCTTAATTTGAGATAAATTTTCGACGGTAAAAAAAAAAAATTAGATCTTGCGACAAAAAAATATCGCATTCAAATAGAAAGGGTGTAAGTATGTAATCTTTTATTTTGCAATCAGTAAAATTTATTTTCTCATTAAGAGCTTGCACACACAAAAAAATGAAATTTTATTGCATACGGGAGACATAACAAAATTTATATGTTGATAATTTATTTTATTTCACTTCATCGTACAAGACCTCAAAAATAAGACCCAATACATTTTATTAATGCCCATATAATATTTTATTCTGAATATTACATTCAACAAAAGCTTTGGTCTACATCCACATATTTCAATGTATCATCGGATAGCGTTCCTTGAGAAAAAAAAAAAAATTTCTCATAGAACGTAGGAAATATACTTTTTTGAGCGAAAACTTAGACATTATTTTAACTATGAAGAAAAGTATTACTGTGTTCATATATCAGAGAACAGTGCAATTATACAAAAAATGCAATACTTTAAATCGTTCAATTTTATAGTTATGTCGCATTTTAATCGTTAAAATCGTTCTGCACAGGAAGGACTGATTATTAACATTGCATTTACAAGCTCACGGGGGACATTGGAGACGGATTTGGTAATTTTGAACCTCGGTCAAGTGATGAGGTTCAAAACATCTGACCGGCTTCCTTTTCAAACTTCCATACCTCGCCTCGGGAGAAATTTAACCCACTACTCGACGAATCAATGCCGTTCGCGATTTGCGACCATTACCACTTGCCACAGCGACCAATAAAAAGAAGGATTGAAGACATTTTGAGTAAAACTCAAAGTTCTACAATTCAAATTTAAAGTATATTCCATATGTAATATCCGTACATACCGCACGCGTCAATACAAATTTAGAATTAAAAGATTCATTTGTTGATGTTCTCGAACCTGCGACTTTTTTTTTTCTTTCGTGCATACATAAATGATCTTTTAAGGTATTGCGGTGAGAGAAAGAATTATCGCGTCACAACTCTATGGTTTTTCCATAATATGAATATCAAATGCCATTTTAAACCTCATATATGAGTGAAAGCCTTGTTGTAGATTTTTTAAACATGAAATGCTTCCTTAGTATGAATAATGAAATGGATCTTTAACATATTACCTTCAAAGAATTTATCGCAAATTTCATAAATATGAGGTTTCTCCAAATCATGAATCTTCAAATGAATTATTAAAGCTCCATTATAAGAAAAAGTCTTATGGCAAATTTCAGTAATGCAAGGCTTTTCATTAGTTATGAATACGGAAACATTTCTTAAAACAAATTTAGTAGGAAATCCAGCGTGGTAAAAGTCAAACCAAAAACTCAATGTTTGTGTAAGTATGTGAAAATATATTTCAGTGGTGAATAAATGCTCAATTGCAAACAGAATATGAATACAATTTCTCATTTAAAACATAGAATAAATGGATAGTGAAATTAGATATTTGAGTGAGTGATTTTAGTTTAGTTTTTATTAAAACGTCGCACTAGAAGCAATACGAGGGCTATTGGCGACGGACCTCGTAATTTTGAACCATGGTCAAGTGACGAGGACGACACCTGAGCTTGAGACTCTGTTTGGAGAAGCCTTTACGTCAGTGATTCAACCCGAAATCGTACCGTATTCAATTAGAACATTGACAATTAGGGTAGTCCAAGGAATAAATACTGGATTAGTTGTATAACATATTCTGTCATTACATAAATAAAATGTTTTCCCTTTTCTCGCGGTAGAACTGCGTGATCCTTACAGATATTTAAATTTTCTTCACAATTAATTGTTGAGGAGTACAGCTATGAACTTAAAATAAAATAAATGAACAATACAAACTAAAAAGTTAAGTAATACTTTTAAGAAAAAATATTACAGAGACAGTTCAGTTTTCAGTAGCAAAAGGATACAAAAGTTGCTAAATATACAAGGTAGAAAAAATATGTATAATCAGTTATTTGTCATCAGAAGCATACATTATTTGGACTATATTTTCAGTCACCTAGTGATAAGGAACCCATCATTTTTCATTGGATCTACATTTTGTTAACATTCGGTCATCTTTAGATTCCCCTCCCCATCTTCTTTTTGTATTCAAAATGGCTCCTTCGATTTTAATTGTGCTTCAACGCCAGAACATTGTACAACAAAGTTTTTCATTGTATAATAATAAGAATCATGCATATTATTTGGATTCATCTAATAATTAATTCAATACATTATACAGTGATATTTTATTCTGAATGTTTTATTAAAAATTATACCGAAGAGAGATCAAAAAATGTTGCTCTCTATTGATGATCCAACTGAAAATCCCGCCTTCCAAAAGCATGATTTAAAATTTAAATAAAAAAAATTTCAAAGCATTCATTTAAATTTTAAAGCTAAAAAAATAATTTAAACTTATTTGGGGAAAAATATGAAAATATATTTCATAACACAAAAAAATTATTTTTACTTCTCAGGAAATAATTCTGTACATGTAAAAATAATAAAAATTGATGGCAGTGAATTTCATATGAATTATACAATGATAAACAATGTGACATTTTGAATTCCATGTTCTATGAACGGCTATCTAACGGCAGTCGAAGCATAATATCTGCTGGCTCTGATCAACATTTTTAATGAGCTACACGAGAACCACAAGCAAAAGATTTTACAAAAACTAAATTTGAGCTGGCATCCCACACATCTTATTTTCCTTCAAAAGCTGTTCAGGGCATTAAAGTCCTGATTAATTAAAAAGTACAATATACATCAAACAATTTAAAGCACGCTTTTTCAATGCATAATATCTCCTATTTTGTCTCTTATGATTTAATATGACTTAAAATAAACAAAACTCCACAAATCCACGCAGGCAACATATATATAACTATCATATCTATTAAAAACATTCCGAGACTGAGGCAAAACTTTTCAGTTTATTCTTCACTCTTCTAAACTTCCAAAACACGCCACGTGAGGGCAACGAGATACAACTGAAAGTAATGGGGAGCAGCTAGACTGGAGGGGGGGGGGGGGAACATCCAATTCTCGATTTCCACACTCATTGTTTTCATGTGCCCAAATGGTTAAGATGAATTCGATACTGTTCCCCCAGTTGAGCGACTCATTAAACCGTTCTCTGTTCAAATCCAATTTGCTCCTTCACCTGGCAGTTCTTTCTGCTTCACAATCAGTACTTTTGTTCTTTTCACCCAGCTGTTAATGATTCGATATTTTTCATTTTTTTTTCACAATTTAATTTTAATATTAACTGCAAAGATAAATTTTCATATTTAATGCTTTGGTGACAAAGTAAGATGAATACAGTCAAAAAAATCTGCTACGTATTGTTCCCTCTCGATAAATGCATGACCCAAATTATTTTGTACAAAACAGTAAATATTTTTTTACAAAATATACTAACACTCTGTAAATTTAAGGTATAATAATTCTATATCAAATTACAAGAGAAATGTAATCATTTTTGTGAAAAACATTTTATTAGAATCTGAATTTTTTTCTACCCAACATATTGAAAGTATCACTTAATAATGTGTGTGTTGTTTTATTCTCTCCAGACCATAGATCCAGGTTTTATTATTTTTTTTTTATCTTCCAATTCCAATTTCTTTTCATATTTTTCAGAAATTTCTTTTCAAAAATAAGCAATCCTTTATTTGTTCTTTTCATTCACAAAAATAAATATAAAGAAATATACAGTTATTATTCCACGATTTTGCATTTCATTCTTAAAATTTAATTTTGTTCTGAGCCAATATATCATGAAGATTTTTGTCATTTAAACTAATACAAAAATTACTACTTTTTTATTTATTTATACAGACAGCAATATCCATACAAGTCTAATTAACAAGTGATTAGAATAAACTGGTTGTTGTGCTTATCAGATTCATACCCAACAAAATCTTAGTGTTAACAGTTATTTTAATTTCTTATACAATCAAATATATATATATATATATAATTTTATTTCATAAGTTAATCTTCTCTGATGAAAAGAGAAGGATAATTAACAAAAAATGGTTATGTTTCTATTGCAATTATAACTGGAAAATGCAGAAATTTTAACTTTTTTAACCAGTAAAAAAATTTATGCATCTTTCATTTACTTCTGTTCAAATATAAGGATCATTAAATGATGTAACAATGAAAGAAATACTTCACAAATAACAATTTTATTTCAACAATCTGAAACGATTCAAATAAAAAATTTTCAAAAGGGTTGATTTTTGTAAGAAGCCTTACGTACTTTATGGGTTTTGGTTCCGCAATAATTAGAAACACTGATATGGAACAGAAGCTAAAAGAAATGTATAAGAAGAGAAAAAGATATAATTGGAGCCTTTTACAATTCAAAATGTATGTTCTAATTTCCATTATTTTTTATTAGTAATTTGCAGAAAGCTTTTGTTCTCCTGGAATGTAAATAATATTACAATATCAAAATAATTTAAGTTTAAATTATGAAATTTTCATTATTGTCTCATTCTGTTTTAATATTTACCCTAATAAAGGCATAGGTTTGTGATTAATTTCATATTATATTCACACTAAAAATGTACAAAGACAAACAGCTACATCCTCGTTATTTTGAATCATTGTAAAATGAAGTACATAACACAGGAAAAGGGATCTAACTCTTTACTTCCATTGGTCAGTATAAATTTTTAAAAATTGTTGATTAAAGATCACTAATAGTCTTTTACCAAATCAATTTTTAATCTACATTCATTAGTAAGTATTTGGAACTTCATATCCAGTAGTTAAAAATTTTCAATTAAAATATTCCATATTATATTCATCAGCAGATAAAATGCCTCTTTTAGTGAGATTTTACTGTGATGTGATGGTTAAGTTTATTGGCACAAGAGCTATGGTTATACATATATGGCAATACTGTGCCAAACAAAATGCAACAGTGGTATAGGTGTGTGAAAAAAATTGGTTGACAAGGAGGGTCAAAAATAGAGATGGATTGCTAGGGTATTTCAGAGGCACATCACCTGTGTTTACCAAAGACAGTAAATCCATGGAAAAGAAAAAGATTACTAGGGTACCCTGGGGTCATGATGCTCATAACTACCAAAGAAAGTAAGTTCCTGAGGTTCGTAGATATAATCCCCAGGAGTAGGGTACCCAGTAATGCCCCCAAACGGTGGGTGTCCATTTTAGTCGCTTTTTATGACATGATGAGCTACAGTGGGACTATTCCATCACACCCAGTCACCACATGGGTTGTGAAAGTTTACTAACATAGCTTGAAAAGGCTTTACAAAGAGCCACATCACATTTGAATAATATCCAGGTAACTCAAATATAGCTTGCATCGAATGTGCTATTTAAATCCACCTCACTTCACCCTGTCAACCTAACAACTACTCATACTAATAATTTTTTTTTACTCATACAAAATCTTCTAACTTTAAACACATGTAAAAAAAAACAGCCTTCATACACTGAATTTGTGGTACCCAATGAAGCAATAAAAATATGTTTTTAGGGTTACAACCATTTTTTTTCTGGTCTTCATTTTTAATTAGTGCTTACTGTTCCCATTCAATCAAGGCTCGTACATTTTTAGTACATTAACAGGATGGCTGATATGAATGTCTTTGATCAAATATAAAAAAAGAATGTATATTAACCTTTAAACATCGGTACCAAAAAAATTTTTGATGCTCACTTCGGCTGTGGTACAACGTCTGTACCAAGTTATCTAGAGACAGTTCTTTCCCCCTTTTTTTCCTAGCAGACCCTTTTTATGACTTTGCTTCTATTGTCCGTAATTGGGTAGGGATATTTTTCGCCAACGTTATCAGTTGTGTGCGAATTCCTTATCATTGGCCACCTTTAGGAACAACCAAATTTGAAAAAATACTCCATTAGATCACTTTACACGGTCTATGATCGATAGAATTTTCTTTTCTTGTTTTTCCTTCGAATTTTTAGAATGAATCTGAAATTTCTCGCAGAAATATAAAAGAAAAATTAACCACTTCCAAGCAAAAAGTTGTGGCAGATTACCACAAGCACATGGGATATGTTGATTTAGGAGACTGCAGTGCATCCACCTACACTTTTGCTACACAAATTAGAAAATTGACAAAAAATTATTCTTTAGGCTCATCGATATTGTTGTGTTTCTGATATTGAAGTTAAGTTACAAATAACTAAGTTACAAATTCAGTTTAAAAGAATTTAGAATGAATTTAATAACATCTGATAGGAAAATTAAATCATAAAAATGCAGAGCCTTCAGTAATAAAAAAATGACGACAAATGATAGTAAATTTTCTCATTGGCCAATTGACGAAAAGAAAAGAAGAAAGTACACATATTGTGTGAAAAAGAATATACAAAAAAAGAACAACTATTATCTGTAAGGCATGCAATGTGGCTCTTTGTATTGGCCAGAACAGTTTCAAAGAATAACACACAATTTATTTAAAAATCTTTTAACACATAAACCAATAAAAAAAACAAAAGACTAGAATAAAAAAGATTAAAACTGATATATTTTTAATAAAAAGAAAAGGAAAAAAATAAACAAAAAAAGCTCTTTTAAGAGCCAAAAATTTAAAAAAGTAGAATTCACTTTACATTTTTAAAACAGACATTTCAAAAGTATTGTTACAAGAACTTTTCAATTTAAGATACAAGTTTCATTTAAAAACATAAAAAAAATATTTTAAAAAAAACCAAATTAATACTTTTTTTCTTTAAGATTCATAGAAATATTTGATATAAAAAAGTGTTACATATTATTTTCATCGGAATGCATGAATTAATGGAAGGCTTTCCCTTAATTTGACGTACTTAAGATTTTCTCAGCAGCTTTGAAACATGTTCAATTAAGTTAAAAATCAATTTTTAAATCTCACTTTTGATAATATTTAATCACAAAAGGGCCACAGTGGCCGACTAGTGAGGTCGCTAACTCATAGCCGGGATTGAGTTGTGAGTACGAGTCCTGTTCAATTGAAAACCGGCTGTTAAGCCTGTCTAGGTTCTAAGTCCTGATGTTGGTGGGGTGTGGAGGTATAATGAGTGGATGCTGTCCTCATTGCTTGACCGTCGTTTAAATTTAACAAGTCCGTCACCAGAAACTTTCGTATTGTTTCACAATGTTATTAAAATGTCAAATCAAAATATTTGGAGTACTTTGATTTTATTGTGCATTAAAAGGGCGTTAATTTAAAAAATTAAATGTTTAGTAATAAAGTTCAATATATTGTTCTTAAAGTTTTCCTTCTTTTACATATTTCTCGAATGTTGAAAACATGGTGCATTATGGCATTATTTTTATTACATGGGTTCAATGTTGCAGTTAAATATGTTAGTTGCAATAATAAAACCCCAGATAAAGTCTGCACACTAAGCCTATATGTGTTTACACACCTATATGTGTTTATTGTGTATATATATAAGCAAGCACTGAATAAATTATTGCGAGTTCATGATTAAATTATCGCATTCTCAAAGAGTATAGTCATGAGATTACAGAAGCTATTAATTTAATATTGTTTTAATGTACTTGCTTCAAGAAAATATCTTAGTAATATGATATAGCTGTCGCTTTTTTTGTTATTTGTTTTGTTTGAAAATGTTAATTTACGCAATACACGACTCTAAGTTATGATAAATATATATTTGAAAGTTTGTAATTTACTCAATTAAAAATGGGAACCAGGAATTCAGAAAAAAATTATGATATGATATGTCGCCAAATATTAGGATCTTTCTTACTCGTCAAAGATTACAGACTAAAAATCAGCAACCCTTACTATCTCCCCTTTGTAACTAGAAAACTAACCATACCACGTGTGAACTTGAACTTCCTCAGTGGGGGAAGGAAAATTTTTCCTCAATCTTAAAAGCGCCGAGTGGAAAGGATATTTTGACTTAGAATCAGCCGAGTTCTAAAGGTTAATACAGATGCCAATTCCCCCCCCCATTCAATTAAGGAACATCAATCAGCTTTTTTTCAGATGTATTACTGATAAATCTTGCATTCCATTATGAAAAGAGAAGTGAAATACCTACTTTATTTTGCGAGAGTAAATAGCTCTCTTTTTAAGAAAATTCCACGAATTTATTTATCCAGAATCACAAAAAATTCGAAACAATGATGTTATTTATACCATAAATATTGAAAATTTTAAAAATATTTTCTTTCATGTAAAATATATTGCTTGATAAAGAAAAATTAAATTTATAACAGTTATAGTTTTTTTTATCTAAATATTTTTTTAAAAATTCTCACATTTGACAAAATTATAGTGAGTTGTTACAATAAACACAATACAACATCAAATTCAAATAGATATATAATTCTTTGATATTTTTATATGCATAAAGTGTAATAAACATATTACATAA
This sequence comes from Nephila pilipes, assembly GCA_019974015.1. NCBI lineage: Eukaryota > Metazoa > Arthropoda > Arachnida > Araneae > Nephilidae > Nephila > Nephila pilipes. The sequence goes on from BMAW01022586.1 coordinate 11,297, forward strand.
CATAATAACATATCACTCGGATATTGTGGATGATAAGTTGTTTCTGAAATTACTTAAGTTTGAAAAATATATATGAGTAGAACAAAGATGATAAAAATTGTACTAAGGTCAGGATCACATTCCATGTAATCAATCTTAATTTGGAAGTTTATTCCATCAAAAAACAATTAGTTTCCGACCATAACATGGTACTTGTCTGTTACAGCGGTGCCCATTGATGAATCGCCAAGCAACTAAGAAATATCACCAAGTAGGTTGTATCAAAAAATGGGCTTTGCGAGTTTGACAACGACTTGGCGTAATTGTAATTAGACGGGTGCAGCTATAACAGACAAGTACCCATAACACTGACAAACAAATCAGGAAATGTATTTGCATCAAATTTAAACCTAAAATTTCTGATGAGATTCTCAATTTAAGTGAATAATTCAGTGCCCCTTGGCCCTGGTGAATTTTGGATGTCATACAGATTTCAATCTGGTGAATTAGTTTATAGTAACTGCGATAGCTTTTCTTTTGGGAAACTTCTACATAAGTCACATTTCCTGCTCTTGCTTGCTATTTGTAAAATCACAATGATTTTTGGGGAAATAGAAAAACATTCTAAAAATACATTGTTCTCTTCGCTTTTTAATATTTTTTTCTTCAAATCATTTATTATTCCTTGTGATAACTGAATGCCTTGCAGCATTCCTTAAATTGTTCTGAAAGTATGTCTGAAAAGTACGATTAACATTTTTGTTATGTTTTGAAGCAAAAGATAAAATGCATATTTTACAATGGTACACAGATAAGGATTTTATTTTTAAATACGTTTAATGTTTCATTTCCAATAATTATATTAGGTTTGCAGAGAATACAT
>BMAW01022587.1:0-13259 GCA_019974015.1 Nephila pilipes
AAAAAAAAAAAATAATTAAAAAAAAAAAAAAAAAACGTCGTTCCTAGTGTTCAATATGTATGTATGAGAGTGTACAGCGCCCTCTGATGTTTTTAAAGGAATGTATATTTAGACTCTTACGAGAGAAGAGTCGAATGAGTTCTGAGCAAATTATAAACAAGATACAGTTCAGTTGTGATGAGTAAGAGTGTTCCTTCAGTTATTTCCTTGTGTTATACTTCTGAAAACTCTGAACTGTCAAACATTTAGTCCTTGAGCCAAGAGGGTTCCTACGAATTATAGAAAAGATTTTTTTAATTAGGTATGTGCTTTTTCTGAACTCTTGATTTCTGAGCATTTTTTCATTGAGAACTTAAGATAGTGTTGACTCACATTAAAAATTTAAAAGAGTGCAATTTGAGAACGTTCAGATTTTAGTGTTTAGTAATGTTTAAAGGTGCTAAAAAAGAGGATTTTAGGCAAATTGCCTCTGAGTTAGGGAAAGCAGAAAGTATAAAACTAACTGTGATGGATCTTATAAAAGAATGTGAAAGTTACAAAAATGACCCTGATTTGATGCATGAATTGGCAAGTCTAATCATCGAAGAAAAAATTGGAAGAACATCTACAATTAGAATCAGAGGAAATAAAAGAGAAAGCTAAGTTGATAGCAAATTACGATCGAAAGATATGGACACTAGTACTGAAATTTACCTTTTGGAGACGGGCACTTTCGATAAGAAAACTCTGGTTGAGCATGGGAAATGTTATTACATTGCTTACCATTCTACGTGTGACTTCCATTGGAAAGGCACGCATGGATACACTTAAACCTAACTTGGATGCTACGGCATCCATCGACATAACGGATACGGAGACTGCAACTCCAATAACGACACCCAAGGACATTTGAGATGCCATAACTCTACTAATGAAGCAAAATAAAGTACTCCAATTGAGAATTGGGTACTTAAACAGCCTTATTTCTATTGAAGAGGCAGATCCAACGACAAGAGGACCCATGACGGGAGAACTGCAGATGCAGTGTGCGGCTGCAGAAGAGGAGGAAGATGTATAACAGGTTATCTGAACTTGATTTATCCTTGCCCCGTTAAAAACTGTCCTAAGCACGTTAATAACACGATCACAAACCTCCGCAAACGAATGGCGGAATCCTGCAACCTAAATGAAAAAATTAATATAGTACCGACTACGACCATTAATATTAGAGCTCCTAAAGCCCAACGCGTCACTGACTCAAGTGGCTTCCTATTACCCACTAAAACTGCAAAAACGCCTACAGCAGTTAATGACAACAAGAACCAAATAAACACGAGCACTAGCTTTAATGCATTGGGGTAATTGATCCCAATGAGGCAGACGCTGACCTCCTCCTCCCTAGCCACCCAAGATACAACCGGTAATGCTTAGGTTTACCGAGAATTATGTTTTTCAACCAATTCATGAGAGCTTTGAAGGTCAGTATGAAGGGACTTCCGATCCACGCTATAAAAGAAGACCTTGTATCCAAAGGTATAAAAATCGAATAAATAACCCAATTATAAAGCAGCTTAAAACCAAATTCCCACTCCCCATTTCTATGGTTGAAGTCCGTAGGGAGAAGATGCCCGGGATATATATATAATACAAACGATCTCATGCATATCGTAGTCAAAATAGTTGCATTCAAGAAAAAGGAATCACGCAGTGTTACAACTGCAATTATTTCCATCATTCGTCAAAAAATTGCAGAATAAACTCCAGATGCCTCAAGTGTGGAGATAACCACCGCACCGACGAGTGCGAAATTAAAGAGAGGTTAGAAAACTCTCTATGCATAAATTACAATTCTAACCACATGGCCTCTTGGCAGGGATGCCCGCTGTTCCCTAAAAAGAAACCAGCAAAAGACCAATCAACCCAGAAAACTGAAAGCAGAAATTTATCTCCTACTAGACCCGTCACAGCAAATGTTTCGCTTGCGAACATTTGCAGTAACGAAATCCCTCAAGAGAGAGCGCCAAAAGAAAATCATAGGTCAGCCGAAGCCAAACACCAGTTTGAACGGGCTAAAGCCCCCACAAACACAAAAACTCCTGGTAATTTTAATTTCCTAACAGCAATAGCTGAGCTACAAAATCTCTTCAACAAATTTCCAAAACTAAAAGTACTAAACAACATGTCGAAAGTCGAAAATGACCTCGACAAGTTAAACATCTTTATAATGGGTATAGTCGCGACACCTCCCATCACAAATAATTAAAATTCACCCTTCTCGGTCTCAAACTGGTGTATTGAAATGCCCATGGAGTAAAGTCCCAGGAAGTTGAATTAAGGAACTTTATGGATAAGCATTCCCCTGATGTAATCTTAATTCAAGAAACACATTTGGACCAGTATGAAATTCACAATACCTAACTACATCACCCACAGAGATGACAGACCCATCACAACAAATCGCCCGTATAGCAGTATTTCTAACACATCAATCAATAACTCCCGAGACTAACCCAGAGATGGCGCTCGTAGTAAACCAGTAACCAGGTCTTTCTAGAGTACGAACCTTTGCTTGAAACGTGTCAAAATTTTAAGTCGATCGGACCAGAAACAGCTGAGTTATCGAGGTTGGAGTAAAGTCGTTTTGTAGTTTGTTTAAAAAATGGAAAAAACCGAGTTTCGTGTTCTGATTAAACATTGTTTTTTAATGGGTAAAAACACCGTGCAAGCGAAACAATGGATTGAAAAATGTTACCCGGACTCTTGTCCATCAAAAGCAACGATTTGTCGGTGGTTTGCCGAGTTTAAACGTGGTCGTACCGACACAAATGACGCGGAACGCTCGGGTAGACCTGTGGAAGCCGTTACACCGGAAAATGTGAGTGAAGTGACAAAAATTATAATGAAAGATCGTAAAGTGAAGCTCCGTGAGATTGCTGAGATGACACAGATATCATATGGAAGTGTATTTACTATCCTTCATGAAAAATTAAGCATGAAAAAGGTTTTTTCCAAGTGGGTGCCGCGATTGCTTTCGATGGAACAAAAACAGCAACGAGTCGATGATTCAGAAAGCTGTTTATCGCTATTTACTCGCAACAAAAAATATTTCTTGTGTCGTTACGTGACCATGGACGAAACATGGATACATCACTACACTCCAGAGTCAAAGTGGCAGTCATCTGAGTGGCGCACAGCTGGCGAAAGCCGTCCGAAAACGCAGCAGTCAGCTGGCAAAGTCATGGCGTCAGTTTTTTGGGATACGCATGGCGTGATTTTCATTGACTACCTCAAAAAAGGTAAATCGATCAACAGTGATTATTATATTGACTTGCTGGTGCATTTGAAGGAGGAAATCGCAAAAAAAACGACCACACAGTCTCGGGACTTATTGATTCATGTGTTATACATCAAATATAAATTCTTCTCACTAAAAGCTAAATCTGAATTTAACCTTCTCTCCTGGAAACATGTCTTTTTCGTTTTATATTTTATTAAATATTTACTCAAGATTACTTACAGCTTATAATTTTTATGCTCTTAAGGAGGGTGTATTTTCAATTTTTTAAAGAACAGTTTCCAAACAAATTTGACTGTAATCTTAATTATCTAAGTAAATTAAAGCAATTCTCCATTTATAAATAAAGAAGCATATTATTAGGATATTACATAACTTTTTTTTTTTACTGATGTGTATATCTACATTTATGTCCCTTAAATATATTACTTGTGAAATGGAAAAGCTATTTTAAGTTTTAAAATAATTTATTATAATCCCATTGAACCGATCATTATAAAAAAATGGGCCAGATAGGTTTTTAAGGCTATATGTGCGTGTTCAAGTTCGTGCGTGGAGCTTTATTTTTTGAAAAAAAGAGCTTAGGATAACATTCTGGAATCTTACTTTCAAAACCCATTGGTAGGGGGAAAGTTGTAAAAGTTTTTATATATTATAACATAATTATATAATGTGCATATTTGACACTTATGAGTTTTGATATTTATAATTTTAGAAATAAACCTTTGTTATATATTTGTATTTATTTATTTATTTTTTTATTTTTTTGTAGCATACGTTTAGGAGTATTTTTTCGAAGGTACCCAATAACAAGAGTTTTTGTTTTTGTTTACATGGTAAGGATAAATTTTATCTATTTTAGAAAGAAACTGTGTACAGTCATTTATAAAAAAAATTAACTTTTTTTTAAAAAAAAAAAATACATAAAAATTTGAATTTAATTTAAATATTTTTTTCAGATTTGTGTACTAAACTCTAAATTTTTCAAAGTTTTTGTTATAATTATTTTTAATTTCATGCTCATCCAAAAAGTATAAAAGAGTAGACAAATGCAATGTTTCCAATGGAAATCGTTATAAAAATTTAAGAAATGATATGACAAGTTATATGATTAATGTTATGTACAGGTTTCAGAGGATAGCATTTGGCTTGTACATCATAGCATGTATTGTATTAAAATGCAATACATAGAAATTCTGAACTAAAAAAATATGATAGTTAAAAAGCATCATTTATTCTTAATAAAGTGGAAAATTGAATAGATTTCTAATGTACCCTGGACATCAGGCAATGCAAATTAAGTGAAGGGGGGACTCTGAGATTTACCTTTTAGCAGGAATTTTTTTCTAAAAACTTGATCCCATCCTGTTTTTATAATAAGTAGGCATAATATGTTGCTTGCAATTTTTAATCCAGAACAAATTAAAATTTCAGTTTTATTGAAACAATTTATTGTTATTTGGAGAAAATAGCTTGTGTATATTTTTAATACTTAATTTTGTATTTTCACAATATAATGATCATATTCTGATAACAGCTTAGACTTATGAAAACCAATACATATTGAAAAAATTGTCATTCATATTATATCTTCCCTCTTTTTTTTTCATTTTAACGTAAATTAGAGTAAAAATAAACTTTGAATACTCTCATATACAATATTCTTTCCTTTCCCATTCAGGGCTTGATTGACATCTACCTAATGTCTGTCATAGCAGCTTTATGAAAATAGTGGAAATACTCTTGGTAATTCAGACATGTGACTCATAAAAACATAATTTTGTCTCTGTTTCAAATAAATATAATGTTTCTGTTACATTTGAATAACTGGAAATTAACAATTGATAACATTGGTCATTGCTCTCTGATTGGAGAGAGTGATGCCATTCCTAACTGTGGGGATTATTGTACATAAATTACATAACAGGGTCAGAGGGTAGGTATCACAGAACCTTGTGAATTCATACTCCTTTAAATGGGATCTCCTGATAAGCTGGATCAGTTTGCACCAATTTTTTTTATTTATTTATTATTTTAGAATTGATCATCAAATTTCCATAAAAATGTGTATTTCTTTCTCCCAGTACTTTGAGAAATTAGTTTCTTCACTGAAATTTTCTAATGGTTATGAATGTATGAAAGGGGAGGGGGACAAATATTCTACATAAAATCAACAAAACTTTAATTACACCATTTATGTGACAAATAGCATACTGAGCTACATAATCTTGATGGGAAATGCTGTAAAATAGCCTTAATTATTTTTTCCCTATTATTCACAAAATTGACATCTTTATCCTCTATAAATGTGATTAATTCTCAATTTGTTCAAAGTAAATTTGATTTCCTGCAAGCTTTATATAATCTCCCTCCCATTCTCCTATTAAACACCATTTTTTGTGTAACAAACAGGCTCTAATCCCAGTAAATCTGACTTAATGTGGGTGTATGGCATGTATCGGCTCAGGTTTCCTTCTTATATGTTGACCACAATTTAAAAAATTACAAAGTTTGTTGCCAGTCTATTATGTTACTCTCACATGATGTTAATACAAATTTTGTAATAAGTAGGTAAAGCTTGCAGAAATTCCTCACTTTATATTTTACTGTAATTTTTTTCTCATCTTTTGGAGTATTTTCTAAAACACGTAACTAATTCTCATTAAAATATGTCTGTTGATGACAAATATTTCAAAACTTTTTTTTTCCTTTCTTTTTCCCCATCAGCATAGTTATTGTTTTGTTGTGTTTCTCATTCTACCAATTTTATTTTTTGTGATCCCCCCCCCCTTTTTTTTTATTCATTTTCATCTTCTTGCCATGAATATGCTATAAACATCAGTGTACTCCAAAATAAGTTTTTTTTTTTTTAAATTTATTCTTCTTTGTTGATTTCTTCATTTGATTATTTTTGTTTCATACTCCTTGCCCTTTTTCACATTACTTTAATTTTTTTTTGTGCATATATATATATATATATATATATAAACTGCTGTTTGTAGAAAATGCAACACCATGAAGGAATCATCAGAATCAAATGAAATTCGCAGCAAATGTCAATTATAGGATATTATGCAAATTAATAAAGTTTCAGAGCCATCGCGCGTGCGCGGCGCGCGCAGCGCCCTCTGAATTGATGCTGAAAGCGTATAAATAAAGTGCTGTAGCGGGACGTTGAAAAAAGTCTATGATTATTTGTTAGTGGCAAACGTTTAGTGAGACCTGAGTATGCCTCCACAACGGAAGAATAAGAAATTCAAGCAACTTACGGAGTTTGAACGAGGGAGGATAATCGGCCTTCGAGAAGGAGGATTTTCCTATCGCGCAATAGCAGCTCGTATGCAGCGGAACAGTTCCACAGTGATGCGAGTTTGGAAGCAGTGGACCGACGAGCACCGAACAACTCGAAAATGTTGGCCTTCCTTAAAAAAGTAGGCCTTTGATAATTGAATTTAATATTAATGCCACATCAACAGAAAAAGACTAATTCTAATTATTTAAAATCACTATTTTATTTACAACACATTATTAGCCAAAGTCTCATCACAATCTAATCAGATCTCCTTTATATATCTTCGGGAATTTGCATTCGATACCGTCAACTTGACAGTTACAAATCGGCATCCAATGAAAAACAACTTCATATGACGTAATAGAAAAAAAACACCGTCGAATGCAAATTTCCGATTCCATTGCCAGATGCGTGAGATGACGTCATATCGGAAAACGTAATTCCTTATGATTACCGCGATATGACAACAGAAAAACAGGCACTGGACGACAGAAGGTGACGTCAGAGCGCGATGATCGACACCTGCTCCGCATGGCGGTGAATGATCGCACAGCTTCCTCCAGGCAGCTGGCAGCACGTTGGTCTACTGCTACAGGTGTACAATTGTCGGCTTCGTCAATTCGTCGTCGTCTGCTGCGCCGTGGATTGCGTGCAAGGGTGCCTTTATACAGGATTCCCCTCACGGCGAATCATCGACGTCTGCGTCGGCAGTGGGCTCTTGAGCACAGAGACAGGCGAGCTGATTGGCACCAAGTTGTCTTTTCAGATGAATCACGCTTCAATTTGTGGACCCATGATGGCCGTGTTCGTGTTAGACGTTATGCCGGTCAACGCTGCCTTCCTGAGTGTATTATTGAACGACATAGTGGTCGAACACCCGGAGTTATGGTCTGGGGTGCGATTTCGTATCATGGACGATCCAATTTGATACGAATTGAGGGTAATCTCAATAGCAACAGGTACGTCCGTGAAGTGCTACAGCCCGAAGTCGTTCCTTTCCTTCAAGGCATCCCTGGAGCTATCTTTCAGCAGGATAATGCACGCCCACATGTTGCGCGGACTGTTCGAGACTTCTGTTCAGCACAACGCATGCAACTTCTTCCTTGGCCTGCTTATTCACCGGATATGTCGCCTATTGAGCACGTGTGGGATATGGTTGGTCGGCGTCTCGCTCGTGATCCGCGTCCTGCAGTTTCCAAAGACGAACTTTGGTTGCGCATACAAGCGATATGGAATTCTCTTCCTCAAGCAGATATTCAACATCTGTTTGACTCCATGCCACGTCGTATAGCAGCACTTATTGCAGCGCATGGTGGCTGCACCAAATACTGATTTCGGACGCTTAATTTGTTTCTTTTGTTTTGAAAATTTCATCATTTATTTGTATCAGTACAAGTCGTTTCTGCATTAAATTTCATTTGATTCTGATGATTCTTTCATGGTGTTGCATTTTCTACAAACAGCAGTATATATATATATATATATATATATATATATATGCACATACACAGGAGAGGGGCTCAAAAAGTAGTTGCATTTGAAGACAGGGGGCATCATTGAGATAAAATTCTGATACCATTGAGTGTTGCCAACTTTTAAACAGAGCTGAAACAAATTTGACATTGATTCATAAGTTAGTTTTGAATTGGTTATCATTTGCTACCAACTCAAAATTTCATTGCTGCCACATCAAGTTGTCACCATGAGTGAGAACTGGATTCATCATAATGTATCAGAAATCAAGTAACAATCAAAATTTTAGGTTGCTTTAGGCAAATGTTTTCTGAAAAAAGACAAAGATGATCTCATCAAACGTAAAAGTTATGAAGAATTTTTGAAGTGTGAAAGGCATCATGATTATGAATACAAGTAACAGAGATGTAGACAGCTTATAAGTCATGATGCTTACTAAAAACAAACAATTTTCGATGCTAAGAACACCATATCTTGGAATTTCTTATTTAATGACCCTCGTGTGTGTATTACTTAGCAATGATTTTGCATTTTATATTTAAATGTAAAAACTGTACCTTCATAACTGAAAGTTCTCCTTTTTTCAGTTGTTGCTACATTTCTGGGTGATGATTGTCCTTCTCACATATGAACCTGAAATCCACAATGCCAGTAGTTATGAAATCTTGAAGAAGCAATAATTTTTTAGCCATACACATATACATATATTTAACCTTGTTAGCAGTGCTGTGAAATTTCTATTAAAATGTTATTATTTTTCTATGGCCTTTCTGTGTTGGTTGATTTGTGTATATTTTTAATGTTCTACATTATTAAGAGTTATAAACAAATAAAGTTAAGAATTAACTTTTTTAAGATTGGGCTCAAAAGCTTTGATAACTACATTATGTGTAATAGAACCTTTTTTTTTTATTCACAAAAGCATTTTTTAAAAATAATTAATATCTACATTAAATGTGAAAAAAAATCTTAAATTTCTCATTAGTGATTGGTGTAAACATAAGTAAAACTGAAAAAGGCAGAAGTTTTAATTTTAAATGATGGGTGGACTAAGTAGTCATGGTCATGATCTCTTGGTTGACATTTCCATCAAGTCATGAATTAAAATCCTGATTCCACTAAAGACTCATCATGAAGTGGGGCTGATACATGTTAAATCTATAAAGCTCAAAATCTCTCCTTTAGCATGGGAAATTTGGAGAGTGAGGTTTCCTCGCAGGTGTTATCCTTGTTGCTTGGTTCAAAATTATGAGATCTGTTGTTGGTAATCTTCATGTAGCTTCTTAAGTACAGCATTAGTAAAACTATTAGTTTTAAAAGGAAGATATGCTTTATTAAACTCTGGGATGTTCAGTCCTTACCTACACAGTCCTGCAGCAAAAATTTACTTGCAACTTTTAGAAAGAGCACAAGATTTAATTCTCTGTAATGTATAAGAATTGAAAACCTCAAATAAGCAACTGTGAGTGCTCTTTAAAAACCACCATCCAAAACCTGGCCTGGAATTTCTTTACTAAAATAGATACCTTCCCCCCCCCCCAATGCCTCCCTACTTGAAATGAAAAAAATACACCCCTGATAGAAATTAAAAGCGATCCAGACAGGCTTCAAGAGATTCTAATTGACTTAATCATTTTCATATATTCCTAGTATTGGTTTGGAGAATTCACCTTCTACCAGTATAATTTCTGTGATGTGCACGATCAGATCCCTGCCATCTATGAGCTTCAATATACCATCCAAAACAAAAAAGTTCTGCAAATAGTTCAAATTGAAATTCAAATTTAACAAAATAACTACTCAAAATAATCACTAATATCCCTCCCCCCGTATATCAAAAACACAGCAATTCACAAAGTCTTTAAAATCCCTCTTTTGAGAACCAATATTACCTACCTAGTCAGAAATTTCTCTAATAGACCATGATAACCCTCTCACTGAAGTCTAAATCATCTTTGCTCACAACAATGGCACACACGCCTTCCCATATCAAACCTGCAATAACAACTATCATCTCTAAACATTGTAACAGAACGCTTTCCCACTTCCTTTTTAAGAAACTCTTCAATCCTTACTTTCCAAATGCAATGAATGATTTCAAGTGATAATTCCTTTCACTTTTTGCTTTTATTTCTTCCCTCTCAGTACTTCAAATACATCAGCAGCAAGTTATGTGAGATCCAACTCCACTTCTTTTGCCTCTTCTTGATTTGTCATTTTCCCATTAAAAAATCTTTTTTACATGTGTTTAATTCAAAATATTATATACATTTTGAACTGAATGTAACTGAAAAAGAAATCGATATCTTAATTTCTTTCTTCTTTCAGTTAATGTTTGTTCACTAATACATGCTCTAAGCCCATAGTAAAAGGATTGTTTAATTTTTAATCATTGTGGCATTTTAAAAAATAAACCTGAGTTAAAGTGCTGCTTGGCTGATACTCGAGAAATCATCAATGAAATGCTTTTAGAGTACCAGCACAGTAGCACTTAGTGTGAATTTCACAGTTTTTATTTGTTAATACATACTATTTAGAGGCAGAGCCTGGTTTAAAACTGAAGAAAATTTTTAGAAATTAAAGAGAAACAAAAAACATAAAAAAAAAGAAGGGGGGACTTTTTTTTTTTTTTTTTTTAAATTTTTTTTAACCCTTAAATATAATATTAGAGTATTTTTAAAGAAAAAAGAAAAGTAATTAAAAAAAAAAAAAAAAAACGTCGTTCCTAGTGTTCAATATGTATGTATGAGAGTGTACAGCGCCCTCTGATGTTTTTAAAGGAATGTATATTTAGACTCTTACGAGAGAAGAGTCGAATGAGTTCTGAGCAAATTATAAACAAGATACAGTTCAGTTGTGATGAGTAAGAGTGTTCCTTCAGTTATTTCCTTGTGTTATACTTCTGAAAACTCTGAACTGTCAAACATTTAGTCCTTGAGCCAAGAGGGTTCCTACGAATTATAGAAAAGATTTTTTTAATTAGGTATGTGCTTTTTCTGAACTCTTGATTTCTGAGCATTTTTTCATTGAGAACTTAAGATAGTGTTGACTCACATTAAAAATTTAAAAGAGTGCAATTTGAGAACGTTCAGATTTTAGTGTTTAGTAATGTTTAAAGGTGCTAAAAAAGAGGATTTTAGGCAAATTGCCTCTGAGTTAGGGAAAGCAGAAAGTATAAAACTAACTGTGATGGATCTTATAAAAGAATGTGAAAGTTACAAAAATGACCCTGATTTGATGCATGAATTGGCAAGTCTAATCATCGAAGAAAAAATTGGAAGAACATCTACAATTAGAATCAGAGGAAATAAAAGAGAAAGCTAAGTTGATAGCAAATTACGATCGAAAGATATGGACACTAGTACTGAAATTTACCTTTTGGAGACGGGCACTTTCGATAAGAAAACTCTGGTTGAGCATGGGAAATGTTATTACATTGCTTACCATTCTACGTGTGACTTCCATTGGAAAGGCACGCATGGATACACTTAAACCTAACTTGGATGCTACGGCATCCATCGACATAACGGATACGGAGACTGCAACTCCAATAACGACACCCAAGGACATTTGAGATGCCATAACTCTACTAATGAAGCAAAATAAAGTACTCCAATTGAGAATTGGGTACTTAAACAGCCTTATTTCTATTGAAGAGGCAGATCCAACGACAAGAGGACCCATGACGGGAGAACTGCAGATGCAGTGTGCGGCTGCAGAAGAGGAGGAAGATGTATAACAGGTTATCTGAACTTGATTTATCCTTGCCCCGTTAAAAACTGTCCTAAGCACGTTAATAACACGATCACAAACCTCCGCAAACGAATGGCGGAATCCTGCAACCTAAATGAAAAAATTAATATAGTACCGACTACGACCATTAATATTAGAGCTCCTAAAGCCCAACGCGTCACTGACTCAAGTGGCTTCCTATTACCCACTAAAACTGCAAAAACGCCTACAGCAGTTAATGACAACAAGAACCAAATAAACACGAGCACTAGCTTTAATGCATTGGGGTAATTGATCCCAATGAGGCAGACGCTGACCTCCTCCTCCCTAGCCACCCAAGATACAACCGGTAATGCTTAGGTTTACCGAGAATTATGTTTTTCAACCAATTCATGAGAGCTTTGAAGGTCAGTATGAAGGGACTTCCGATCCACGCTATAAAAGAAGACCTTGTATCCAAAGGTATAAAAATCGAATAAATAACCCAATTATAAAGCAGCTTAAAACCAAATTCCCACTCCCCATTTCTATGGTTGAAGTCCGTAGGGAGAAGATGCCCGGGATATATATATAATACAAACGATCTCATGCATATCGTAGTCAAAATAGTTGCATTCAAGAAAAAGGAATCACGCAGTGTTACAACTGCAATTATTTCCATCATTCGTCAAAAAATTGCAGAATAAACTCCAGATGCCTCAAGTGTGGAGATAACCACCGCACCGACGAGTGCGAAATTAAAGAGAGGTTAGAAAACTCTCTATGCATAAATTACAATTCTAACCACATGGCCTCTTGGCAGGGATGCCCGCTGTTCCCTAAAAAGAAACCAGCAAAAGACCAATCAACCCAGAAAACTGAAAGCAGAAATTTATCTCCTACTAGACCCGTCACAGCAAATGTTTCGCTTGCGAACATTTGCAGTAACGAAATCCCTCAAGAGAGAGCGCCAAAAGAAAATCATAGGTCAGCCGAAGCCAAACACCAGTTTGAACGGGCTAAAGCCCCCACAAACACAAAAACTCCTGGTAATTTTAATTTCCTAACAGCAATAGCTGAGCTACAAAATCTCTTCAACAAATTTCCAAAACTAAAAGTACTAAACAACATGTCGAAAGTCGAAAATGACCTCGACAAGTTAAACATCTTTATAATGGGTATAGTCGCGACACCTCCCATCACAAATAATTAAAATTCACCCTTCTCGGTCTCAAACTGGTGTATTGAAATGCCCATGGAGTAAAGTCCCAGGAAGTTGAATTAAGGAACTTTATGGATAAGCATTCCCCTGATGTAATCTTAATTCAAGAAACACATTTGGACCAGTATGAAATTCACAATACCTAACTACATCACCCACAGAGATGACAGACCCATCACAACAAATCGCCCGTATAGCAGTATTTCTAACACATCAATCAATAACTCCCGAGACTAACCCAGAGATGGCGCTCGTAGTAAACCAGTAACCAGGTCTTTCTAGAGTAC
>BMAW01022589.1:0-35937 GCA_019974015.1 Nephila pilipes
AATTCCAGTCCTTCCTTAACCCCTTCGCTCTCAGCGTATCACAGGAGATACGCTCGTGTTGGCTTTCCTGTGCTTACGTATCACGATCGATATGCTCCGTAAGTGTCTTCTACGGCCCAGCATATCAATAGAGATACGTTCGATGAGAACGTCTTATTTGATTTTTTAATGTTACTTCATGGCGTTACAATACCACGAAATCTATATAGATAGGTTATTTGGAGTGTTGACCTTGATGATATGGACATGGATTTCACTTCTGGCTACCAGGAAGGGGGGGATAATTGTTAATAAGTGTGTTGCGGCCCTGCTCTTTAAATGTAATGACATGATTTAAAGGGTGCACTTGCTTTCGGTTTGATATTTTCTTTCTTGCTTGCTTCTTAGAAGTTCATAATTGAATTTATGGATGTTTATGGGGGTTAGAGCTTTTCGTAGCAGATGCTCTCTGCTGTTCGTTTCATTTGTTTTTTATATGTAGCGACAATTATGACGAAAAGAAAGTATTAATCTGATACTGAACTTTGCGGAATAATAAATGAATCTGATAGTATTGTTAGCGAAAATAATCTAAATCTGTTCATAGACATAAAAGTAAAAAAAAAAGGGGGGGGGACTAAGATGTGTCCTTTGCTCAAAATCTTGCGTGAAGCATCAAAATATATGTGTAAGACATGTGAAGTTGACGCATTGATTTTTTTTTCAAAAATATACCATACCGCAAAATAAGATTTATTTTTTATATCTATATATTCCATGTAATGCTACATCATAACACTATGAATTTTATGTAACATATGTAAATATATTTTGTATTTTCTTAACTGCAATAATCTCTCTGCTGTAAACAGAGCAGAAATTAGGAACGATATTGGATTTGGGATTAAGAAAAAAATCAATTTAATGCAATTATTTGTAACTAACGTGAGCTTCAAAATAACATCAGCGCATTTTTTTTCTTCTTTTTTCGCTGCGTAATTCCAGTGCATGTGTTTCTTTATTATTCGTTTCAGAACCTCTGGAATTTAAAATCCATTAAAGCTTCTTGCATATTTTACATTACTATTTCAGCTCTATCCATTTTATCCAATTTATAGCATTTTAGATGCTACATTCATACATATGCTATATCATTATTGTTTTTCTTCTTATTTTTATTACATAATTTCACTGCGTTAAATAGTGGTTCTAGATTTGAGCTCCGTGGTCTTTCATGGAACTTTGAAAAGGTTCTTTTGAGGAGCGGCAGAAGAACCACCGGAAAGGAAAGAAATTATTATTGAAACATCACAGTAAAATTTTGAATAATTGGAGATTAATGTCAATGGTAGTTACGTCTCGAGAATGAATCTAATTTATTTCCTCTGAGACTTGATATAGTGCCTTAGACACTGCTCTCTCTGAATCCAACAACATATTTGTTGACAGATTAGGCACAATTTACATCAAGAAATTATTAGCGTTTTGTAAGGCATCATCAATCTGAGGAGTTTGAGTTGCCGCCTATATCTCAGATCGCTATCAACCAGCGTATCAATTCTTAGAAACTAAGAGATAAACTTGAATCTAACGAGATTATAGAATATAGAATTAGACGTAAAATACGTCTTCAAACTTTATTCGAGCAAATTCAATTTGTTACAGTCCACTACAGGAAAATGACAGTATGTAAATCCTTTCCTCCAACACTAGTATGCTAAGAGCTTAGAGGTATGTCTTCTTCATTCCGTTTTAATTCTTTAGTAATTTTTTTTCGAAATGATGCAGTTATAATTTAAAGGAATATTATCTTAATAAATATGTCTTTCTATTCTCATTTTTAATTATTAAAGTAAAAAATATAAGCGATTTATTTATGTTCATATTTAAAATGTTAAATATTTTCCTTCTTTTTTCTCGGATTAAAATAAAATAAAACGTTTATAAAGTAAGACTTTTCTAATTTAAAATTTTCTTTCACAGTAATAGAGTCTAGGGAAGATATAATTAAAGTAACTAATATGTTCTGATTTGAAGATAACAACTTTTCTGAAGCTCGGCAAGTTAAAGACACACTTGAAAACACGAAATTGTCCAGCTCAAACAAACAAATATGTCGATTTCTTTAAGCATCAGTTAGAACATTTGCACAAATCGAGTTTTGATGACGCAGAAATAGTATTAAAGCACATTAAGGCTACTCTAAAAGAGTATTAAATGGAAGAAAATGCAATCTATAACATGAAACAATAAGCTGGTATTACATTTAATTATCATAGATTTGCAAGATAAAAAAGGTTTAATGCATCTTTAAATGCTCAAACTCATGAGTAATTTGGTTCAATTATTTAATTATTTTACTGAAATAAATTCGCTTAGTTGATTTATCACATTTCACTGAATAATTATTTAATTAAAAAGTTTTCCCTTAAGGGAAAAATAAATGAATTCTTTGAAAACAATATTGACATCAAATAGATTTAGCAGAATCTCTTACTTCGGTTTCCACAAAAAGTTTATATTAACAGTGTCTAGCACAGCGAAATCTGATTTCATTAAGCACGTGGCTTTCGTATATGTTTTCTTCGGAAAATCCACTTTTCATTTCCAGGCTTCCTATCAGAATTGGTAATTTCGGTACTGCATATTTTATCAGCATTTCTATAGTATCTAGCTTTTCAATCTTCGACAACAGAAACAAATTTTTTTTAAAAAAATTTGTCTTACTTTTGGAAGTTTTATTTTTAGAAAATTGTATTCAATTTGTTTTTCAATTTATTTTTTGTTTCTCGTTTTAGTCTGTGAAATAATTCTAGTTTAGAAAGCAGCTATATAATTTCTCATGAATTATAAGAAAACCTTTTTTTAGAGCAATCGTTCAATGCAAATGCAATCATATTGCAATAGAAGTGTCACCTTATGTTCATATTTTGTCCTTCAAATGAACCATCCGAGAAAATACGGGTATACTGGAGAGACACTCTAATTAAATTTATATCCTTATGACAGGTTGTACTATGAACACCTGAATATGGTTATTTTACCCACTCACTTTAGCCTTTTTTTAGTCAACATCTGAATTTATAGGTATATATAAGGCTGTGCTCATCCTCAATTTGTACATTAGAAATACTCACGACCTTTCGCGTAAGTTTTGTAATATCTCATTTTTCCTTCATTTGTTATTAGAAATATTTATTGTTTTAAACATTATGGTTTGTGCAAGTTTCTCTTTGTATTGCAGAACTACGTGATAAAATCTCAGATTTTCTTGAGGTCACCGATCGCGGGGTCATAATCGAAAACCCGCGCCGGTCTTATTTCCGTACAGCGATGGTTTCAGATCTTCAAGCAACTAAAGACCCACATTTTAATAGGGTTAAATCTGTCTAAGCTCAAAATTGTCCCATTTCTGTGTTGTGGAATTATTTGAGAGTGAAGTATCAACTCAGATGTCGTCTTCGTCACTTGACCGAGATTCAAAATTTCTAGGACCATCGCTAAATGGCCATGTATTGCTTCTAATTGCTAAGTTAATAAGCAATCAATCAGATTTTCTTAACCCAGATGTTTGGTTGGTTGATTGAATTTATGTCACTGAATCTTAAACCAGAGCTAAGCTTTGAAGAATTCGAAAAAGCAATGTCAAGATGGGAAACTAACCATAAAAGCTCTTCCAAAAACTTACTAAAATTACAAGGATGATCTTTGTGTTAAGACGGAAATTTATACTTTTGGACCACATTAAACACATTTGTTTAGACTGCAATGCTGCAATTTGAAGACTAATTATGTCCAAAATATATCTAATTTTGAATTTATTTTTATTTCCATGTAACATTTAAACCCTTATAATATACATTTAAATAGTTCAGTAATGTTATATCCAAATTCGTTTATTTTTTTAGTCTAATTTATATTATTCTCTTAGATTGTTTATTGCTTTATGCCGTGGAATACACTATTTTGATTTCTCATGACTTAGTTTAATAAATCATAAGGAGTTTGTATGTCTTATGATTTCTTTTTACCCAGTTTCTCGATTGGATAAATCTTTAGATAAATGAATTCTTTTTAAATAAATAAATATTTCTTTAAATAAATGAATGATTTAATAATTAAAATAACATTTTCTTTAAGAAGAAATTGATTAATTTTCAACGGTAACATAATTTCCCTAATTCATCTTTTAAAAACTTACATTTTATAATAGTGCATTTAGTGATTACACGCGATGTTGTTTGTATGTCTACATATTCCATTTGATTTTGAGCTTTATTATTTCCCATAATAATGTGTATCCCTCGATACATTGCAAGCTTAAATCTTGATGAAATGCTTTATTCTACTTAAGAACATATTTTTAATACGATCCTTATTCAAATATTTTCATTTACCTTTACTTCCATTCGGTTTTTTTTTTTATTATTGACACTATTATATTCTGTTCAGCATTGTTTTCTATCATTTTTAAATAAAATTGCTTATAATTATAAAGTTTAATGCAGCGTAGAATAATTTTTTGAAATACATAACAATTCATAAAGAGTATAAAGTTTGTTAACACACACACACACACATATATATATATATATATATATATATATATATATATATATATATATAATATATATATATATATGTTAACAAACTTTATACTCGAATATGTGTGTAGGAAGTTATAGGAATATACATTTGTAACGCAATTCTACACTAGAGGTCGCCAAGAATAGGATTTCTGTTGCGTAACCTCGTCTAAGGGCTACTCACTTAGACAGCAAAAGGCAAAGGCGCAGTCAAGGTGTTCCGACGAACGATGTGGTATCTACCTAAATATTTTGACCTAATTTTCAAAATTTCGTTTTGTAAATAATTTGTACATATCATACATAGCATTTTATCTATCATCTTTGAAAAATCCGTCTTTCCATTGAAACCTGAACCCATCCTTTTCAGACAATTATTAAAAAAAAGGAGCCATTAACTCCTTTTCTGAAGTAAGGAATCCACACACACACACACAGATATATATATATATATATATATATATATATATATATATATATGAACAACTTATTATTTATTTGCTTATCAACATAACAATTAAAAGCGAGTAACACTACCGCATGTGGTGACGGCCCTAATAATTTTGATTTAAAGTCAATGACGCGGGAAAGAAAGTTGCTGTTGTAAATTCCTTTTCAAATTTCCCCACCACGCTTACTGTAGGTCTTGGAACCACGACAAATTTAACTTGCATCAGACACACTACACGACTTGTCTTTAGTGAGTTCAAGACTCGGAGCCACGACATGACGGAACCATTTTAAACTATCGAAATATTAAAAGTTAATGGAAGAATCGATTAAATTGCAAAATTTTATCACCGAGAGATTTCGGTTGATTTCCACGAAGTTCTTATACGTACCCTGGAGTGATGTCTTCGAAAGTGTGGCATACTATTGCCTAAATTTCTTTGTTCCTAGGTGAGAAGTCAGAAGTAATTCAATGTAAACGAGGCTAAGTTAATTTAAATATCACTGAAGAATAATTGCGAATTCAGATAGTTCTCAACAATGGCTACCAGACAGACTTTTAACGGATGTTATCAATATTTACAGACAAAATAATATGTATTATTTACTGCTTATTTCTAAAATGTTTCTATTTCTCCACAAGAATATAAAAAAAATGAACTAATTATTGTTAGAAAGAATTAAGTTGTAATCATAATAAAAATAATATGACATATTGACTTTTATATTTTTTGCTGATAATTTAATTTTTTATTTTTAACGAATTTATCTAAGTACAAAAATGTAATTTTGTACTGTTTGGTAAGAGCATTTATAAATTAATAGAAATGAATCAATGTAGGGGAATTATTATTGTGTCTTAAAGTCTATGGATCTCCCGGCACTCGAATTTTTAATTTGGAGCCTTACAGCAGTATTTAGAATATTCCGATGATACTTTCAAGATAAAAATTGTCTAGAGAAACAATCAAGTTAATTAATAGAATGATATTTTAAATTGAATTCGGAAATATGATGATATGTGGGGTAACGTTACTCGTGTCCGTGTCATTCCTTAAGCCATACATACCTCCCGGGTGGTGCTAAATAAGTAATAACTGGAGGTTACGGCTACTCGCTACGTTTGTGCGAGTGAAAGGATGGTTATGGATTGATCTCCTTTTGAGCCATATATAACAACATATCATGATACAGTTAGAGGAAATCTAAGGAACTAAAATATATAAATTTACAATAATATATTATTGAAAAACTAACTTTAGTCTTAAATAATAATTATTCTTTTGGAAGACAGATTTTCAAATGGCATTAAAGGTGAGTATTAAACCCGAAAAAAATTTTAAATTTAAAACATGACAGTCCTTTATAAAAATTGTGGTAAAGTTATCAAAACATACTTTCGGATCTTTAAAAAAATATCTCATATTAAAAAATGAAAAAAATTCAAGAAAAATAATTCTGGTACGTTTTTTTAAAGTACATTTTAATTATTTTCCATTGTTCCAAATTTCATGTCATAAAAATTATTTTGTGAAATGCATTAAACATTAAAATCTTGATCAAAATTAGCTTTATCAATAGAAATTTGGTAAAATCTATCATTTAATAAAAATATAGAATGCGATTTCAGAATAAGCAATTCCCTTACATCCTTTCTTGATATTGAGAAAGAAATTCATCCAAAACTGACATTTTCTTTTCTCTTAATTTGTCTATAATCTTATAATATATATATACTGGGTGATTATAATCAAAGTTACACTATTCAGAGGCCTGTAGAACCCGCTCTGCTTATCGGAGTTTGATGAAACTTGGAATATATGCTATATGGTCCATGGAGAAAAGGCTTCTGCAATAAAAAAAAATAGTTTAAATTTTGATGACTAGGAGAAAATGTGGCGCCCAAAGAAGGATAAAAAATATGTTAGAATTGTTAAAGTTTATTCAATTACAGAATATGTTTAATATGTGCTCTATTGACATCAATAACGTGTTGAAAGCACATTATAGCGTTTTTAATGGTAGTGCGAAGCAACTCACGAGGTACTTCAGTCACATGGCGTATAATGCTAGCTTTCGAATCAGATTAAGTCCTAGTTCCTCCTCTATGAACATGGTCTTTAAAAATCCCCATAACCAGAAATCACAGGGATTTAATTAGTGTGAACGAAAAGGTCCTACATCCGAAAAATGTCTGTATATTAAACGAATATCACCAAAGTTAGCACTAAGCAGTGCTTTGACTTGGCGCCCAATGTGAGGAGTTGCGTAAAGATAGTGGTTCGCAAACATTGTCGTTCTTGTAAAACAGGAATGATCTACTGTTGAAGGAGTTCACTTTACCGTGCACTTATGACAAAGCATCGTTTAGAATCTCGTGGAGTGAGAGTTTCAAAGAAAAAAGATCCGAGAATAAACTCAAAAGTAAATCTACACCAAGCAGTCTCGTAAACAGAATGCAGTGTTTTGTTGGCGAAGGACATTGAGAAGTGATGTACCCCATATGCGGCAATTGTGACTATTCCCAGCTCTATCTAAGCAAAAGTGTGCTTCATCTGACAATAGAATTTTCCAAGGCCACACGTCATCAACTTCCATTCTCGCCAAAGCAAGCAAATTTAAGACGTGTTTTGTGATTTTGTGGTTTTAGCGTTTGCATCACGATACCATCTTATCTTATACAGATACCATTTTAAAATGGATCGCAGAATTTTTCTTTTTGTCGACCACGGATTCTCCAACTCGCGTGACACTGATCGACAGCTTACTGAAGAATAGATGGAACTGGAGGTTCTTTCAACCATAGCAGTAGCGACTTCTTAGACAGTTTCAGTCCCAATCGGTCTCCGTTCTCTTCCGGGCAGGACATCCACATCTACAGTCTCTTCAAATTTCATGATCATCTTCCTCAAACCAATCATCGATATGGGGCGTTTTCGCAGATCTTTTGAACGAAGATATTCACAAAAAACAGCTAAGAGGTTGCTGCAATTCTGATAAAACGGTTTCACCAGTAAAGCTCGATCTTTTTTTTTTTTTTTTTTTTTTTTTTAAAGGGAGGGTATAAAGAAGAAAAAGCCCGGTGGATGATTCTCTGGCTTTGACTGTAAGTCTATATTGAGGTTTTACAGATTTTCATAATGAATATTCGATTAATACCACCTGGTGTCAAAATTTGTACTAATATTTTTTATTGCAGAAATCCTTTCCCCATGATCCATATAGCATATATTCCAAGTTTCATCAAACTCTGATCAGCAGAACAGGTTCTACAGGCCTCTGAATAGTGTAACTTTAATCATAACCACCCGGTATATATAGTATATATATATATATATATATTACGAAGACAATTGTACAACCTTAAAACTTTCTTGCTTTAATGTTATAAGTATGTGTGGTAGCAATTCTTTATTTTTTCATTTTCCTTTACTGTATATCACCAGCATTTGATTTTATAATTACCATTCTTTTTTTAAAAAAAATTAAGTCTATTATTTTTATATATACTCTAAACAGTATTACGAATTCTTACCTGCATTGGAACCGATGAAAAAATAACTAAAATTTAGGTATAACAAATATATCTATATTTGGTGCATATCATATGCAACAGCTGAAAAAATTAAGGAAAACGAAATACTGTAAAACTACAGTTGAGTTTCTAGAAGCTTACTGAAATTCGATAACACCTCCAAGATATTTTTTTTTCAATATGAAATAAATATTTATATAACAAATTCGAGAAGTATGAAATATTTTTATCAATGTTTGTTAATTATTTTGCCATAATATATTTAAAAAAAATTATTCAATATGCATCATCTTTCCCTCCTTTTAAACATTTTTGTTCTTTAAGGCATGCATATCCTTCTATTTATCAACATATAAGATCAAAGAACAATAAAAAATAACTAAGCAAGTAAAAACATCTTTGTACTTAGTGGTTAAAAAAGTATCTGCAAGAGAAAGGTTGCATTTTTGTGATTTAATACAGCGCTTCGTAATAAATTATTTTTTAAGTTCTTTTTTCTTAATCATTTTAAGTGAAGAGAAGCATGAAAAAAATAATCTGTAATGATATTGAATAGCTGGAAGCCGAACGCAGAACGTTCACATGTATGAATCAGTTACATTTTCTAATCCTTTTTTTATATATTTGTGGATTTTTTTTTCTAGCTACTTGTTCATTTCTTTAAACTATATTAACAAGACGGATATTATTTTCTTTCTTAAGTCTTTCTTATCTGATTTATAAGAAATACTATAAGCACAATACGTTTCAATAATACAATGATATTCTTATTCAGTCTAAATATTTTTTTTAAATCTTTATAATGGATTTAATTATTTGCGAATTTATAAATAGATTTATTATCTTATTTTTTATATAAATCAATTTTAAGATTTATATATTAATATTTGATTAATAATATAATCAAATATATATTTGATCAGTCTTAAAACTCCTGGAAATTTGTTATTCATTTATGATAAATAATGTCAGTAGGATCTTTATTTAAGTTCTTACTCATGTTAAGCGTGTTTTTAGAAGCATTTATTGCTTTAAATACTTTATTTTGGCTTGCTAATCTAAACTTCTCGAAATATTTGCTTGCTTGAAAACAACCCTTTCAAAGAATGGTAGGACACAAAAACAAACATACGCATTTTTCTCGTTAATGTCTAAGTTCCTTGCAAGAAACTACAGGTAATTTCTAACAGATACTTTGAAAATGTAATTAATACTTACATAAGATATGTGTTTAATAAGAAATTTTAAATACTAATTCCTCTTCTACGCCGATATTATCACTGTGATACGATTATAAATAATGTATTGATTTTTCTCCTTAATTAAAATTATTATTTGCGTAACTCTACACACAATATTAGAATGAACTATTTAAATTTAACATTTGTTACAAGTCTTATTGAAACATGAAATAATTATTAAATTAAATTTAAAATTTAACTAATATTTTTTTTTTTTTACATTTCGTTGTATTTAATTGCCATTTCGAAACTTTTTTTTTTGTTTCAGTTTTTTTTCAGTTTTTTTTTTGTTATAAAATGATATAATTGGAATTTTAAAACTATTTGTAATAGTTTCCACGAAATAATAATTAATGTCACATGAAATGTTGTTGATGATGGTGACGTTAATTTATTCGTTATTTTCTCTTCACCGAATCTTGGGGACGTTTTGGAAATTTGAATTGTGTAAGATAACAATTCCGTGTCAATCAAAAAGAAAAGTGATTAAGTAAAATAGATGAAATTATGAACCATAAGGAATTAATTTAATTATAATGATAATAAGCGAAATAGTATTCAAAGAAAAAAGAAGAGAGACAGATGATAACGACAAGGTGATAGATGTTTGTAAAGTGGAGTGAATTATTGTAATTGATCATCGAATTGGAATTTATTGAAAGCAACTCTTTGTTAGAACAATAGGAGTCCATTCATCTGTAATCAAGAAGTGCTTGAACAGAAAGGAGGGATTTGTTAAGCTTAAATCTTATGATTTGATTATAAACTAGTTTCACCATAGTTACGAGAGCTTTTTGAGAGAGTGATCTTGCATATTCCTTTATATACAAAAAAATTGGATTGTCCTGATCTTATGTTATTTTGTTGAAGTTATTGACTATTTAATTAGACTTTTAAAAAAATGGGGAGCGAATTTTAAGTATTTTTTTTTAAGTCTGTAGTACCTTCAAATATTTTTTAAAAAAGTTTTCTTTTATACTTCTGTTCGTTTTTACTTTAAGCAAAAATGAATCCTTACAGATTGTTACTTACAACTTCTTGCAATAGAAATGCATTTATTACCCACAAATATTCGAAATTGCTTAGATTCTGCATTTTATGTTAATACAATGGAAGTAATGGCAAGATAGAAATTATTTTTTCTATTGTCCTTCAATGTAAAACCCCATCAAAACAGAAAACATTCCAGAATTTTTAAATTAGATAAACCATGAAAAACTAAATGAGTTTTCTTTCACCTTCCTCTAAAGAGATGCTACATAAACTATTGAATGAGCAATTATTTTTTTGTTGTTTCTTCCCTCTTAAAATTGCAACTTTTTGCTCCTCTTTAATGAAGTAAACCGGAACGGTGATTAATTACCTTCATCAATGCGGTGACATACAAAGCCTTCTACGCCATTAAAAATAAGTTTAACGATAAGTCGCCAGAAAATGGCTCATAGATATTTCCTGAACGTACTGTTCAACGCCTTGTAACTTTACAGTTTTGTAATTTATTGTATATTGATATAGTTGTGACATTCATTCATATGTTTTACATTTGATTATTTGAAACATTGGTAAGTAAACATAACTTCTTAATATTTCGTAATTTTTTGAGGTATCTAGTAATATTCACATACATTTAGTATAATTTTAATTGTAAATTTCAAATAAATAATAATGCGTAGTAATATTTTATAATAATAAGTGTTATAGTATGGTTATTTTTATAATATTATGATTTGATTTTTCTTTAAGTGTGTGTTTTAAAGGAAAATTACATGCATTATGTATCAAACAGTATTGGGAAGGTATTAAAACACTTTTTAAATGTTTTTAAAATACTTAAATATGAATTTTATTATTATTTCATAAAATAAAATTTAAAAAAAAAAAAAAAAACCTACAGATTTGTTGAATTTATTCCCTTAGACATTGAAAGTGAATAATTTTCTTAATTTACTTAAATCATCCAATGAAAAATATCTTTGATCAAAGGCGTGACAAAACTAATGTGATATTTTAAGAAATAAAATGCCCTTAACAATCAAAAAACTTTGATATTGGTAAATTGCTTCTACCAAAGAAAACTTCTTCTACTCACGAAATGTGTTTCTTTCATTCAAGGACTACAAAGGCATATGACCTTATGATAACTCGGAAAACTTTTTTTTTCACCAAACTTTTCTCTTATTGTCTCTTTATCCATCTTGAAGTCTTATCATTCCTGCACTATTTTCTATAGAAACATCAAATGTCTCCCGATGTTGCATATATTTTTAAGGGACCCTCTTAACAGTTTAGACATAATGTATCAGAAAGTACTTTAATACTTATATACAATGTTAACACTATGTTATTATTACTTTTGGCAGGAAAAGAGGAGTTTTTTTCGAAAACGTCTCTTGTTTCAAACAGTTTTTGGAATGCATTTCGTAATGACACTAAAAGTTCGTAAATGAATGGCAACAGAATCAGAAAACTGGATCATCCTTTCAAGTTAATATATATTTAATAATACTTTCTGTTTCTAAATTTTCAACTTCACAACTCTATAAGTTATATTTTAATATTGTATATTACGACAGATATATTTTTTTAAAATTTAATGCTAATTCCCTCTTAATACAATAATCACGTAAATATAATTTACAAGAAGCAGTAGAAGATGGAGAGATGAGGATACTTATGTAAATGTTAAAAAGTATATTTCTGAAAGAAACTTAAGCAAAAACTAAACTTAATTTCAACACGGAAGCTTACATTAAATTGTTACAAAACGTATCTCCTGAAGTATTTAATGTCATTTGAGTTTTTACCTTTAAAAGGTTAAATAGTACAGCCAATGATGAAAAGTATGTTTCTTACTTTTGTAATTAAAACAAATAAATCAAAATTCAATGAATTTGTTTTTAATATTTATGGTTTTATGTGTTAGTAGGATTCAATTTTATAAACTTGGATACATATATGTTGGATACATCTGCCTATTGTTTTGGTTAGTTAATACTAGTTTCTTGAATCAAAAATTTGCTATTTACTTACAAATGTAATAATAAATAAATTCACATTAATTAGGCTAATAGTCTCATAACCTTTTTTCTCACTTACAATTCAATGTTTCTTTACATAGTAGAAAATAAAAATGCATAATAAATTTTATGCATTCTAATACATTGATACTTAATAAAAAGAAAAAAAATATATACATAATTTTAATGAGTCAAATTTTTTTAAAGATGTAGCACGCAAATTAGATTATTAATATTTAAATAAGTTTCTTTGATCTGATGATTAAAACAAATATTATTTTAAATAATTTCAGTATATGGGCCTTCTATGGTATTTTATAATTATTTGGAAATTAAAAGATTAAATTGTTTTTTTTTCTTTCTATTTTAGGAGTAATTTTATCTTTGGTATATCGGGTGTTTTTTGAAAAAAATTATATTACTTTTAATTATTCCAAGTGTAATCAAACATTCAATTCATTCGTCTCTAGTCTTATAAATTTATTTAAAATTATTTTATGAAGTATTTTGGTTATACAAATATCGATGTAGTAATTAAAAATGTATATTGAGGTTCTTTCAGTGTAATTTTCTTCATCTACAATCTTTGGGTGCAATCTTATGATGTTATTTCATTTGAGAACCTCTTCTAGAAAATGAATTATATCTTAAGTAAATTAGATAGAAAATATTGAGCTGTAGAGAAAAATATTTATGTAATAACATTCGTAAACTGTAGAGAGCTTAGTAGTTAAGGAGTTGTAGTAGTGAAATGAATTGGAATGTTAGAGAGAGATATATATCTTCGAAGTTAGATGCAAACTTAGGTTGATGGAAGAAATAGATTACTAAAATAAATGTTAGTGTGGAGTAATCTCTGTGAAATGACATATGGTAGGAACCAGATTACAAGTTAAGTACAGACTCGGATCTGGTTAGGACAGTATCAGATGAGCAATAAACAATAATATTAATCTTTAGGTTCGGACGCATGTACCTGTTTCACATATATCATAAAATTTAGCTATTAAATTTTGAAAGAATCAAGAATTGCAATAAAACCAATTTAATTTTTTCTTTGTATAATTATTTAATTAATGACTACATTTTTCTTAATTGTGAAGGTACAAATAAATGAGAAAAGTAAAACGGGGGGTTAAAATAGCATTGAGTAGAAGCTAATTATTACTTGGTGTTTAAAAACATTTATTTTAGATTATTTATCTAAGAAGATTGGGAAAAAATACTTGAAGAAGAAAACACTTAAAATAAATATTATTCTATTTTGATTTTTTAACAAACAGCGTAGAATAAACCGTCGAAATATTCCCAAAAACCAAAATAATTCCTTTTATAATGATTATTTTCATTTGTTATACTATGCACAGCAATAAATGAGTCTAAACAAACTATGCGTCAGTAAAGAAAACGCCACCGAACGATACAGTTTCGGTCGCGAGTTGTTTTCGAACCCCAAGAAGAGGGAGAGAGTTGAGTTGATGACCTTGATGTGGCAGCGTTGTTTCGAAACCTGGACCAAGGGGTCCGAAGTTAACGGTCTTACCAATCAGGCCGAAAAGATATCTCATTGGGCTGGTTGTTTAAGGCCTTTTAACTTCTGACAATGTTGTTGACGAGAGCCGTTGCACATTCAATCATCTAAAAATTGACCCTTGGGAGTTTGAAATTATACCATGTTTTAATTACCTTGGATCTCTGCTTAACACAAAAATGACATAATTTCTGATATGCAAAATCGTATTTCACTGGCCAACAATACGCTCTTTGCACTCCACTCCTTACTAAGGGCCCGTTGTCCCTCCAGAAAAACAAAGCTTCTTATTTATAAAAACTCTAATTAGGCCAGTCTTAGTTTATGGCTTAGAATCATGGTCTCTACCGGAAAATGGAGATATAAAACTGCAATTTTTGTGAGAAATGTTCTCAAAAGTATTCTTGGTAATGTTGAAGAAATTGGTTATGTTCAAGATGTTTTAATTCCGAAATTTAAAGAATTTTTAATGATCCTGATGTCACTAAATGTCTTATTGTAAAACAAATGAACCGGTCTTCACTCATAGTGTTATTATTGATGGGAAACCTAAAGGAAAATTATTTTTTTCTTCATATCCCTATATCCCTTTAGTAGTAGGAAAAAAGGTATACCTACACTATGGTGATATGATTCTGTTGAATCACATTTATAGGGGATTGCGAGAGGAACTGGTAGACAAAGGCAAAAGGCTGACTGACTTAAAAGAATCTTCAAAAGAAGGCTTTGGTAAACCCTGGACTGCTGACTTAAATATCATGATGATGAGTATATCATACAGACCCATACAAACATAATATATATATATATATATATATATATATATATATATATATATATATGTATATATCCAATGGAATTATAAGAACAGGGAAATGATACAATGATTTTTTTTTTTATTTTTCAAACTTAATGTAGGCAATTACGTTATTTTAAAAATAAGTAACCTATATATATTCAATATAACAGAAAAATAAATATTGCTATATTCATCTCATAGTAATGAATCTCAAAGTAAATTATAAGTTGCCCTGTTTAATTAAATCTCACACACATCATGCAAACATGCTATTTATAATTTTATGAGTACAGTACACAGCTATATCAGATGTCTTACGCAGAAAAATTTAATATTATTACATAGGACTCGAATTAATATTCATGTTTATTATGAATTTATTATAATTCACACATCATAAAATAAGATATAAATGGAAATATTGATTATTTATTGGATATAATATGCTTATTATATCTGTTAATTTCAAATCTGAAGGTAGAAAAAGGAATTAAAATATCTCAGACATGCAATAAATATAATTTTACAATAGTTACGTACATTACGTTAAAATCATATTAATTAGACATATAAAAACTTAAGAAGTATTATTTAGGGTTATAGCTATGCAATTTAAATACCTGCATTATAATTAACCTGCATTATAATTATTAAATATTGTTTAATGTTTTCAAGCTCGGTATCAATATAATCTTACTCAAAACGTGGAAAAACTCAGATTTCGTTTCTTAAATTTCTCATTTTAAATATATAGTTAAAATTAAATTACGGATTTAATTATTTGCTAATCTGAAAAACTAAATAAATATTTCTTTACCCTCAGTAAATGTGTCCCTTCAACCTTTGCATTTTTTCCCTCTTTTTTTTCATACTTGTTTACATCTCAAACAACTTTTTATGATACATCAGCACATTTACTGAATGCAATGATTAATTACCTTCTTTATTAAAAAGAAGTGCTTAAATTCATTAAGTGTTAATTTTTTTTTTCCTTTTGTCTTTTCAAAAGGTCTAGAAACCCATTGATCACATTAACGAAATGCCCTCGTGTGTTTATTTTATTACTGACGAGGCTCACTAGTAAATATATTTAATCCTAAAATTAATTAATAAGGGAATTTGTGAATTTTAAAACTATTTTTTTTAAAAAATTTATTTATTCAAAGTAATATATATATATAACACGAGGTTAATGTAATCCGAAAATCTTTACATTTAACCATTTTCTTAATTAATTTTTGTAAACTTATTTTTCAAAGTACGTAAAGTATCCGTACACCTTTGGCGAAAATTTTTTGAAATACATTGATATTTTCTATAAAAATATTTTTAGTGCTAAGAAATAATTTAAAGCTATGAAAACAAATTTAATATCCTGCTTTTATTTCAAGAAAAATATTTGGGGTGGAAAACATGTTGAAAATAGAACATAAATTGATTATCAGAATAACGCTCATAACTCAAAAGTAAACAAAAATATATCATTATTCTGTAAATTTTATCTTATTCATCATAATAGAGGACTGGTACTACTTTCATGATAAAAATCGTATTACTATGATTTTTATTGTGTTTCGAGTCAAATAACAATGAAAAATCAAAATAAGTTTTAACAATACATGATTTACACCTTTGTTATTAAAAACTTGTCAATTTTACAACCATGAAAGTAATATGAGTTCTTTAAAACTGTATAAGGAAGATAATGGAATACTTAAATTAATTTGGTTCTTAATTGTTTCTAATATCTACGTTGTCATATGTGAATATGTAAAGAAAACTCATTTGGAGAAAAATCAAAAACAAACTTTCAAATGCAATTAAAAATTATCTACGGAGTAAAATTTAAATCTCTGTAACTTAAGTTCTAATTAATGTGTAAGCAAAATTCAAACACTCTTAGAAAGAAAAATGTTTAAATTAGAAAATAAAAAGTTTTGACAAAAATGACGTTTTATAGGTATACGGATACTTTAAGGTATGTATCTCTTTATACGAATTCAAATTAAATCTTCAAACATAATTAAAAATTTTATGAAAAAAGTTATAAATCAGAATTTATTATAAAGAGAATAATTTTTTTGAAATCTAAAATGTAGAATCAACACAAAAAGCTGAAATATTTCAAACACCAGGATATATATAACAAATGATATTGAAAAGGAAATGAAAGAAAATTTTGAATCATTAATTGAAAAGGAATTATCATGATTGAATGAAAATTTCCAATTTACTTTGACTATATCTGTCAGTATGCCATGCCTTTACAGAGATTTTGACCGCAAGTAATTTGACAAAATAATTGCAAATTTAATTTTCTAAAAGAAGCGAGTTCTTAAGTTAATTATTATTAATAAATTGTTTTATTGCTTCTTATGTTTAAGATGTTTCATTACTGAATTTTTAAAATCATTGAGGAAACCTATCATTAATTTTATTCCATCAATTTCATTGTTATATGTTTTTCAAAAATATATATCTATGTAAGAATTCTCTTCATTTCAATTTTCGGTAAGGAATTTATTAACAGATGACTCCCATATCGAATTAGTTTTGTTTTGAAAAATTAAACATTTAATTTTAATCAAGATTTTAAGAATATAAAGGTATTATAATGTTATAAGGAACCTACAAATGGAACAAAGCCTTATTGCTCTAGCATATGGACACGTGTAGGAGTAATAGATGAAAAAAGTTACAAACACGAAAGAATATAATTAATAACATATAAAAATAAGGCTTAAAATTACACTGTTGATGAATAATTAATATATCCTCCATACATTTGACTTTTTTTAAGAAAACGTTTCTCTTTCCTTAAATTTTATGCATATGAATGTTTACCGTAAAAATAAATGTACCTAACAAAATTTGATGTAGCAATACAATGCAATCTTACAAGCTATTCTCCCTTGTTTGAAAAAAAAATACTGAAAGGAAAATATTGAAAGATATATAAATTTTATGAACAACTTCTTCACATGAGTATAGAAATTAAATTTTTATAGTACCTGTGCTTAATTCTTGGCATCCTGATTCATTTTTTTTTCTTGTTACCACGAAAGCCTAGTAGTCTTGAACTGGAGTCCGGCATCTTTCTTCAAGTCGTGTATTTGAGCCCTAATACCACTAAAGTCCTGCCGAGTAGCGAGTTTGTTGCATGTTATATATATGTTGGGACTCTTTATGTTCTCCGGAAGCGTGGTATGGAAGTTCTGAGATGAAAATGCAAATGTCCTCGTCATCAGGTTTAAATTTGCCAGGTGTATTGTCATTAGCCCTCATATTGATTCTAAACGTGACGTCAAAAACATCAAATCAAATCGAATTTTTACTAAAGATATCTAATTAACTCGATCAGTGATATTTAAATTGGTGGGATAACCATATAGTCCAGAGAGTGCCATAGTTCATTATTTTATGATAACTGATAAATAAATAGTTGATTTAGATTAAACTTATGTGTCATTGGTGCATTTATTGACTTTAGATTTAGTCACATTTAATTGAACTATGGCACAAGAGTTGGATATAAATAATCGTTCATTACAACCTTCCGTTTTGTATTAAGATTTAGTAACTTGTTAAGATACTTTAAAGCATTCTAGGATGAGTTGTAATGACATAATTCTAGATATATTCTTTATTGAAACAAACTGAAATGTATCACGAATAAAATTATACTGTGGCTTTTGTTAAAGAATTTATGCTATGACTTTTGTTAAAATATTTATACTATGACTTTTACCCTATGTGTAGTAAAAAAAAATATTGTTGTATTAAAAATTGTAGAAAAATATATATGCAGTATTTTTTTAAAATATATTTTTAGAATTTTTGTTCGGAAAGATATAACTTGTTACCCATTCTATAAAAGTCTAAAACCTTGAATTGTCTGGAACCGAAGTTTCAAGGTCATTCAGTTCTGAATGCAAATTTCAGAGCTTTCACAAATCCAATGTTCTGAATACTTAACGGTCAAACACGAATAGAAACCTTCTTGTTATTTACATATAACTTAAAATGATATATAATATAGTACATGTAGCATGCACAACTATAATTTAGCATTTCCAATGTTTCCCACAGAATGTGTTTATATACATCTATGTATGAATTACGTATTATTTACCTCTATAAAACATCTACTTACAAAGCTGTAAAATAAATTGCTTTTCATAAAATAAATGATTCAAAAAACATAAACAAATACATCTAAATAATGTAATATGGCTAAAATATAAAAGACACTGATTTTTTTTTTCTGTAAAAATTTCTGAAGATTTATTGAGAAATAGTATTAAAGAATTCTCCAAACATAATTACTCATGTATCAGAACATCTATAGACAAATGAATAAGAAACTAATTTTCCCGCCATTTTTATAATTATACAAATAATTGAAACAAACTTACTATATGTATAATATATTTTATAATCTAATGTACTTTTGAAACGTCAAATATATGTAAAGCTATAGAAATAAAAAAAATTCTGAATAGTAGTTCCAAACAAAAACTTTTCCACGAAACATTTATGACAGAATATTCCCACGAGAATTCTTAAAATGGCATGAGTAAAATTGTAGCTCAGCACATACTGAATAGGACCGGTGAAAGCAGAGCACAGACTACTACCAAGGCTTTTGTATAAAATGTAAAACTTTAAAAATTACAACGGAATTCAGAAAATATTTGTATGGAAAGAAATATTTTTCTGCGAAAATTCTATTCTGTAAAAACTTTTTCCAACATGATTTTCCCTATCGTTTTTTTTTCAGATTTGCTGAATTCAAGTTCTTCAACATTCACTTTTTACTACTTATGTCTTCTTTCACTATATAGTTAATAAAATAGTTAACGTTGCACTTTTTTTGTATAAAGATATTCGAATGTAATTATTGCATAATAGGCATCAGTTTAAGCAAACTCGCTTCAAATAATCATTGGTTTAAACATCAATCAACCAAAGAATTTACTGCTACAATGTCTGCATAACGTGTCTGCCTCTTACTTTTTGTGTTTTAAATAATAATAATAAAGGGCGTTTTGAATCTTATGGGCAAAAATTTAAGGTGTGATAGAAAACATCTAAAGGAGCAATTTTCTATCAGCAATGCATAGGCGGAGAGTAAACGGTGAGCCGCTAGATGACGCAGTAACGGAAAGCAAAATAAATGAATTTTCTTACGCATATAATGGCCTGAAATCTATGGCAGAAACGACAATGTGTAAAAAAACTCGCGCTTTATGTTTCTCAAAAGAGCTCCGTCTAGCGGCTCATCGCTTGTTCCCCACCTAGGCATTATTTGGTGAAAATTGTTGTTTAGATGTTGTCTATCATCCCTTAATATTTTGTCCATGAGTTCCGAAAAGCCCTTGTTAATACATATCTCATTATATAAAAATTACTACAGTTCGGTATGTTACGAATAACACATCGATCAATAACTCCCGAGACTACCCAAGAGATGGCGCTCGTAGTAAACCAGTAACCAGGTCTTTCTAGAGTACAAACCTTCGCTTGAAACGTGTCAAAATTTTAAGTCGATCGGACCAGGAAAAAGGTTTTTTGAAGTGAAGTGAAAAAGGTTTTTTCCAAGTGGGTGCCGCGATTGCTTTCGATGGAACAAAAGCAGCAACGAGTCGATGATTCAGAAAGCTGTTTATCGCTATTTACTCGCTACAAAAAAGATTTCTTGCGGGGGGAAAAAAAAGAAAAAAAAATTGGGGGGGGGAAAGATTTGGAAAAGCGTTGGAACGATTGTATCACCCTAAAAGGTGATTAACAAAAGGTGTTATGTTGATGAATAAAAAAAAAAAAAATTGCAAAAAAAATGTAGCTTTCAATTTTAGACTCGGGAGTTATTGATCGATGTGTTATATGTTTTTGTATATTCAATTACAACAATTTATAGTATGAAAAACTATAACTCGTTGATTGACGAATACTCCCTATAATATAGCAGTGAAAAAAATAATGCTTTTGAACTTTAAAAATAACAGTGAAGTGCTGTGTCACCGAATCAATTAAAACCCAGTATATAAACAAATATATATATATATATAAATAAATTCTTCTCTTTTTTTCTTGCGTCTTTTCTTTAATTTACAAACTTAATTTTGCAGAAATCCAATTTTTGCCCTAGCAGATGCACTGCGGGAGGACTGGTACCTAAAAACATGTTTATATATATATATATAACAAGGTATGCTTCAAAATCATATGCATTATGTTTTATATAGTTTGTATTCTGGACTATATAGTTTAAATCAGTTGAGCCAAGCAATTGTTTTTGAAGATGATTAACTTGATTTCATGCAAAACTTTTCAGATCTTCTGAATTTTGAGATACAGTAAAATAATATACAATATTATTTTCGTTTAAATTCTATTTTTGTAAATGATAATATATTTTAAGTGCGGCATTCATATACATACTATTGGAGTTGTATTATTCTTCCTAAATATTGTTATATATTTTCTTAGAATTCCATGGACTGCATCATACTCTACATTGAATTATCCACATTATGCTTTTTTACAACCATGTTGTATTAATTTATATTTCTGTTCTCCTTTATTGACCTCTCCTTTATCGATGTTTGCGTTAATGAAAACAATAGAGTTCGAGAGTTCTTAATTTTTCGCGATACTTGAATAGACTATATATACTGCTAATTTAATTGCGGATTAAATTATTTCACAAGAATTATTGTGAATTTTAAAACAAAAATTTAGAGGCCAACAATTTTACCCAATATAGGAGACAAGAACAATTCGCAACAGTTCTATTTATTTTAAACTAAAGGAAGTTAATGCTTGGTCTCCTCAAACCTAAGGATCAGGAGGACAGGAAACAGTGTCCACCAATCAATGAGGTAGGAGAGCGTCAAAAACTTCAACAATTCTCTTTGAACACTTCTTTAGTCCATTTTAATTCTTCTAAAGAAGCAAAGGAGATAAGCAAACTATCATTAGTATTAGGATACAATTTAAATATCTAGTTTGGTATATTCGTTCCAAATAATTAAAATTTTCATATATTATGTTGCTTACATTAAGATTTCTTTTTTTTTATTATTATTAGGGTAGGCTAGGAAAACAGTATAAAAAGTTATTTAGTTGTATATACCAAAAGGGAATGCCGTGATGAATTTTTATTTTATTTTCAGCTATGTAGTATTGAATATAAATTTTACTTTTTATTTAACTAGTAACACAATTAAAATACAAATATGGATATAAGAGTATTTTACATTTTCAAAATATAAACTTGGAATTGCTTATGCAAGTACCCAATGGAAAAAAAATTTGAAAGTTAAATATACTTATATGTATAACTAGAATATACGAATAGCTTTTATATAATTTACAGTAAAACATTCGTCAGTTATTCGTAGAAACTATAAAATAATTATAATTTTTTAAGAGTTCTAGAAGTTATCACTAAAAATATATATGA
The DNA here is from genome assembly GCA_019974015.1 of Nephila pilipes. Taxonomy (NCBI): domain Eukaryota; kingdom Metazoa; phylum Arthropoda; class Arachnida; order Araneae; family Nephilidae; genus Nephila; species Nephila pilipes. The sequence continues at coordinate 22,604 of BMAW01022589.1, forward strand.
TTATATTTTATCTACCGAACATACAAGTACTTATTGAGAAATGAAATGCTTGTAAAATATTCAAAATTGTATTTTTAGGTATTGATTCAAGAAAATAAAAATTAACAATTATTTTAAATATAATCCTGTTACTCGTTCTACAAATTTATTCCATTCTCTGTTATAATAAACAAAACTATTAATATTAGATAAATATGTGACAATAAGAAATTAGCGTAGTTGGTAAATCAATAAATTAAAGCATATGGCAACAAAATACGTATAAACTCGCATGAGCAAAGATGCAAAGAAAACATATCTTTTCTAATAACTCCATAATATGGAAATAAGTTACGGTCTGAAAGGATATTTGATTAAGAATTATTGAATGCTTATTGAAATGTAGTACTGACAAACAACACAAAAGTTATCGGCATAATGTCCAAGGGTATATAGCTCACCCAAGGGGTTTAGAGCTACAAACTTGAACCCCCCCCCCAGGAGACAATCACCCCCGGAATCAGCATTTAGTGACAAAAAAACATAAGATATTACACAATTTCAAAATCAAAAGTAAATAAAGCTTTCAATGTATTTGCAAAATTTGCATAACAAGAATATGGAAAAAAAACTCACCATTACAATTTTCTTCCAGAAATAAGATTTATAATAAACTAAATGGTGCATAGCAAAAGCGTTCACACTCTAGAACAAAAAGGAAGTATTAGACAAAAATATATACATATGTACAAGGTATACAATTATAAAGAGAATTATTGGTGATCTACAGCGTAATTTTAAGCCTCGATCAAGTGACCAGTACGACACTTGAATTGACATATCACTCTCCAAAATTCCACACTGCGCCAATAAGGTGACAAGGGACCTTGATCAGATTTAACGTGCATCATCTCCAATACACGAGGGCGTTAGGGTCTTTGGTGTAAACAGGTCTCGAAACCATGAGACGCCGAAAAATATTGATTGCGAGTCTACCACTATGACCAATAGACTACTGCGACCACATGTAATATGACATAGCATACAATATATCTTATTATCACTTAATATCAATTTAATTTATCTTTAAGTTACATTTATTTTTCAAACGAATCTTTTGAATCAATTTGTTTAATTTATTTATTGAACTGAAAAGATTTATATGAGACTTACACTAAATAATTATTTTAATAAATAGTTTTCTCTCATAGGAAAAATGAAAGAATTTTTCTGAAAACTAATGCTGACTTACATTGGAGACATTTATTCGAATTCCTTGCTTCGACATCCGCTGAATTTTATATTAACATTGTTTAGCACAGCGAAAACTGATTTCGCCCGACCTCGTGGATTTTCTGTATTTTGTTATTCGGAAATTCTCCTTTTCATTCCGAAACTTTCTATCAGAATTTATGATTTGGTGACTGCATATTTCATCAGCATTTCCGCAGATTCAAAATTTTCAATTTTCGACAATGGAAAAAACTTTTTACTGTGTTTTATTTTGCTTTTGGGAAGTTTCTTGTTTTAGTTTGCGAGATTATTCTAGTTTTGAAAGTGAACTTCTAATTTCGTACTGAGCAATCACCAAATTTTCATTTCTGTCCATAAATACTCATAAACATTCTCCTATAGAAATGTAAATAAATTTTCAGTGGAAGTGCTAAGAATTAATTTTACCCTTTCAATTAAGAAGCATAATTGAAAAAAAAATTAAAATTTATTTTGAAAAAGACTGTAGATTATTTTCCCATCATATTCTAATGTCTATTAAAATTTATTATATTTTTTTACAAAACAAACTAATGTGTTACAAATACAATTTTTATTTCTCTCAAAATTTTATTTTTCTTCAATAATTAAATCCCTAAAGCACTTAGAAATCCATTTAAATATATTTTTTCGTATCAAATTTATTATTTTTGTTAAGTTAGAACTCTGATAACAGGATTCGTATTTTTAATTGAACAATTTATTTCCGTTCTATTTTCTTTCTTAAGAATCAATGATTAAATTTTATTTCTAAAAAAGATTTTGTCATTTAACTTCGGAATGCTAATTTTCATTTTCGAGAGTCATCTAATTTTAGATAATTTGAGCATCAAGCTAGAAATATACAAATATTTAAATACTACTTCCTACTGATATGTTTATATTCTAACCGTATACAGAAGTCATTTAAAAATTATTTCATAAGTTTTGTTTTTTTATTAACGTCGCACTAGAAGCAACACAGAGGGCTATTGGCGACGGATCTCGTAATTTTTAAAAGTCATGAGGTTAACATCTGTGCTGGCACCCCCCCTTTCCTAATATCCACACGACACCAATGGGAGGACTTTGGACCCCAACAGATTTAACATGCATCAGCCCCAGCTACACATCGGGTCTTATGCGCCCGAGGAACGAAACCTCGATCGAACGAAAACCGCCGGCCACGGATTCGAAATCTTGACCACTAGGCTACCGTGGTCACATTATTTCATAAGAAGTTTATGAAGTTAAAATAAAATTAGTTAAGTTACACATACATTTAATTATAGTTAAGACTTATAAAACTTCAAGCATCACGATAAATCTTTTGAAGCTCCTAAGCCTTACTGTTGGCTTGGGATCAAAGTTTGGAACGGGAGACACCTATTCCGGTGTCGTCTTCGTTAACTGACCGAAGTTCTAAATCAAAAGATCCGTCTTCAATAACCCTCGTGTTGCTTCGTTTCCTCACTTCCACCTCTCTATCTAATTTGCTTTTTAAATTTATCCAATTTGCCTAGAATTTTTTTTCCTTTGTTTGAAAAGGAATTAGAAGTTAAAATATAATCAGAAAGTTAACCCTACATTAGTAAATGAGACAATAACGAATGGCCGACTCTGAGTTACAAACAAACTGTTCTAAGACATATTACATGTGATTTTATACAAAATAAAGACATATCACGCATCATACTCGTATTGCCTGATACAATTGGTAAGAACTATTACCAAAACGATATTTACAATTACCACGCTCCTCAAACAATAAAGATAATAATAAGTTTAGATTATTTTTTAACGTCGCACTAGAAGCAACATGAGGGCTATTGTCGACAGACCTCGTAATTTTGAGCCTTGGTCCTGTGACAAGGACGACACCTGAGCTAGCACCCCTTCTCCTAACTTCCACATCACACCAACGAGAGGACTTTGGGCCCCGACAGATTTAACGTGCATTAGCCCCGGCTGCACGGTTGGTCTTTGGTAGCCAAGGATCGTACCCGTAACTGAACCACTAGGCTACCTCGGCCACAAAGTTAATAATAAATAGCCAACTGTAGGTTGATTTAGGCAATCAGAACCTAAATCTAATAATTTTATATTATATCTATGATTTACTGATAATTGCAAATGAATAAAACAACACATATTCGACTGTAATCATGAGGACAACAAAAAATTATGTGCATTAAATTACTGCGGCACCAATTTGTCAATCAATGTTTTTTTTTTAATTAAAAAGAACTACCAGCAGTTTCATCCGAAATTTTCTTCATCTTAACTTAACCCATTCTTAAGTAATGCCTCTTTTAATTTTTCACCTACATTTAATACTCAAAACCCGAAGAGGTACCCAAATATAACTTGTTTACAATTAATTCTTTTACAAATACTTCACTTGACCCTAATATCATTCAAATGGGGATAATATCAAATTTTATTCTTTTTTTTTTTACAATTCCCACAAGTGTATAATACTGACAGTCTTCGCTAGAGTATTTTCGAGAAAGTTTTATACGTCTACAACAATTCTTATATTACTTGTTAAAATACGGCTTATCTTCATCATCCAAGAGCAAACATTCTTCTCTAATTACGCTGAGGAAATAAGTATAAGCGACGGCAGAATTTTGATTGAACGAGGCTCAGATCTTTAAAGCCTTATTAGTTCCACTAGAATATAAACCTAGAGCTGTAGAAGTACAGACGATTAATTAGCAAATGCACAAAGTTATGCAAATTGGAATAGGTAACTTGACTATGGTTTCATGTTACCTTAATTACGATTGAGATAATTGGTCTTAGAACATCATAGTGGTTTCATGTATTTTTATTCATTTGCCAAGTAATGGAAGGAATCCAGTCTCATTACTTATGGCATTAATTACCAGTAATTATAACGCAAATAATTTATTTTTTTCTATCTCACAAAATGATAATAATTTAGAAGAATACTTTTGTTAACCAATTTCCTCAAGAGTCTCTGGGAAATGTAATATAATGGCCTTAATTACCCAAACGCAAGACACAATTGCTAGCGATTTAAGACAAGAAAAAATATCTTTAAGAAATTTATTATTGATGAGAAGAATTTACTTTATTAAATTGATAGCACATCCAATGAAACGATGTATCGAAAATGGGAACAAAGTCGGTCTTTAGAATGATTTTATTAATAGCTTTTATTATTTTTCACGGACTAATGCTATTTTCCTGTAGAAAAAATGCAGCCTTTTGAAGCAAATTATTAATTTTCCAATTGTAAACATCATGATTCCTTAATTTATTATAAATTATTTTAATTCGTTTCTTAATGCACCAATAAAAATGATTAAAAACCTACAGATTTTTCACTAATTTTTAAGTGTTAATTTTTAGTTAATTTTAAAGGACATCATCAAAATATCCTTATAATTTATTAAAAAAAATATTATGTATCAAAAGTTACATATAATAATCATCATACCTCCCCATCTCGAGTCAACTCCAGCTTCAAAATCTTCATACTTTATTTAGTATTTTTATTTTATGGTAAGTAATTGGTTGATTGTTTATAAATTTAATGTAAACGAAATGTAATGCTCCAATTCTTCTTTCGGCATTATACTTGTATCTTCACCATATTTTAATTTATTATTGAAAATATCTATACTTCCTCAACTAAATATATTTTTCGTTCACTGAAGATAAAATTAATTATTGTATTCCTCACAATCAATCAATTCATTAATGTTTTGAGTAAGTATTATTGTTCTTAAGAAGGGGGAAATTGAGGTAAAAATAAGCACTAAATCGCGGAATAATTGTATATGTAGCATTATAATAGTGAAAAAAGCAATAGATGTTCCTCCAACTGTCATGACTCATCCTCATACTATTACTCATTTAATATTCTACAGAAAGAGAGAAACCATTACTTGCAATTACCTAGGTACAATTACTCGAGGTGATTTTAAAAACGTGGGGTAATTGGGTAAATCAATAGATAGGGAGATGTATTTTCTTTGCAGTACTAAAGAAGGATATTAACAAGGCTTTTTTTTAATGAGGTAAGCAATTCATTTTCTCTAATATTATTAGTTAAAAAATAGAGGAAATGTAAATGAAGCCTACGAAATTTGTTTACAATTACCCAGCTTGAGTCTATGTAGAAAAGGTTTGGTTTAAAGAAAGCATGAGATCTTTCATCGTAAAAATATCATGTTTTTAAATTTATAACTCAAGAATTCTGTTATTTAACAAGAGTTTTCACTAGTCCACAGACTTTTAATCTCTAAGCATGTCGCGCCATATAGCTCCTTATATTTAAATGTCTGAATTAGAGGGAGTTTGGATAATTGGTATGTTTCATTGGGAACTATTTTTCACACCGTGAAGTCTCTAGAAGAACTGGTCATAGAACCATGATGGTTCAAATATAAGTAACAGAAAGGAAATATTAAGATTCTAATATTAGCAAGTGTAGTACAAGTTCATAAAGAAGGACAACACCATGGACAGCCATATTATTCAGATAATATTTTCTGTTATACGCCAACTCCAGCATTGATCCGAACAAACAGCCATGAACAAAATTATCTGACGAATAATTACATACAGGTTGCTGAACGCTATGTTGCATTTTCGGATCATCCAGCAATATATCCTATTGATACATTATCATTGACGAAAAATGATGGCTTGGTGTACTGCTAGATGCAACCAGACAGGTAAATAGCGTTCATTTGTAAACAGCAACGATTCTCGATTTTGTCTGGGATCTTGTAGATTGATAATCGACAACGAATCTATTATCGTTATGCAAAAAGAGTTCATCATGCGGTGATTTAGAAGTGCTCTGCAGATTCAAAACCTTGATTATTGATTAGGAGGGAATCGGTTGTGACTGTAAGACTGATTTAAAATTTTTTAATTTCTCATAGAATGCTTGAGTGTAGATTGTGTGATGAAATCTGATGTCGCATCTTCTAATACAGCATCCAAAATGGCAGTTTCCAATAGGATAACGTTCTTTCTCAAACTGCAGCCATAGCAAGAAGAGAAAATTCAAGTGCTGAGACAAAATCATTGAACTAAAATTACGTGCAAGATCCGCAGACTTTTCTCTAGTAGAATATATTTAGGAAGCAATGGGTAGGCGCTTAATTTCGCGTAGCTGTTCAACAAAAATAGTACATGAATTTTCTGCATAAGTCATGCAGACATGGATATAAGAAACTTACACAAGTGAGCATTCAAACACTTATTGATCTATTGCCTTTAAGGAAATTTGAATATATTCGTGCTGGTGACAGCGTACTTCATGTTAATATCTTTATGTAAGAGCAATAAATACAGCTTGAATCTATTTGCTTTGAGACTATTTTTTCAGCGTATGATCCTTGCATATCTGTAATGTTTCATCAAATTCCTTGAAATCCAAGTATGTTTAACATTTTCATTTTCCGCCGTCAGAAGTACATGTAAATTTATTTTATTCTCCTTAGTAGATTCTGTATCTTAAAGGCATTCTACTTCTTCCATGTCGATTTCAAAATATTATTTATGCAAATGTGGAAAGAGTAGAAAGTAATGATTTTTTTCTCAATACTTAACAACAAACTTAGAATCAATTAAGCGAATATGTATTGTTATATAATTGCTTTATTTACTACAGATGATTATAACTAACCTAGATTTTGACTGTTAAGGTAACTGAGACACCTTCGACAAGAAAAAAGGAGCTGATTTTAAGCTATGTTTAAAGGATCCTAACTTTTCTAAATTAAAAGCTATTGAAATCAAATTTTTACAATGGAATATCTATATATTTATGTACCTGTGTATATAAAGAAAAATATATTTACAAGCTTAAATAATTATATATGAGCAAATAATAAACAATAGCCCTGTTTACAATATTAAGTTATGTACTTGCCTTTAGGTACATCTTACATAAATTCTACTGCATTTACAGCTTTAAAAATTTGTAGAGTACTAAAAAACTTTTCATTCTATATACTGAACTTCCTGAAAATTTCAAAAATTAAATTTAGTAAAATTTAAAATTTTTTAAGATTTATGATTCAAATTTGCTACAATTTTTACACAAATATTTTGCTATATCTAAAATTTGGTAGTATTTATTACAAAAACATTAAGTTCACCCTGTAGAAAATAGATTCATTTCATAATGTGCAAATTTTGAGCTTTATAGATAAAGTAGAATTTGAGAAAAGTGTACCAGAATCCTAAAAAAACTAATTTTGAGAAAAACTCAAATAAAGATATTTTTCACTATAATTTATAATATATTATTTTTTAATGCAATCCAGCATTCTGTTATGTATAATTGGATACTTCTACATCATTTTATCAATTAATTGTTTTGGAATTTTAAATTCTAGTTTATTTAGAAGCAATTTGAATAACTATGTTTACTTCATTATATGTCATCGACAATTCACATAATCTTCCACACAAAATACAAATGTTTTTCACATGTACCTATCAATATTTTAACTTATATTACTTCCACAAGAGAGATTTATATTTTATAATACATACAACATAAATATATTTGAAGAAAAGTGTACCTGAATCTTATCGTACTTCCATAAAAACTGATTTCGAGGAAACACGAATAATTACATTGTCTGCAATTTCTAAAATAATCCAGCACTATAATCTAACTGAATAGATTGCTCCAAATTATTTTGCTTTTGCTTTCGAATTTTGTTTTTAATTCTAGCTTCTTTAGAAGCTTTCTGAATTATTATTTCTGCTTCGCAAACTCTTTTATTGTCAATGTTTCGTAATGCCTTTCTCATATAATAGCCAGGCTTTACTCCCATTTCTGCTAATACCTTCAACCTACTTTGAGCACCATCATTGAAGGATATAACCGCATCCATTACACCTATTTTAATTGTTGTTATGCTCATAAAGGTTGTTTTGGGTAAATGTTCCCATATACAATGGTTGAAACTTTCATTAGGGTTTTGAGTTTTACCATGAATACATTTCTCTAACAACTTCTTATCACTTAAAGATTTGAATATAGGCTTTATGGCAAGAAGCACAGATTCAGGAAGTGAATGTTTATGTAAATAAGTCTTTCCCCACAATAAAGCTTTATTATACCCACACCATGTATCTGAACTAGACGGGCATAATCCATGCTGTGGGTTAGCATCCATAGATAGTTTATGGAAATAAACTGACCATACAGCTTTTACCCTATCAGATATGGGACGTCTTATGTTTCGACGAATAGACAACCATAATATCTTTGTAAAAGAAGAATTTCATTATCTGTAAGCCTTCCGGGGCCAGTGATACTTTTGCCATCAGAAAGCTTACGAGATTTCATAGTACTTCTCAAAGCTCGCAATCTACCACCCATTCGTTTCTGCACGTGTCCAATGCATTCCAATTTTTTTACCTCTACATCATCTCCGTAAACTTTTGCTTTCGATATTGTGTTGAAGGCTTTAGAATCACCATCTCCAAGGTAATTCACATACCTAACATTATTCAATCTTTCAGAACGTTGAAATATTTTTAAAATACCGTCCGATTCCATTCCCCCACTGAAACCTTCAAAATTTTTCTCGCACGTGTGGTCTTTATTATTTCTATTTTTACATTTGAAGCAGTATTTGCTAAGGCATTCGAAATCCAAGACTTTTCCAGTCTCTAGACATGTAGCAGATACGACTCCATTCAAGGATGTGTGGCCACGCTTCTGCCAACTACCATCAAAAGCTGCTGTGATATCCCTGTTGCTGTTATTATTCTTTACAGTATCTTCTACAACATTTCTCATTGATTCCCTACTCACCTTTATCAGGCTACGTAAGAGTATATCATTATAACGTTCAAATTTTGCAGGAGGTGGTGGTAAATTCATAACCGCACAAAATGTCTTCGCTGCACTGTTACCTTTTCCTATACAGCGCATACCATAGGCCAATCTAATATTAATGTCATCAAATCCATTTGTCATATCAGATGACATTGCGCTAGTAGCTTGCCCACAATAAATGCACTGTAAAACTAAATTCACACATAATCCTCTGCGAGATCCAGAATCTTCACTAATGACAAGTGAATCTAATTGATTACAGAATTTGCATTTAGCTATATTCTTTAATAATTGAGAAATAACATTCATCTGAATAATAATATTCACGATACTGCGATCATCGAAATCAGCATCGCTTACAGTTATTGCAGCACTTTCAATTTTCTTTTTCGAAGTAGAGGCATTATTAGTTTTGGCATCCAAAATTTCTTCAGCTTTTTGTTTTGGTATGAAACAGCATCTACGTTTCCCAAACGATTTTGTGCGAGGCATAGTTTAAACGAACGACAAAAATCAAGAATTAAAAAAAAATACACAAGTAAATGTACTGGTTGCGAAAATAAATTTTCAAAATACAAACGAGATTATCAAGCAAAACAGTGTACAGTAAAATGTAAACACAGGTTTTATTGTAGTGAAAGTCACAGTTAACAGAACATGTTAACGTGAATCTTAAAACATTAATATTAATTTCAAAAATAGAAAATATTGCGTTTTAAAATCATATCACAAAATAGTGTCACGCCCCCTTTTAAAAAAGGGGGCGTGGCACGTTTGTTTACAATTTTAAAATTCAATTTTTTGAAGGTTCTATTTATCCAATTCCTATAAATGATACATCTTTGCATTCAGAAAAGCGCCCTCTATTTTTTAAAATCAAAATTAAAAAATGCCAAATTTGAAGCATTTTGGTGTCTCAGTCCATTCAACTTTGAAAACAATTGTAATGAATCGATTCCGTTACAAATTCGAAGCGTAATATATAATCAGTCAAGTAGATTTTAAATTACTTTATTTTATCTTTGAATAATCAAAACAGCAGTTTAATTATATGGATTGTTACTTAATCGCCTCCTTAACCAAATACTATAGATAAGAATTCTGCTTATTTTAATAAAAGCAAATAGCGTGTTTGAATATTTTGTATCCCAGTCCAGCCAAATTCTAATAACTACTCAGAATTACACTCTTTAAAGACCATTTCAGACTTGCAATGACCTATATAGTGCACTCATTGGTCTTTCTACTACATTTATCTATTATTATGCTCAATCTCCTTAAAATCTCCGATCCGTCTCTCCGATCATCTACACTTTTTATATAGAAATTATAAATTCTATAAGTAACGGTTCCTTCTCAAAAAGTGAAGTTCTTGCTTCAATTAAAGTCATGAAGCAGTCTCAAATGTTCATTAAAGCAAAATATGTGCGTAAATCTTTCACAAATATGATGGTGGGTTATTCGTAATTTTCTCTGCATAAAACCCTTGGTCTTTAGAGTAATTTGAATTCATGAAATAAAAATAACTTCCATACGAAATAAGACGCTAAGATAAGAATTGGTAATTTATAAAAAAGTATTTGAATCAGGAAGAATGAAATGGTAAGCTAAGACCTTAAATTTGCTCATAATCTAGAATTGATGATTCGGTAGTATTAGAGAGTGAGTTACCTTATGTATTCCTTTTTAGTGATTAATAAAGTATCTTATCTAACTGTTACGTCCATCAATTGGAGTCTAATAATTATTGGCTATTCCACTATAATGAAAAATGACTGTAGAATTAAATAATGAAGGACGGACAATACACATAACTTAAAAATGGGAATATATTATATAATTTGGAGCTTCAAAAATTTAAATATATGAACTTACATTTATACAAAGTAATAATCATGTAAGTTCTTTTGTTACACTGCATAATTCTAACTCACACATAGTATTATTTTTTTCCGATTAAATTGATAATATTATTAATTCTTTACGTTCGAAAATTTAACTGTTTCAGTTTATAAGACATTTTTTCGGTATTGACACATTTACATGAAACTGCGCAACTCGCACACAAATTGAGTCGAAATTTCATAATATAAGATGAATAATAGAGTATTTAAGATAAAAATAAATATTTTCCACTTAATGCGTTTTAATTATGCATGTAAAAGGGGAAATAATTATGAAACGTTAAAAACTGTTATTGTGTTTTGTAACGTCAACAAAAAATTATGTAAAAAAAAAAGAAAAATCTTTAATACAATTTTATTCTTTTATTATATCGATTCATAGCAATATATCAGATTAGAAATTTAACAGCTTGTGTGTGATTCCATATATCTGTATTAAAATTATAAATAATAATGATAAAAAAGTGCTTTCATTGAATCATGAGATCGTATTGATATCTTTGTGTGGTAATATACATAAACTTTACAGTAATCACTACAATAATTTTAATTAGAATATGTTACACATGAAAGAATAATTTTTATATATTCTACAAAAACATACAATAATAATTCAAGCATAAAATTAAAAATTAATTTAAATTTGTAAAATATAAACTAACATTTTAATTTTTAATTAATATTTTTATTAATTCCTAATAATTCTACAATGCATTTCCAATTTATTCTGTTTTAGGTACCTTTTGAAAGAATCCATTAGCCTTGTGAAACAAAAGATATTGCACATTAATTTATCTCTAAATTAGTTGGTTAAAATATACAAGTCCTCAAATACCTATGAAAAGAGCAGTGCAGTGTCTTCCTTTTTTCTCCCTTAAAGTATTATATAAGATATTGTATTATTTCCATCGCTTACTACACATTCAAGAAAGGGGAAAATATTGTAATTCAAAAAAAGGCTCATTAAACTAACCATAAATGTAAAATAGCAGCAGTTTTATTTTCGTGAGAAATTAATAGCTTCTTCTCTTTACAATGATTTTATTATTGAAAATGTACCATAGTTTTGCAAGTGTTAAAATAAGTCTCCTAATAAAATGGAAAATGTATTTAGTAAAATAATAACTGGTTTAATTTTTCAGCTTTAGCACATGGAAATAGTATTTTTACGTTAAAATACACCACTTTAAATTAGAAATGATTGAGATGTGAAAAAGTATTTCTTATATTAAAATAATATATCTTGAATATATCACAAACTAGAGGTGATATGTTTAAATATTTTATAACACATGAACGTCACATGAAATATTAAAGTACCTATTACTTTATTTTAATCCATTTTAAGTTAATAAATATAAAATTTTGATACTTGAAAATACTCCATACCATTCTAAAAAGTGTATGTTTTTATTGAAGTGACATGAAATTCTCAATTTTTCATTAATAATTGTCTTAAAAAATATATGACTGAAAAACTTCATATTTATTTTTCAATTCCCACAAAAAGGTAATATATATATATATATATATATATATATACACTTCATAATGATGAATGATTTTATAAAAGGAATCATGATGTTTGAATAAGGAAAAGAATCAACCAAACTTGATCCTAGTTTTAAGAGAAACAGCAACTATGTAAAGCAAATAAAAGCACTGTTACTTAGAACTTGAAGTTTTAAAGAGTTGAACAATTTTAAAGTATTAAATAGTATAAAAGAATAGAACTAGATAAAATCTAGCAGATAAACCTGAAGAAATCCGATGACAAATATTTTATAAAGAAAGAACAGAAACTATCGATGGAAATGAAAGGGAATAAAAAAGAAACTAATCAAATAATTTAATCAATGAAACACCGGAATGTTATCCGTTAGACTGTAAGCAAAACTTTCCATCTTTACAAAAACACTACTACGGATTCTTTTCTTTGAACATTCAGGAAATCCGTAAATTCAACACACTGCATTCGGTATTTTTTTTTTCTAGGAAACTTTTCTCTCCAACCATAACTCTTTTGCTTCTTCACCAGAAACTCAAGCAATGTTAACAGTGAGGGGACGGATTATATCGATCTGATTCGTGTGCTTACTAAGCCTTATGTACCGGGGGTGCGCCCCTTTGGGAATCGATTCCGCAGACCACATTAAAAGACATTCTGGGTACCCACTGACAAGTGTTGACAAGATTCCTCGGTCTCACCATTCTTTCAAACCTAAAACCCTGCTTGCCAATATCGATTTCTAATGGCCGTCCGTAACGCTTTTTTTTGTTACGTGTAAAGTGTGATCAGATGTATTATATTAATCGGTTCATATCTTCCATGGTAAACGCTTTATTATATT
>BMAW01022593.1:0-15107 GCA_019974015.1 Nephila pilipes
TTGATGTGCTTCGTTCAGTGGCAGTTACGTATTGTATGGTTTCTTCGGATTCGTGGCTGACTGGCAGTTCAGTCGCGGTTTCGATCCTTGTGCTGCAAAAGACCCGCAAGCAGCGGGGATGATGCACATTAAATTTGTCGGGGCTAAGGTCCTGGCTTTATCTATTCGTTAAAATGTACTATACTATATATTATACGTTAATATGTATAACCTTTATTCAGAATATAACCTTGAGATATTTTGAGAATAATATTTACCTAGTAATTCTAAAATATGTTCAAGAACTTGAAATTCTCTTTTTTTTCTTCTTCTTAATCTTTCACTATTAAGGAGGGAAACGAAGAAATTGTAATGTTAACTAAAATATTTGATTCTATAAGAAAGAGAAAAAGTTCCTGTTTCCAAGAAGCTTTATTTTACATCCTTATTAGTTACCAACCAATTATCCTTCCTCTTAAGAATTATTATCCAATGGGACTTCGACATTTTACAGTCTTAAATGAAAGAAACTTTTCTGAAGGGGGATGGAAACAATTTTTCTAACAGTCCGGCAATAATTACTTCAATCTCCTCCCCCTCCTAACATCCTGCATTCCAAATGATACTTTCGTTCCATCAACGATCAAACACTTTTTGTTTCAAAGATTTGTTAAATATTTATTTACGTCATAAGAATACATATTCAGAAAAGTCAATTTTAGCTCCACGTAGAAATCGTGTGGTAGAATTCAGAGGGTTATTTAATATGAAATATATTATAAAATCCTAAACAAAAAGTAATACAAGAACTTTACTCATTTGACTTAGTTATCGGTTTAATTTGCTGGCCCGTTTCTAAAGTATTGATTTCCGCATACTTGCTGATGACCTTATATATATCGAGTCATGGGGTTGAGTTCTGATGCGACAAAAGTTCCGCCATTCAGTGTAACTAAGGAAAGTTAGAAACTTCGAGGCTCAAAATCTACGCGTTGCTCCGTGTGGAAGCTTGGAGGAGGTGCCAGCACAGGTGTTTTCCTCGTCACTTGACTTAGGTTTAAAATTCCAAGATAAGTCGTCAGTTATTCTCGTGGTAACTCCAGTAGTTCTCGTGGTAACTCCATAAGTTCTCGTGTAGTTCCAATAGTCGCCATTAGTTCTCATGAAAATTAAACACTGAATATCGGTTCAATTGATCAATAATATCAATGTAAACATTACGTGACATTGGTTTAGAACTAAAATGTTTGGTCTAAAAGTTCTTACTTCAGGAAAAAATATATTTACTTGGTCTAAAGTTTGCTCAAATTATAAACGATATTATTTTTGTTATTTTAATTCTGATATTAAAACCGTTTTGTTCTGGGCTATGAACTCACAGCCGGTAAAGTTTCAGTCGAGTCATGCATTGAAATTGAAATCCAATAGGAACTCGACATGTAGAAATATTAAAGCTAATTATATCTGTCGAGGTTCAAAACTCCCTTGTTGACGTGGTTGGGAGGTCTGGAGAGTAGGGTTTCAGCTTACATGTCATCCTAGTCACTTGAACGTGGGTAAATTCGAAATTCCTCGTCAATAGCCTTCGTCCTGAATTTCAAGTGTAACGTTCAGATCAATCAATCAATATGTAAAATTCGCTGTTTTTCTCAGTTATTTGATAATGTTACTGTCGTCTTCAAATAATTGCTCTTGAAAATATACACTCTAGCGTCTTTTAACGCTTTTTGAATGTCGTGTAAAGTGATATATTCGTAAACTTGCGCCGGTGTAAATAAATTTTCAATCATATCGAAAAATGTCTACAGATTTTGTAAGTATACCATCACAAATTTATATAAATGTTAGAAAGCAATTCTATCATTTCGTGTCGAAATATTATATATGTGTGTACTAAAGTTTATCTAAATATGAATTTATAATCATTTTCAATATTAAATAAATAAAATTTTGAGCAGTGTTATGGTTTTTTGCATGTTTAAAACAGAAATATTTATATGTATCTTATACATTTATGTAATTTACGTATTTATTATATGAATAATTAATAATGCAAAATATTTTTCTCGCATAATATTGAAGAAATAATTATCAATTGTTTGATAAAAACTATTGAAAATTTAGAAAGGTAAAATAATTCTAAATGTATGCAAAATATCTAGCAAAAACTTTATAATTAATGAGAAATTTGATTACTGATATACGAGATTATTACACAGGTTGATGCCAGTGTTTTCAGTATTTAAACATAAGATGTTTTAACTTGAAATGATGCTTTAATATAGCTATGAAAATTAGTTTATTAACAAGAGTTTATGAAGCAAAACAGTTGCCGCGTATGGATTACGTTTAATTACTCTGAATGAAATAATATTCAAATATCAATACACAATAATTATTTCGGCTAAAGTGAAATATCAGGTACCAAATGGCGACAATAAATTTGGCTACTTTTAAAATAGGTCACCTGAGTTACATGATGTCAAAAATCGGTAATATACAGAAAACAAATAATATCACTGATGATTTTTATATTAATAATCATTTGTATAGAACAAATTTGGAATACTATTTAGATCTCATTCTTGGCGTCGAAAAATTCATCCGAGTTGCAAAAGTAAGTTCGCTAGAATGATATTGTTATCAATCGCCAAAATCGCCTAACTTGGTGCTTTTCAATAAACGTTGCCTTAAAGGAAACTATAACAATTTCGAATAAGATTTCTGTATTCGTTGGTCAAAATGAGGTCGCAATAGCTAACAGATTATGATCAAAATCTCCCGGCAAGTGTGCATTGTGTCGGCTAATTCAACTTACGTTTGGTTCAATATACTCCACAAGGAATTATAACAAAAATTGTTTACTAACAAAATTGCGTGGAGTCGTGGTTTCGAGTCCTTATTCCACTAACAGACTCGCTGCGTAATGAGGTTGATGCATGTTAATCTGTCGAGACTCCGAATTTTCATGTTGACGTGATGTAGGAATCTGGAGGGAGAGATGCGATTTCAAATTTTCATCCTCATCAAAATCATGAGATGGATCAGAATTTTGAGGTCCATCACCCATAGTACTCATGTTGCTTTCTTTTGAGACGATAATAAAAATAAAATTTCAATTCAGCTAAATTTAACGGTGTATTATATAATATATTTGAGTTTTGTTTTTTAATCACTCATACATGTATGCGTATGTGTGTGTGTGATTAAAATGGAATTCGAAATTTTCAACTCACTATTTTTAATTCCTCTCCATTTTAAATGCCTTTTATGAGGTGAATGACGAACGCGGTAGAATAGTGAGTTTATGAACGCTTGCGTTACATTCGTCCAGTCGTGGGTTCGAACCCTCAGACCACTAGAATTCCATCGTATAAAGGGCCTGATGCACATAAACCTGGTCGCGGTTCCGTGTCCTACCGTGGCTACTTGTGATACCTGGGAGGGAAAGGTCGTCCTTGTTATTTGACCATAGTATAAAATAATTTATGTATCTCAGATTAATTCGGAAATATTCATTGAAATTATTAACATGTCTAGAAACGGTCATAATATATTAAAATGCATTTCTGAATCAAAATTAACTAATTCATTCCATAAAGAGCTCTCTATTTTGCTTATTGTTACTGCTCACTGAGTTTTTCTGATTTCCGTAGCCGCGGTAGCCTAGTCGTCATGGATTCGGATTATAGAATTAGATTATAGTATTATTTCATGTAAGCCATTTAACATAAAAGTTTTGGAAATTTTATGCTATATCATTCTTATGGCCGCGGTAGCGTAGGGGTCATGGATTCCGATTTGTGACCGGCTGTTTTCGTGCAGTCACGGTTCGATCCTTGGCCCCCTAAAGACATGAAGTGCAGCCGGGGATGATGCACATTAAATTTGTCGGGGCCCAAAGTGCTAGCGCTGGCTGGGTATGAAAGTTAGGAGAGGCGGTGCCAGCTTAGGTATCTACCTCGTCATATGACCGATGTTCCAAATCACGAGTTCCGACGCCAATAGCCCTCGTTTTGCTTCTAGTGCGACGTTAATGTAACCAATATCAAACCGTAATTTATGAAGCCTTTCTTTCTAAGCGAGTGAGATGGTAAACAAACACGTTATTTAATTCTAAGCTAGGATTCAGTCGAATAAAGATAATCATCTAACAGACTTTACATACAATGTGAAGATAATTAATAGACTGTGTTGTTCTTTTTATGACGTCTCTTCAAGAGGGTTTGTGAATTCAGTTGCTGTTTAATTACACTTTATGATGTAAGAAGTAAGTAGAACCTCTCTACAAAAGTAACACAAACACTTGTTACTATTCAACGGCCGACTGACACATTGCTAGTGATAAGCTTTTGGCATGAGCGGAGTGACGATCGCTTGCGTAAAAAATAACCGTAAGGGTACGGTGAATATAAGTGTAGAGTCAGTTTATCCGAGATTGGTTTAGCGGAATCCCATCGTACGTTATCTTTAAGAATATATTTATACTTTTTGAAAGCTCTTAGCCCAAATACTAAGTATACCTTTTTTTCCATTTTATTTTCAGATAGCTCGACAGCTTACTTTAAGAAAAATCAATTATAGTCCAAATGAAATGGCATATATCACAAGAATGCGCAACGCAATCAAATTTCAAATTGCAAGCGAGGAGGACTACAATTGTTTCAAAAAACCCTTTACTCACATGATCCTACACAAACGGAATGAAATAACGGAGCTACGAATATGTTTAGATTATGCTCTTTCCAAAGTTGTAAAATCTCATGTATTATTGCATAATAGTGAACCTTTCCTTCAATGGAGGACCATAACAATCGACAATGAAGGTTTTTTCCAAATTCGAAGTGAAGATCAGAGAATAGCAGAAATAAGTAAGAAAACTGCTAAAAATGAATCAGTTGACCGATTTCTAGTGCCAAACTTCCGATTAGAATATGATAATGTCCTAAAAGATCGTTGGCCTACCTTGAGATCGGGCGAAAGACCATTTTTTGAGGATGCTTTTCTCCACAATTTTCGATTAACTTGCATCGCGAATCACCACGATTTACCGCTTGAATTTACTTGGAAACGCGTTTATTCTAATGACGTACCCCTAGTCCCTTTTGATAAGGTCTATTTAGCTGCTTACTTCGATGACAAAATTCAGAACAATAGATCTGTGAATGTATTCAAACAAATCGTCAACAGAGAGATAAATGAGAAGCTTTTTAATCAATTTGAAATACTAAGAGCAATAGCTTCACCTTATTACTTTGTACTTCCCTATCAAGAAGAACTACAATACGCTCACATTGGAATTACACACTTAATTCGTCATAATTATGGGATTTTTGACTTTCAAATTCGGCTGGACGTAGCAATGAAAATCGTACCATAAAGGGATTATATTTTTTTTGTGAGAATTAAAATTTTTATTAGTCACGAAAAATACATATAGTTATCACACGACTTTTAATAACCTCAATATTTTAAACTACAATTTGTTTCTTATCATTTAATTACCTCTTGTAAAAGGTCTATTGTTACACTTCATTGTAAAACAGTTAAGCGCAGAAATATTTGTTGAAATCTTTACTCATTCGATTACAGCATTTTTAGTGTTCTATGCACATACCATATATTATGAAAATTTTTGTTTTCAATTACTTTGTATGAAATTTTTAAATATTATGGGCTCTTTAAATAAATTCTGTCTACACGATACGTATTACTTTATTTTGTCCGATTCAGATACTTATGTCATGAAATTTTTATAAATACAGAGGTATCATACACACTCACAAAAAATAAAAAAAATTGCGTTCTTATTACCTTAAGTATTACCTTTCTGCATACCCTTTGGAATGTTGTGTGACGTCACATGGTTTGAGAACTTCATTTTGTGAAAGAACCTTGATATGTAAATTAGCATGACTTTGTTGAATTGTAGCGAAAAAGAGTGATCTTAAAAGAGGATTAAAAAAAAGTTTTAGAAGTAATGGAGAGGTCGGAGAAAGAATAGTGGCAGAGAAAGAGATCGGAAAGCTTAGAAAAAGAATCCGCTGGTATTCTGATTCCCCTAAGGGAGAACAAATGCACTCTCGAAAAATAGTGTTAAAAGAAATACGACAGTTGAGATTGTTGTTGAATTTTAACAAACTCGACCTCAAATTTAAGCTGACCCGTTTGGTGCCCGTATGAGATTGAATAATCCCACTGTAGCTAATGCATGTCGTAAGAGGCGACTAAAATAGGTACCAAGTGTCTGGGAATATTTCCGACCCCCTTCTTTTGGATGGGCATTACTTTGGTTGGAATGAAAATTACTCACCCGAAGGTAATTAGTGATCTTTTTCTTTCCCATGGGGTGCTACACTCAGTGAAGCCGATCATTGTAGAATGGCCTGTTTGTCCAATGCGAAGAGCGGATGTCAGATTGACTCGCCTTCGCATTGGACACACTCGATTTACCCATACACATCTTTTATTTGGGGAGGGTGCTCCCGAGTGTCCTTCCTGCCATGTCCCTTACACGATTCATCACATTTTAATTATGTGTCCGGTTTTTAATGATCATCGCCGTATTTTTATTTTCAGTCATCTGTTTTAAACCTATCTGACTTGGTGGGGAAAACCCCCC
This sequence comes from Nephila pilipes, assembly GCA_019974015.1. Lineage (NCBI taxonomy): Eukaryota > Metazoa > Arthropoda > Arachnida > Araneae > Nephilidae > Nephila > Nephila pilipes. The sequence goes on from BMAW01022593.1 coordinate 6,602, forward strand.
ACCATAACTTATTTGCTTTTTTAAGACATATTGGCCTTTTACACCATATTTGATTTTTAACCTTTTATCTTTTATGTGTCTTTGTGTTGGTCTCTTGTTTTTAATGACATTAATTTCTAATCGATTTTAACAAATGTTTGGCGCAGCATAGCCTACTTTGGCTCTTGCGCCATAAAACCTCACTCTCACACATTTTCCCATGGGGTTTATTGCCTTTGTCGAACACGGGTGACGCACTCCCGGGATATCCTAAGTATCAAACTCTATTTCAGGCCCTACTTCTTGTCATCCAATTTTTGTTGTCTCTGTTATTTCCCGTCTAGAACGAATATTTACACTCGTTCACCTAGTTTTGAGCATGGTCATATCTGGCTTTTGTTCCATTAAAAATACTATCAGTTACTCACACGTCTAGATGAGTTATAGCTTGTTTGGCGCAGCATGGCCACATCTGGTTCTTCCACGTGACATTGCAGACATTGTTTGTAGTCTGTATAGTAGGGATTATCTTATTAAATTCTGTTGGATACCTAGCCATGTAGGTATTTTAGGCAATGAACAAGCGGACTCGGCTGCACGTTCGGCAAAGAATCCTCTGCAGCTCTCAGTCCCACTTGAGGACATACGACGTCACATTTTAAATTCCATTAATCAAGCATGTCAGGAATATTGGAATCTTATACACAATAAAAAACTACACTCGGTGAAGCCGATCATTGGAGAATGGCCTGTTTATCCAATGCAAAGAGCGGATGTCAGATTGACCCGCTTTCGCATTGGACACACTCGATTTACCCATAGACATCTTTTATTTGTGTAGGGTGCTGGGGCCGCGGTAGCCTAGTGGTCAAGGTCGTGGATAGCGGCTGGCGGTTTTCGTTCAGTCGCGGGTTCGATCCTTGGCCACCAAAGACCCGCCGTGTAGCCGGGGCTGATGCACGTTAAATCTGTTCGGGGCCCAAAGTCCTCCCTTTGGCGTGGTGTGGATGTTAGGAGAGGGGGGTGCCAGCTCAGGTGTCGTCCTCGTCACTTGACCGTGGTTCAAAATTACGAGGTCCGTCGCCAATAGCCCTCGTGTTGCTTCTAGTGCGACGTTAATAAAAACTAAACTAAACTAATTGTGTAGGGTGCTCCCGAGTGTACTTCCTGCCATGTCCCTTACACGATTCACCACATTTTAATTATGTGTCCTGTTTTTAATCATTATCGTCGTATTTTTTTTCAATCAACTATTTTAAACCTATCTGACTTTTCGGAGAACCCCCCCCCCATAACTTATTTGTTTTTTTAACACATATTGGCCTTTTACACCAAATTTGAATTTTCAACTTTTAACCTGTATTTCTGCTTTCTGTGAATTTCTGTTTAAGAATTATAAATTTTAATTCCTTTGAACGAATGTTTGCCGCAGCATAGCCTACATTGGCTCTCGCGCCATAAAACATCACAGTCTGCTTTTTCGCCATTAAACTCCATCATCACTCATATATGAACCAAACTTAATCATAGTTCAGTACGAGTGATAGCTTATGCGCTATATGCGTAAAAACTGGATCAATATATAAGCATGACCCGTTTAGTGACCGGGAATGACAGAATAGTCCCACTGTAACTCATGCATGTCGTAAGAGGCGACTGAAATGGGTACCCAGCGTCTGCGGGAATAGCCAGGCACCCTGCCCCTTAGAGGTCCCTAAGGTTCTCAGATATAAATCAGGGGACCTAGGGATTTACCTTCTACAAGTAAGTACGGGCATCATGATCCCGAGGCACCCTGGTGATCTTTTTCTTTCCCATAGGTTTTACTGTCTCTGATAAACAAGGGTGCCGCACTCCCTGGATATCCTAGCGATCCCTCTCTATTTTCGACCTTCCTACTTGTTTTTTTTTTTTTCCAACTTCACGTCTAGACCACAGTTTAATCTTGTTTGGCGCTGCATAGCCATTTCTGGATCTTGCGCCAATAAACTTTACATTCACTCACTCACCCACAATATATAAGCATCCAATAAATACAATTTTGTTTTTTTATTTTGACCTTTTCCTTTTGGAAATCTACTGATTTGTGATTAACAAACAGTGGTTTCATTACTTGTAAAAGTTTTGAAACCTCTATTTCAAGATGTTTATCCCAACAAGATTTCAACGAAATGCATATTTTCTATAGCAGTATTACAAAAATGTCAGTTTGTTTTTTAAAATTTTTTCTTTAATAGCGAAATTTGCTTTAAAAGAAATGTCGAAGGTTTAAAATTATTTTATAGTGTTGCCGAAATATGTACACTTTAAAAATGGAAGGCGAAAGCCACGTGTCTTAACAGAAAAGTTTGTTATTAATTACATGATGTTCCATGTAAAGGTATCTGTGTATGGGAGTAAATGCAAAATTAAATTGTCTCAGAAAGTAGATATATCTGGATACAATTATATTCTGAATATTGATTAGCAGTTTTTGCCTCTTCAGAATTAAAATGTTTTTCAATGAATTCATTGGTTACATAACAAGAAAGCCAAATGAACTAACATAATGGATGGGAGGAATCTCTGATCACAAATAGAGAAATAAATTTATATAATTAGACTCAAATAATAAGCTAAACATTTGGTGCCTTAAATTTGTTGGACATTTGAGTCAAGTTAACAAAGCTAAATAAGTGAACATATCGGTATCTTGCGAAACTCTCCGTATCTCTTTGGAGCAGTAGATGTAGATTAATTGTTAAGATGACACCGGTGTGCTGACCGGGTGTGGAAGAATAGCCCCACTGTAGCTCATGGATGTCGTAACAGGCGACTAAAATGGGTTACCAGTGACTGGTGATGTAAACGGGCCCCTGCCCATTGGGATTACATAAGAGGAAAAGTCCTTCAGGTTGTGGTACCTCAGGGGCGTGTCTTCGTCAGGCAAGTATAGCTATTATGACCCTGAGGCACCCTATTTTTCCTTTTCTTTCCCATGAGTTTGACTGTCTTTAGTAAATATGGGTGACATGCTCCCGGGATTCTCAAGCGATCCTTCTCTATTTTCAACCTCCATTCACGTTGGCGTGGTGTGTAAATTAGGAGGGGGGGTTCAGCTCAGGTGTCGTCCTCGTCACTTGACCGAGGCTCAGAATTACGAGGATCGTCTCCAATAGCCCTCGTGTTGCTTTTAGTGCAATTTTAATAATAAAAAAAAAAACTAAACTTCACTAAACACAGTGTAGCCAGGGCTGATGCACCTTATTTCTGTCGAGGGTCTAAGTACTCCCGATGGCTTGGTGGGGTGGTTAGTTGACTGAAGATACATATTACAAGGTCTATTCTTATAGCCCTCGTGTTGCTTCTAGTGCGACGTTAATAAAACCAACTCAGCCCCAATTGTTCAGCTAAATTGTTTGCCTTGCACCCATGTGTGTGTGTGTCAATGCCCTTATGTGTGTTTTGCGTGCTTTTCTGTGTGTAAAAATATGAATGTAAGTGTATCCCTCTTGACGAGAATCCTTATTTTATGCAATTCATCCGGAAAGGCGAATGACCTGCATAAAAAGGGATAAAGCGCTTTTCACGAGTGAGACGACGACTTATCTACCGATTAAGTGCAATTTCAGCTCGAATAAGGCGACTATCCTAATCATACAATGGTTCCATGATCTAGGAGAACCACATATCAATAGTAATTTATTCTTATGTATATGATGTTGCAAGTTGTAGAGATTTATTTTGTTTGGTTAGGTTTCAAATGGGAGGGGAGAGTTGATTGAAGTAACCTCTGAATGTGGAGAATATGCAGGTTTATGTATGTGGTATCTAAGACCTGCTGATCTACCATCCCGGAAGGCAGCCATGATGCTTCCAGAGCGCCACCTAGCACTTCAAGAGAGATTCTGAGTATTGAGATGTGACGTAGATGGAGAAGGAGCCAGACGCTGAATAAGACGGTTCAGGAAATTGCGCTTGACGTTAGATGGTGCTGGACGTTAAATCTGTGATGACGCGAGTTTAATCAATTTGTTTTGTGTTTTTATGTTCTGTCCTTCGTCAGCAAATAAACTGTGTGTGTGGAATAAGTAGTTATTATTCTGAATCTTTACACGCACCACAAGTGGGGGGCTCGACCCAACTTAAGCGAATCAAACTTCAGTGTTTAGTTTCGTGACGAAATGACTATTTAAAGGAATTGAATTTGTGTATGATTGCTACTTTGAAATACTGTGGATACCCTTAGCGGAACTTTCTTTTATGGACGAAGAATTTCTGTGAGTACAAAAATTCTATTTTATTTTCCTTTGTTGCAAAATGTCATTTCTTTCGAGAGCACGAAAGGTCGACTTAATAACTTTAGCAGAAGAATAAGGACTAACTGTAGAGCCTAATGCTAAAGTTTCCGACTTACTTAAGTTAATTACTAACGATAAAAATGATAACGACGATTTTAAAAAAGACTTTTTAGAAGTTATTATTAATGAACGGAGGGAGGAGGAACAAAGGAGGGACGAACATGAAAAAAGGGAATATGAACTTAAAAAATTAGAATTAGAATCAAAAGCTACACTTTCAGACGGAAATGTACCTTTAACTGTACCTAAACTAAATCTAATAAAGTTAATGCCACGTTATGATGTTGAAAGCGATATAAGTGTTTACCTTTCATTATTTGAGAAAGAGATAATCCGAATTGCTATTCCTCAAAACGATTGGGTAACACATTTATTACCTTTGCTTCCTTTGGACATAGTAAATATTGTAGCACGCGAACCTGATCCGCAAGCCAACGACTGCATTCATGTTAAGAATGATTTAAATTGAGTCCTGCACCCCTTTCAGATTAAAATTTTTTTACTCACAAAAAAGAATCATCTGCCTCTTGGCGTGATTTTGCATTTGAACTCCAAAATTACTTTGATGAATGGATAACCAGCCTAAATATTAAAACTTTTGAAGAATTAAAACAACTTTTGATTTCAGACCAGTTAAAGCAAAAAATACCTCCAGAAGTACGCGATCATATTATAGATGAATTACCTAAAATAACAAGTATCTACGTCTTAGTACAAAAATTACACGATTATGAAATTGTGCGACGTAATTTCAGAATTGAAGCAAACAGAAGCGTTCACGATAATGTACAAAACAAAAAATGTTTGAAATGCAGTTTAGCGTAACCACCCGTTGGCGACAAGAATTGTTTGGCGATATTTTGCTAATTGTGGCTACCATGCTTTCTCTCTTCTGCGATGGCTTTAGCCGTGGCAACCCTTTCGAATAAGGCATATGATACATGATTTTTGATTTTCAGTAAGGAGCTCTTTTTTTTTTATATTTATACCTTTCTCTGATCATTTTTTTTTTTCACTTTTGTTGCATTCGCCGGGGCTAACTTTTCGAATTTACCACACGAATACTTATGCCGGATCACTTTTTTTTTTTTTTTCGTTATACAATCCTCGAATCATGTTTTTTTCACATTTGTTGCATTCGCCGGGGCTACTCTTTCAAATTTTCCACACGAAAAACGATGCCGGATCACCTCATGTTTTTTTTTTCGTTATACAATCCTCGGATCATCTTTTTTTCACTATTTGTGTTTTCGCCTCGGGTACTCTTTCGAATTTGCCACATTAATCGGAATTACAGTCCTCTATCTTTTCTTCCCCCCTTCAGACTGGATTACTTTTTTACAGGATTCAATACACCTGCGCAATCTCACAGTCAGGCAGCTGTTTCGGATGTTTTTTTCTTTCAGCCAATCACATACAGTACCTTTTTTAGTCTCCGTTTCTAAAACGAAACATTTTTTTTTTTAATCTTAACCAATCATGGGTAAATCGTTTGGCCTTTTCCATTGTTCAATGCCGACTTCTCACAGTTTCTAGAATTTTCTTTGTCCGTTATTCCGGTGTACCAGTTGTGCAGTTCAGTCGTTTATTAATTTTGCTGTGTTTTCGTGCTTTTGCGTTTTACGTTCTTAAACGTTTTTTTATTCAAATTCTCCTGCTTAGTTGATATTGTGCTTCTGCGTTTTTTACCTTACCGTCAATCATTTACTGCACGTTTATTCTCCCAATCCCAGTTTCTTTGTCGAGGGAGAATTTGATTCTTACATGGATTAATACATGTGGAGACGGAGACACAATCATTCTTTTCAGAATGAAACCTACAAGGAGTTTTTGAAAACCGTTATTACTGTGTACCCGCCGGAAAATCGAGACGACCCTGAAAATTAGGTGAGTCAAAAAATTCCTACTTTTAAGCTCCGCGGACTTCAGGCTCCGCCATAAAAATCGCCAAATTTGGCGATTTTTCAAATCTCGCCAAGTGGTTACGCTAAACTGCATTTTCACCCAAAAAACCATTGGTTACAGAATAGTTTGTATCTACGTCTTAGTACAAAAATTACACGATTATGTAATTGTGCGACGTAATTTCAGAAGGGAAGCAAACAGAAGCGTTCACGATAATGTACAAAACAAAAAACAATTTGTTATAGAATACAGAAAAATTCCTTCTATTGTTCGTGTTCCTAATAATGATTTTAAGCCAAAAAATAAGTATTGTGGTTATAAGCATGAAAATAATTCAAATATAAAGTGTTTCAATTGTAACTTATGGGGTCATAAATCTGCTGAGTGTAAAAATAAGAAAGGCGGGTTGAAATGTTCTAAATTTGGGCATATAGCTAAATTTTGTGATCAAACAGAGGTAAATCAAACTTTAGTCACTAGAAATAACACCTTTACTAAAAAATTAGAAAAAATTGTTGAAATTCAAGGTGTTAAAATCAATGCATTGTTCGATACCGGCTCCGAATTATCACTGATAATTTATGAAACTTATATAAAGATTGGATCCCCAAAACTATCATTTAACAATGTATCTTTCGCTGGAATCAATCAGGAATGTCTTTCTCCGTTGGGATTCTTTTATTCTGACATTAAATTTGATAAATGCTGTATAGCAACAGAAATTTATGTGATTCAAAAATTATGTTGTGACATAATTATTGGCCTTGATGTAAATAACAAATTAATATTACTATAAATGAAAATGGAAATGAAATTGCGGGGGAAAGAAATACTTTTCATGCCAGTTATGCAACAATTAATTTCAATCGTGTTCCTACCCACAAAACCTCTCCTAATAATATAAAACACATTACGTCAGTATTCCGACTGGCGCCTTGTGTTGGTTCCGAGGCGAACGCAAAAAATGAGGTCAACGTACAGCCTGTTGTAACTATAAGCCCAAGCGCAGTTCATACGAGCGGTAAAATAGCAGATGTTGAAGAAATCGAATATTTTTTTAATCTAGCGAAGGCAATAAATTTGGATGAAGGGGATTTGAGCCACCTCAGCCATCAGGAAATAAAACACAATCTCAAACAAGTGTTACTGATACACCGCAGAAAAGAAAAACCACTGATGTTATGATGAAAATAGTTCTCACAGATGAATCATCTATTCACTCAAAACCCAGACGATTAGCGGCAAACGAAAAAACATTTGTAGATTCGCAAATACAGAATTGGTTAGATGCAGGAATCATTAAAGAAAGTGTAAATAGTCCGTTTTCTTCTCCCATAGTTTTAGTGAAAAAAAAAGAATGGCGATTACAGACGTTTAAATAGAAAAATCATTAAAGACTTTTTTCCTATAGCTTTGATCGATGATATTCTTGATAAATTGACAGATTCGAACGTATTTATTACTCTTGATCTCAAAAATGCTTTTTTCATTGTGATGTACATCCCGATAGTACTAAATACACTGCATTTGTGACACAATTCTGTTTACGAATTCTTAAAAATACCTTTCGGTCTTTCCACGAGTTCTATTGTATTGCAACGGTATATTTATGCAGTTTTTAAAGATTTAATAAAGGATAATACCTTAATCATGTATATGGACGACCTGCTCATATCGGGAAAAGACGAAGTTTTACATAAATTAAAATGTGTGCTTAAAGTGGCATCAGAATACGGCCTTAAATTTAACTTTAACAAATGTCAATTCCTCAAACGTGAAATTGATTTCCTAGTACATCATATTAAAAATGGTAAATTATATCCTTCCCCTATCGAAACCAAAGCAGTTGTCAACTTTCCAGAACCTCAATGCACCAAAGATGTTCAGAGTTTCTTGGGTCTTTGTGGCTATTTTCGGAAATTCATACCACACTTTTCATCAATAGGAAGACTTCTTAGTGATCTCCTAAAAAACAATCAGTGGTTCAAATTTGAAGAACGAGAGCGCAATTGTTTCAATCACTTAAAAGCACTTTTATGGCGCGAACCAGTGTTAACAATTTATAATCCAAACAGTGAAACCGAAATACATACAGACGCTAGTGCAGACAGGCTAGCCGCTGTTTTATTACAAAAGTCTGCCATAGACTCTAAATTACATCCTGTTTGTTACATGAGCCGTAAAACTAACGACACCGAAAGACGTTACTCCAGTTACGAGTTGGAAGTTATGGCAGTGATAGAAGCAGTAAAAAAAATTCCGCGTCTACATTTTAGGGAAAC
>BMAW01022596.1:0-17379 GCA_019974015.1 Nephila pilipes
CTCATCTCATAGCCATTCTAATGTTGCATTCTTATTTTCTCAACATTAATTTAGACTTTGTGTAATTTTTTCACGTAACTTCTATAAATATTTATGCATTTATGCATGTATGAGTGAATATGTTGACGCATGTGCTTGCACATTAATGTGTAAATTTATATATATGTATATATGTGTTTGTATATTTATAAGCCTATTTGTGTTTGTATGAGAGAGTGTGAACCTGAGTATGTGTATATGTATGCATATATTATTACATCAACTGTATCTGTAGTTAAATATACAAATTTATAAACATTTGTTTGGCTCAGTTCAAATTATGTTCATACAGACGAAGTAACATCTTACATTTATAAAGTTTGTGCCAGCATAATTTCAATGTGAATACAAATATTTATAACGTAATAGTATTTATTTTTTTTAACAATAACTTTTTGAAATGACTTAAAAGTTTACAATCGCTTGAATCCGTTTTTAACACTAGTATGTACACGTATGCAAATCGCTGAGATCTGACGTTTAAAATAATATTATACGAATGATGTGTTACTTATAATTTTACCAAATATAGTAGACAATATAATTCATAACCTTTTTCGTTTTGAAATGCAATAAGTGAAAAGTGCATCAAACAAAATGTTGGCATTTGAGCATTTTTTTTTCTGTTCTTGTTTTTTAGTAGGAGTTTCCAATATTTTGTATATATCGTTTGAACTTCCATAAGCATATAATCGTGAGATAAAATATATGTCCTTAGTAGGGAAACAAACTATTTCTGTTTTCTATTTAAAATGCTTGATTTTAAAATTTTACATGGTTCAGTAATATATTTTAATACTTCCTTTTCTTCGTTTTGTTGACTTTTGGATCCAAAAGTTGTTGTAAAACGATCCGATATATAACCTAGGAGTAGTTTATTTTAAAATGTTACTTTTTCAAATAGTTCTTTTTTATCATTATCCTTATTTTCATGTCATATTAGAGAAAATGTTTATGTAATTTTTGTATAATTTCTCTAATGACTACAGAGTACGTTTCACTAGAACGTAATATATTGAATGATTAACAGTAGTTGTATCTAATTTATACTCAAAAACATCAAATTAAAGTATTCATAATGGCCTTTTTATTTTTTAAATAATACTGTTAGTAATGCACAAAGGTTCTTAAATTACGTCATGGATATTTATCTAAGATTTTTTTGGAATAATTTAGTTTCTTACTTAGTTTAGGTTATTGTCTTTTTTTAATTCAGCTATATATTTATTGATTGATTTCTTCAATACATAAATTTTACATGAAATGATTTACAAAACTGATGAAGGTTAAATATAATTAATTTTTTTCAAGTTATATGAGTGATCAGGTCCATGGTAATGCGAAGAATTATTATTGACGTAATCGATTAATGTGAGCTTTAATTCGTGTATTTTCCATATGTAATATCAGGTTTAAGCTAAACTAGGGCTTTTCGCATGTTTTTCAAGCTAATCTTTTAGGTTATTTTTTTCCAATTCATTTTGTATACTCTGTGCCCTATTTTATTATTTTTTTTAAAAGATATTCTACCTTGGGATGTATTTATAAATGATCTTCCATTACTTTAAATTAATCGATACACATTCTGGTATTTTATAAAATATAATGTTTGTTGACAATTTTCATAGAAAAAAATTCAATTTCATACATTATTTCTAGGAACTATGCTTGGTACTTCGGTGGAAGCACTAAAGAATAACAATGCGCAATACATCATTGCCATGAACAAGTATGTATTAGGAAAGAGATTTAATACTAATTTGTCTAACAATCATCTTAAGAACTCTAACTAAGCGTTTTCGTTTTAGACATAGACGTAATATAACAAAAAGGTAAGTATCTTTCACGTATTTTATAAAATCCAAAGTATGTACACAGTGAAAATTAGTTCATTCGCCCTCAGTTATACATTCAAAGTTTCTGGGGAATTTTGGAAAGGATGTTTAAAATCTTACCTAAAGAGATGTTTGACCCTTGATAACATTCATCGTTCCTTGTCAAGGATAAAATTCCCTCAATTAAGACGAAGTTTTTTAAATTTAACAAGATGTATAAAATTCATATAAATGATGTTTTTTATTACCTCGAATATAGAATAAGAAATCTTAAAGTAATATGAAGGAAAGAGAAATGGAAAAAATACATTAAGCTATTAAATTACCCCTATAAAATGAGGGTTTATATTCTCAATGAATGATTAATTGTTTTTAACGTCATACTTAAAAGAAGCATGAGAACAATTTACACATAATTTTAGGCCAAGTGAAATGAAGAGACGATCCTGCATGCGTTTTTGCTGTTTTAGGATACATTGTTACAACGAGCAAATTTAGGTTGACATTTTTATCATCCAGTTAATTAAAAGTAAGAACACAGCATTTTCTATTAATAAAATTATTCTCGAGACTTCCGGCGAAATATACTCATAAGTTCCGTAAAATTACACATCATATGAGAATGAAGGTTGCTCTTAATATGTAACTTAAACTTACAAATAAAACTTAATATCATATTTTTGATATAAATTGTCATCAAATAAATGTTCCTTGTGGTTAGTATGAAATACCTGTAGGTGAACTACTTCATAATTTTTGACCTTGATCAAATGATTCGTTCAATATTTAAAGCGATTCTGAAATGCATCCACATGAATCCAAGTGAGGGCATTATTAATAATCAAAAGTCTCAATTATTTCAATATATATATATATATATATATATATATATATATATATAAAATTAAAGATAGAGTCAAGAATTAAAATTAATAATTGCTAACTATAAGAATCGGGAGTAAGCAGTAATTGGGAGTTAAAAACGGTCAACTGTGATGACAATGACTTTAAGAGATTTTTTTCGCAGCAGATGTATAAAAATTTTTTTAAAAAAAACCAAAAAAAAGGAGATATATCAAAGTTTATGAATATTTCATAAGATTTGTGAAAGTAAATAGTATAACATGTTCTTTTCTTTGGAAGACTTACAGATATATTTATGGCAAGAATAATAAAATTTTGGGAGTGGCCGAATTTCATATTTGATTTGACAACTGGTAAAGAACTAAAGCGTCTTCAAAAAATAATTCATGATTTCACTGCTTTAGTAAGTTTTCTTTTAATTTCATTTTATAGCTAAAAGTACTTACTTACTCTATGAAATCCTTCTTTCCCTCTAGTAAAATAATTTTTAATTTTATATATATATATTCATATGCTGATTAGGATTTAAAAACTTTCAGAAGTTCAATTTGTGCATGAAATGATAAGTATAATAACTAAATACGTATATAATTGTTTGTATTCTTTTAATGTAAAATGAAAACATTCTTATAAACCAATCTCTGGCTAAGAATTAATCTTTATAATGTTTCATTCATGAACATATACAGCAGTTATTACAATGGCATTTTTATTTAACTTTAATGAAAAATAATATATTAAGACTTGTTAACTTTGTTAAGATTTATTAACTTTTTAAAAAAAGATTCGTGGTTAATTATTGAAGCAAGTGATCTTAAAAATTAAAATTTTCTGATGTTTCTTAGTAAAATGAGTGTGCAGCTCGAAATTCAAAGTGTTTCAATGCCTTTCTTAAAACCGCTTCTAAAATAATAAGCGAATTCATCAGGATCTAATATTTTGAGAAACTCGAAATTAATACAAAAATAATTTTTCCGTCTTTCTTTATTAAATTCATAAAAGGGTTTTGTTTCATTTTAATTTATTGCTCTGTCATTAATATTTCAATTATACTATGTTTTGTGTTTTAGTGATTATTTATTCAAAATCATAAATATATATTATTACGTAGATTTTGCATATACAGCATATAAATATTTTTCTCTTCTCATCTGAAAATGCATTGGTATCCTTTAAGAAACTTTGAGAAATGATATAACATAAACAAATCCCGTGGAATAAATTAATGCAATGGAGCCATACGACGAATTTCCCTTTTTCTTTAAATATATTAGCATGGAATGTACACACAAATGTCAAAAAAAAATGTTTTTATTTGAATGTTTGTCTATTAGCCTCCTGCGATATTAGGCAGAACAATATTAGGACAACGCATACATACATATAAGCAGTTACATTCCTCTGATGCCAGTTGGTGAACTTGCTACGTACGGCGATAGAATCTGAGAGACATTAGAAAATTCAACTTCCAGATCTATATAAAGATGCAATATATATATATATGTATATGTATTATAATATATAGATTTTAACCTGAAACTTCATTTTCCACACCTTAAAGGATGCGCGTTTTTGGTAATGAACCGTTACAAGAAACTCTAACAATTCTTACAATTCACAACGCATTTGGCCAAAAATCACACAATTAATGAAGTCTAAAGTGGTACACAATTATGTCACATAGTGAAAAAATGAGATACAATTGACTCCCGGCGTAAAACATAGACGACAGAAAAACGCTTAACTAATAAAATTTTAGCAATAATAACCAGATTATAAATAATTTTAATGAAAAAAAAAATTATTAAATATACAGCTCTAATATAGATTAAAAGTTTCACCACTCTGATCCCGTTTTAATTCATTGATATGAATATATAGAATTGCTAGGATAAAGAGTCTTATATTTCTAGCTGTAATCTTATATTTCGTTTATTGTATTCAGTATGCAGCGTATAAAAAAATAAGCAATTGGAAAATTTTAATAAATAAATTTTAAATAAGGGTTACTCAAATGAAAAGTGGATAAGTTAAAAAAAAGAAGAAATCCTTCATTTGAAATTTAAAAGTAATCTCGATAATTGTTGAACATCTTGTCGCATCGTGTCGACAGCAGGTCAATGCCGTAGATGTAGAATGATCTTGCACTGTTTCCTTCACTTCTTCATCCGAATAAAAACTTTTCCCTTGTAAAGAATTATTAAATGGTCCAAAAATGTTAAATTCACAGAGAAAAATCCACGCTGTACGCTGGGTGTTTCAACACATCCTTCCAAAATGGTCGTCTGGGTTACACGGAAAACGTGTGGTCGGGCATTATCATGAAGAAGCATAACTTGATGCGATAGAAGACCAGGCTGTTAATTTTAGATTACATTATGAAGCTTACAGAGAGTATTTCAGTAGTGTGCAGAACTGATATTGCACTATTGTTTTAGGAAACCAATTAAAAAGGACAAAGGTAATCGAAGAAAAGCGTTAACATCCTTTTTCTTGCAGCCAGCATTAATTTTGACTTTTTCTGAGGAAGAGATTTTGTGTGTTTTACCTGCACATTCGGTATCTTTGATTCGGGTGTGTAGCAAAAACATCACTACACTTCGTAGGAAACAATACATTTCACAGGTGCGAGATCTTTGATAAAATGGATCAAATGCTACATCTTGTGAGCAGGGGTAAGTTGTCTTGGGATCCATTGCGCATAGGCCGTACAGTGCTTGAGATGTTAGTGGACAATTTATCACACTGCTACTTTAGATACAATTCTGTACAGGGGTCACGAATCTTCGACTATTTCTTATCATTTCATCAACGGCCGCTACGGATTTATTGCAGATCACAATGTTTACTTGCCCTGGTCTTGGCACATCCGATATTGATATTCACTTTTCTCGAAATTCTCGAAATCATTCATACCATTTGTTGACAGATGCTGGTGCTAAATAGTTCACGCAATAAACAGTCATTATTTGACGATTTATAACTATATACTTTACATCACTGTCTTCTACTAAAAACAGTACTTCTACGGTCTGTTCTATTCTAGTCATATCCATCTTTAGCATGAGTTAGCGTTCACTTCAAATGCTCAAACACGAGTGACTATGCATAAGCTTTCATTCAAAGAATGACTATGCAAGATATGCTTCTCGAAATTTTTCTTATAACCCTCAATTATTGCCAGCTATTCGTGATGTGATAATGACGTTGGTCCACTTTTAATTTAGAAAACCCTTATATAAGTTGCAGAGGTTCCATTATGCTTTCTACTAATAGAATCTAGCAATATATATATATATATATATATATAATAGTTTTAATGTAAAATCCTTAGGTAATCCAGGAGAAAAAAAAGCAGTATTTGAGTGGAAATAAAGAGAATGCCACAGGAAAGAGGAAAGCATTCATAGATTTGTTATTGGAACACCATTTTGAGGCTCAAGAATTAAGCGAGGAGGACATTTGTGAAGAAGTGAACACGTTTGTAACTGCGGTATATTGAATTCAAAGATTTTATTCCTACTCCCCCAATTTGTTATATAGTGAATTCCTGCGTAATCCTATAATAACACATGACCAGAAAATTACTTATCGTGGTCTTTCACTTACTTATAAGGAATTATATAGTTTTGCTCAAAATTCATAAAGAATTTGATTTTTGATAACTTTGATTTTTTTTTTTTTTTTTTTTTTTGTAATTTAGCTTTTACTTAAGGTTTCTTTTCTAATAAGAATTTAAATAGGATACCTAAGATCAAACAAGTTAAAAAAATTTTCGTTTTATTAAAGAATTTTTGATAGTTTCTATACAAAGGAAATCAATATTTGACACAAAAGCATGTAATTAGAATGCAAATAATACGGCAGTCAATACAATTTATAACTCTAGAGGAAATTTTCAACAGAGTATCTTAAAAGACAAAATAAAACAATTCACATTTATATTAAATTACGTTGCTTTGGATAATTTGCTATATTTGCCTAAAGTCAGTTTAGAAGTTGTAATATCTCATTTGAAAAACTTAATAATGAAATTATTAAACTAGTCATAATTACAATTTATTGACATGAAGCATTAAACTTTTTACAGGATTAAATCTAAAAATTCGGTTTAGTATTAAGATGTATAGATCGCAGCAATACAATTAAGATTTAAGTCATAACAAATTTTTATGCACTCAATTTTTTAAATAGATTTTTTTTTTAAATTTTGCTGAACTTGAAGCATGTCAACCTCGTTCCATCTCTGTATCAATCCGCAGAAAGTATATTTTTGGAGGACACTCTAAATGTATACGATACAGTTTTTCTGAATTTACCTCCGAATAATACATTCTGCTGTGATAACTGGGTTTCAAGGTAGCAAGCTTTTGGCCGACCTAATTTTAGAACCGTTGTTGGTTCCAGTCTTTGCGCCTGTAAGGACTCAGCGTCAGCGGGGTTTACGGTCGTTAAAAAATTCATTCAAAGCTCAAAATACTTACTATAGCAAGACTGGAGACTAGATTTTCAGGTGTCATCCTGGTTATTTGGTCATATTCATAAATACGAAGCCTGTTGCCAGTACCCCTCGCATTTCTTTTAAAAGCCATATTAACAGGCAATGAACCAATTAAAAACCGAGTACTGATGTTCGATGCGATTTGAGATATAGTGCCTTTTGAAATGGCGTTCTTTAACCACATTAATTTCAGTTCTTCAAAAATATACGCATTTTATAATACAGCAAGAGAGTAAAGATTGTTATATTTCTATCTTTTTTGATGTATATTTTTCACCTTTTTTAGGATTTTTTTGTGTCCAAAAATAGCATTTTTGGGATAAAATTATTTTTTGAGCAGATTTAATTAAAATGTAAATTGTTGTTTGGTAAATATATAGTAATAAATAGTTTGCAGTAATCAAACATTTATTACTCCCATCTATGCCAAAATATTATGTAAGGAAATAAAAATACATATTAAGAGGATAACGAAATTTATTTGTCTGCGATATCAATTATTGGAAGTTGAAAAGTTATATAAATGAAGGTCATTATATTCCATATATCGTAAATACGAGAGAAAAATACACTGCTGGCCATTAAATTTGCAGCACCAGGAAAGAATGATCATACGAAAGTCAAAATCACATTAAAGGAAGAAGAGGTTAGGATATGCAAATGAGATTAATATTTCAGCGTATTTAGACGAAGAAGGAGAGAGTAATGACATCTGAAACACAGCATATATAAAAAATTTGCGCAGTGGATTTCTCATTCAGAAAGCCCTTTATAAGTTTGGAGTTTGTTCAGAACATCGTACTATGTCTCGAATGAGAAAAGTCTACCAGCAAGTTTCGAAATTGGATTGAAGCAGGATCGTTGCCTATCGAGATTGTGGATTATCGTTCCGTGATATCGCCTTTTACACTAGTCGAAATCTAACGACTATCATACGAATATCAAATCAATAGTTTGCTGAAGGCCATACTGAATGACAGGCAGGATTTCCACATCCTTCCCTGACGAACGCCCGAGAGGACAGACACATTATGAGTTCTGTGGCGAAACACTTCTTCTGCCCGACTCTTGTGCCATAACTCAGTCAAATACAACTAACTCTAAGAGTCAATAACCTACACAAGGACACGCTAGTCAAGTCTCATACAACTATTTATTTGTCAACTTTGTAATATAATGGCTGAGGAATATTTGCTCTCCTTGGTGGCTCTTTGGATTGTTTCGCCTATTCAACTATTACCGAACAAATACTCTCTTACAAAAATCTCTCCAGTTGAGGCTATCTTGATTTCTTGAATCTTCAGCGACCGATATCACCCGTAACATCTCTTGATATCATCTATCGCTTGTAAGGCATACACTCACCCTAGTGTCCCTCGGACGTTCACCTCAAAATTTCCCTTTACTTACATATTATCCTATCTATCTCACTTTACTTTATTTCTACCTGTCTCTAATTAACACGATTACCTTTCATTTTGACCAGTAGACCAATTTTTCATCCCTGCTTAACGATATGAACATTTACTAATAGAACTGTGCAACGTCTTTCTGTTACTCTATTTTTTCATCACCTTAAATCACAATCTTATAGTCTCTAAATTTCAATCGAAACACAAATATATAAAATTTCAATCGAAACGCAAATATATAAAATTTCAATCATTAAAACAATCACCGATAATGAGTCTGATCGCTTATTTAATTACGTTATAAAGAGAAATGCTCTTTATTAGTTTACGGTTCCTCAACAAGTTTACTAATATGTTTTACTTAAATAAGATTAAATATCAGACTTACCCCGATATTCGGGTCCAATCAGATGATCATGTAGTTTCAGCAAAATTTCAACTTCTACACAGTAGAATCGGATCTTTGATCCAACGATATCAAAATAATTTTACATACGCACAAATATATTCTCCACACAAATCATTTCCTTCTCCTGCTTCTATATTACAAAGTAAGACATAACTTAATCATCTGTTTTTCACTATCACTTATTTACCCTTCTTTAGTTTAACAAAATTGCCTATTTTACGTTTTATTTCAATCGCCGAGGTTTTCATTTTTCGTCATTTAAATAATTAAGAGTCTGCGAGGTAGAATAGGATAACTCAAATAGCTTATCGCTACAATTGTAAAAAGGGCATTTACAATTTTGCAGTTTTATGAGTAAATGAAAGTATATCTGTATATTACTGATATAATATGATAAGCTCACTCAGCTACTCAACATACTGTTTAGCCTATTTCATAAATAGTTACGCTATAAGTTGCCATCATTCAATAGCAAACTTAATTTCAATGTCAAATGCTTACTCATTTCATTTGAATATAAATTGATGTCCCTATTAAAGCATTAACCTTTTATAATCATAAGCAGTCTACACTAATAATACCAATGTTGAAAGACTCCTCTACAGAAAATTCCTGGTTAAAATTTTTTTCCAACATTGTCATAGCTTTAAAAGATGTTTTCCTTAAGAGTTCACAATTCATTATTTAAATCATGTATACCTTCTTCAATAATTGAAAATTTTGACGTATGATATAAGCTGATATCTTCAATTTATTAGTAGGAAAAATTGTTCGTGACAGATTGACATACTTTCAATCTAGTGTTTATTAAGAAATAAATATGATGTTTTATAGATGGGATTTCACGTTTTATTTTTCACATCGTGGAGTATTATTCATATAAAACTATTAGATATTTTTATCATTTGTTCAAACGCCGTGTTTACAAAAGAAAATGAAGAATTTCTGGATTAATTTTAGAAAAATGAATCATCTGATATAATACTCCGATTTTTCTTTTTTCTTTCTTTGTTATTATTTATTTTTTTATTTGCCTTTTTCATAGTTTAGTGAAAACAACTTTTTCTAAAGAAGCACTGTATGATTAATTTTACTAGTAATAATTTTTTCCAGTATTCACAGGTAAAAAAAAAAAACCCAAAATTAAACGAAATTGTAATAAACTGCGGTTTTCCTTACAATTTTAAATAGATTGTTTTAATAGTATATATGTAAAATAGGTATTTGTAAGGTGAAACATTTGAATTCCTTTTGCAATAAATAAGACTTGTGATAATGTACAAAAAATGCATTCTGTTCTTATAAAAAAAACTTTTTTTCTAAAGCCCAAGCTATACAAACCTAAATTTTATTTTTAAAAAAATATAATGTTACGCAACTGTACGTGACTTTTACATTTGCATAGGGTCACGAAACCATTTCGATTACCATTGGGTGGGCCCTGTATCTCATAGGACTCTATCCAGATGTTCAAACAAAAATTCACGAAGAACTGGACAGAATATTCGGGATGGACGAGAAAAGGGAGGTCACAGAAAGAGACCTGAATGACCTCGAATATCTCGACTGCGTCCTAAAGGTAAGAATTCGTTCATTTCGACTGATGACATTTCAAACTACTAGAATTCATTACAATATATACTTCAATGCATGATTTTGTTTTTCTGTAAATGTTTCGATTTCTACCATAGTAGCAGGAGAGATATCACTAAACTCTCCCCCTCACCATATAAACACCTGTTCCCACTAACCCATAACATCTAAATAACGTGTTAAATACTAATTATGGGAAAAGTAATTAAATATAATAACAAAATAACTACTATGACAAGTTTCAAACAACTTAACTCAATATTGCAGAAGAAAATTTATGTGGCATAGTGAAATTTTTCAATAAAATATTTCAAATGAGCTAAAAAGTAGAGAAGGGTTGAAATGATTTCCTACTAGTTAAGCTGACTATTTGCGAAAATGTAAACAAAAGTAATACGGGTTAGAAAATGATAATCATGATTTCATTACATTGAGTTTACAGATTCCTATTTGAAAAAATTATTCGGTAATATTCACTTAATAACTGATCAAAAGGATTAACAATATTAAAGAAAAAATTACCATTTTTCATCCATTTGTAATTGAAAAGACATAAAGAGTTCACCTGATCCTATTTCGTACCTTCTACCGTATCTCATGTTTTCTATCAGGGAATTTAAATTCGAAATTCTGACAAGACAAAAAATCAATTACTTATACAAGTATTAGAGAGCGTAAGAAAGTACTAAAAATCACATAAATGTTAAGGTATATAGTTAATATTAAGTTTTTTAAAATAAAATGTAAAAGAAAGGTATTTTTATTTCATTACAGGAAACAAATAGAATATATACAGCTGGACCGATCATTGGAAGGCAGCTTCAGAAAGACACAAAAATATGTAAGTACTCAAACATTCCTTTTTTTCATCTTGAAACATTTCTGTCATGAGGTTTGTTGTGCATTTAAACTTAAATTACGGAAAAAGGGATAAATATATTTTAAATCATTTCAAACTTGTAACTGGGTTATATACAGGGTACCATACGAAATCTTTCCCCAACCCCCTATTAACTTTCAAACGGCTGCAACTGGAATCAGTAAAGTAATGTCTTCGCATTTTAAACAGACTATGTGCTAGTATATGAAACCACTTACAGTGTCACTTGGGAGAGAAATTTGAAGTTAGAGTGTTTATCTTAAAAATGGAGAAAGATGGGGGGGGAATAAATTAGATTACTGTAGAACATCACGATTTATTACAAAAACATACAATGCGAAAATTAATGGTAAAAACACAACCTTAAAATGCTAATTTGTTTGTTCACGATTTTCGATTTAATCATGAAATATATAATTGAGATAGATACATGGTATCATGTGAAATCCTTCCCGAACCCACTATTAATTTCGGCTGAGAATGCAGTGAGTAAAGTAATGTTTAGTTATCGTAAAAAGGTTATGTGCAACTAGATGAAACAACTTTCAGTGTCATCTTGTTGACAACTTCGAAGTTAAAGTTCTTACCCTACAAACGGTAAGTGATAGGGGTGAAATGAATTACAAAGTTATAGAACATCACGATTTAGAGCGAAAACACACCTTCAGAAAATTAATGGTAGAAACAGACAGATTAAAATGCTCATTTGTTTATTCTTATTTTCTTACTCTGTGACCTAACGAAACGAAATTATAAACAGTTGGTCCCTTGTTTGTACTTCTCTTTGCACACGTTTTAGCATAGCGGGTGACATGTTTACACAAGCCTCCGTACTGTGTCGTCAAAAGATCTAGAATGCTATCACAGAGCTCTCATACACCTGCTGTTTGAGATATTCCTACAGGAAAGGTCCACTGGAGTCAGATCAGATAAACGGGGAGACCACTCTTTGAAGCTACAATACTAGACTATTTACACCCTGAATGTCTCCATAGGTACCGCATCACTTGTGTCGTCTATTGCGGAAGCGAGCATTCATGTTGGAATTATGCATTCCGGTGTTGAAGCAACGATTTGCTCTCTACAATATAGGATATTGCGTCCTGCAGAAGTTCTTCATATTGTATGTTCATCAACGTCCTCTGCAAAAAGTTTGGCTTATCAACTTGTTATTGTAAGTTCTACTCCAAACATTAAAGGACGACTTTTGACATCCAGCCTTTGGTGTCGAATGTCGGCAGAACATGTATGGTTTTCTAGCCTCCAATAATGGGTGTCCTGTCTATCGTGTGACGCATCTGAAGAAATGTTTAGGCTTTCAAATGATAAAATTCCTTCTTTCTTTATGATAAATCATGGAGCTTATAATCGTAGGTTCATTCGCAGTGCAATCAAGGCAATATATATATATATTGAAAATTCTACTTAATAGCTTTGGAGAAGGGCCAATAATGTTTTATTCTATATAAGTGATTTATAATAATATTCAAGTCTGGAAGAAAACTGTACAAGCGACCCGTTCGGAGATCTTTGTGTGGAACGAATTAATAAATTAAATAAATTCATTAATTCACTTAATAATTAATTTAAATTATTATAATAAAGATTATAATTAATTAAAAAACACAGTTTTAAAACAATATCAACCAACGCCACAAAAATGTCTTAAATCACTTCGTTCCGCACAAAGATCTCCGAATGAGTCGCATGTACAGTTTTCATCCAGACCTGAATATTATTATAAATTAAGATAAGTTTCAGAATTTAAATCATTATGCGATTTGGTTGTGTCATATAAACTCTTTCAATCCTTAGATCGTAACACCTCAGCACATATTTGTGTAAGAGCTGGAGAAAGTTGGCTAAAATCTCTTGATATGGGTCGAGAAAGTGATCTGTATTCTGTATCTAAAGGCAAATCACTCCATGATATTTCTTTTGATTCTAAAATACCAATAATACTCGAAAACAGGCGTTCATATAACCCAAATCAAAGAAGAGTAACGGAAAAACCTTCAATAAATAGCCTTGAAAAATATTCTTCCTACAATCACGATATTAAGTTTTTCATATGAAATAAATCTCATTTTGTAAGAAATTGTCCCCAAAGGCTTAAAAATACCCCTAGAATTAATCAATTCAGTGACCATTTTAATATGATAGAAAATGAAAATGGTGATGATAATAATTTAGTGTCAGGAATTGTAACTAATACGTTAACAGATGTACCACAAAATATATTAAAATATGTTGACATTTTAGTAGATGATAAAAAAATTAAGTGTTTTGGAAGATAGCGGTGCACAGTGCATTGTTTTAAAAAAAAGTCTTTCTTCCGAAATAAAAACTCAATTGGTAAAATGACATTAGCTTCATGTTTTGGTGAAACGGAAAATGCAGATGTTACGTGTTTGAATTTCTCTTTACCAAATTTCTCAACTCTTATAGAGACTATAGCAGCATTAAGTAATCGCTTACGATTGGAAGGTATAATACCACTTTCAGCTTATTCCAGGCTTTTTGAAGTTTCAAAGGATGGAAGTGAAAAGCAAAATGTCCAAATTGGTTCAGTGAATATTTATTGCGTTCGTGTAAAAGAGAAATGGAGGTAAAATATCAGTCAATTCAGAATAAAACAGATGGATTTGCTTTATTCTCGTTACAGATTGGATCATCATTAGAAACGAAGAACTGTTTATTTGATTCAACGCGCATTACAAACTTCAAACTATGCTCGGTTATAAACTCTTCAGTAAATAATTATCGTCCTAATACAGAAATAGTTGACTTACAAATGAAAAAGAAGAGAACTTCTAACAAGAAAAGGAAGAAAACTAGAAGGCATCTAGTTGGTGATATCATCGCCATACGGAGGACCCAATTTGGTGGAGGTCTCAAGCTGAGATCCAAATTTTGTAGACCGTATAAAATAAAGACTGTTCATCTCCGCGATAGATACAAGGGGGAGAAAATTGGAAATCATGAGGGACCACAACAAACGACTACTGCTGCCGATCATATGAAGTCATGGGCAATGGATTTCTAAGCCATTACCTGCAAATTATCCTTTCTGTATGATTCCTTTACTTTCGTTTTGTTTAATTTTCAGGTAAATTCATATTCTAAGATTCCTGTTGAGGACGACAGCAGAATAAAGATAGCCAATTGTAGAAATGGAACTTCACTTACTGCCCAGAACGCGGCCATAGAACGTCTCACCACCAGAGAGTGCTGCTACTGTCTCAGCAACTTTCCGCTAGGGGAAAGAAGACAGTGCGCGGGAAGACGCCGTTATGGTGCTTGAGTGGACACAGCGTGTCTGCGATATCGCGTCTATAAACTATTACCGAATAAATGCATGGAACAAAAACTATCTGAGATGAACTGTCTTCGCATATTTGTATTGTGAACATTACTTACAATTTTCTTAATTAACTAAACTTAAGTGTATATACATATTAATCGCTATGTATAAGAATAAATAGCTTCGAATAAACCGAGGTGTTCATCATTATGAATACCCGGACGTTACATATATATATATATATATATATATATATATATATATATATATATATATTTAAAAAAATAAAAAACAACAACAACATTAATTTTTTTAAGATATGAAAAAAAGGATGAATTTGATCCGATGCATTCATTTTAAGTTAAGGAATTAAAATATATAATTTAGTCAGTTAAGCATTTATTTAAAGTAAATAATAACAAAAGTTATTATTATTTGCTTTTATTTATTATTGATTTTTTTTATAAACTAATATGAAGAATTTTTACATTTTATTACCTAGACCTCGAATATAGCGCTAGTTAATATTTTAATGTGAAATGATTATTCAAAAAGTGTCGTGTTATATTCGGGTTCATACGGTATATAGTTGATTTTGAAAATTATTTTCAGTATAATATGAACAAAAGTATATTCTTGAATTATGATACGAAAAAATCATCATACTTTGTATATATATATATAGTGAAATGGATTTTTTACGTAAATACTTGTCGTTGGGAAAATTCTTGTCCTTTAAATGAAAAAATTGTCCCTTGGGCTGCGTGATATCTCCTGGGTTTCGGAAATGTTGATCACGCAAATGGTTACTCGTGTCGATAACGCGTGATAGTCAGATGGAACGGAGAATAAAGAACATGAAGAAAAATTACCCCACATGTTTGTTGGTCGATTTCACTTTCTTTGTGTAATGAACTTATTATGAATTGTGTTATGAATTGACTTGAATAAGGAACCAATCTTTCCTGTTGATTCTAACTGGCTATTTCTGAGTCAGTGCGGTTGCAACCTGTTGCAACTGAGAGGAGAATATTTCAACTGCGATACGATAATCAAACTCGTTTAACGCTCTTTGTCACTATGATGCTCATATCAGGATTGGACTACCTACAGGACTACTATCAACATGGTCGATATGTCTCACAACTCTCCACTGAATTTCGATCTGCGGGAAGCTTAAATCCTGATGTCACTTGAGCAGGATTGCATGCATCTGCCTGCATCTTTCAATTTTGTCCAGCTACACGGACGTGTTAGGATACCTAGTAGTACCACAGTATTTTCGGACTTTTGTATCAAGACACTTTAGGTGGCATCTGTTTTCTTTCATGGAACCTATTGTGCTGTTTATCTGAGATCGTTAGACACATAAGCTCTATATAATTGAGTAAAAGAATACCAAAATTGAATTGAGTACCCGGCTGGATCAATAATGAGACATTTTCTTTTATTCTACATTCGATAGTCTCGATCTCGGGAAAAGGAAGTGACTTAACTAATTCATATATTATATACTATTGAAATAACACTAATTATATTAATAATTACAATTGTAAGAATAACTATATTTATGAAAGAAAAAGTACAGAATTTTTAACATGAACTGTTTACTGAACTTGTTTTTTTTAGGTGGTTACACATTACCAAAAGGATCAACTTGCGCTGTATTAATTTATTTCTTGCACAGAGACAAAGATGTATTTCCTGATCCTGAAAAGTTTGACCCTGACAGATTTTTACCAGAAAATTCTGCCAAGATACCTGAGTATGGATATATCCCATTTGGTGCTGGGTCTAGGAATTGCATAGGTAATGCGATAAGTAACAATCAGAAAAATAATATCTTGTAAATATTTGATTAAAAAAAACCTCCAAATTTTCGAAACTTTTTATTATGAAGATAATTACAGTTTATTTACTTATTTGTGGTATAATTTCTTCAGCATAATGTTTGTCTGCAGCAGTTTATTTCATTTATAGAGTTTCGGGATAAATAATTTATATTTATCTAAAACTTAATGCTATTCAAAAAGTGTTCTTCTTAACATATGGTGGGATGGAAATATTACTATGTACGAATAGACGGAGCGTTAACAAATATATCATCATGATGATAATGAATAGGAATAATCATTTGAACTTTGAATTCAGTCATCATGACATTTGTTACTTAGAAAGTTTATTATATTACCTTAATAGATATATATTGACAAAGATTTAAATAGGTAATATTCCGAATTTCTTTCGAATTCTGTATATCATACACTCCAGAGATATTCGGGAAACTCTTATAGGGAGCCAAGTACTAGATAACTTAGCACAGACAGTTAATCTGTATGAAATGTAAAACATTTTCAGCTATACTCTTGAAGCGAAATTTCTTCTAATTACTTTCTGTAATACGGTTACGAACCTGAATGACGCTTCCTTACAAAGAATATAAATAGAAATAGATATTTACAGAGATTTCGTGAAACTAAAAGGAAATATTAAGCATTGACCTCTGGATTTTGGTGATCATTATGACTATAAGAAACTTGGT
>BMAW01022600.1:0-45864 GCA_019974015.1 Nephila pilipes
TCGTTCACTAGCATATTTTACTGAATTTCTTGAGGTTATTTTTTTTTTTGCTTGAATTGAAATTAAAGCAGTAACTACTAGTAACAGTAACCTAGTAAAAATAAGTTATTACCAACTCTTAGATGATAGAATGAGTTGGCAAATTGTAGCTAGGCTAGAAGTAGGCCATTCTCAAATCCAGATAGCATACAATTCAAATTTAACGCCCAGCGTCGAGTCGAACTTATGGAAACAGTTTGAGGATATCGGATTCCTCGAGAGAAACCCCAGGCAAGGTCGTCCAAGAGCCACGACGGCCAGAGAAAATTGCCATTTGTCTATTTTAACAATGAGTAACAGGGATGCTACAGCTTCTAAGGTCTCTCATGAACTGTATGTGGCCACAAGAACTCGAGTTTCCATTGTGACTGACCAGAAGACTTCATGAGAGATGGCTGTTTGCAAAAAGACCTGTTTTTTTTGTGTGTGTCTCTGTTTTCTGATAACAGGATATATGGTGCAGAGATCATAGAGATTGGAGTATGAATCAATGGGCGACCGTTCTCATCACTGATGAGTCCCGGTTCAGCCGAACCAGTTATTATCATCTCACTTTCATAATAAGAGAAGCAGAGATCCACTATTTTCCCTCCAATGTCCTTGAAATCGACCATTACGGCAGCGTAGCTTGATGGTCTGGGCAGGCATCATATTGGATGGCCGCACACACCTCCATGTCTTTGAAAGAAGCACTGTGACTTGCTGAGAAGTATATGAGGTCTTGGAGCCTTATATTTGCCTTTTCAGGGTTGCAGTTGGTCCTGATTTCCTTTTAATGGATGCCAACTCGAGCCACATAGAGCTCATCTGGTCGATGAATTTCTGGAAAATGAGGATTTTCGCCGAATGAATTGGCCAGATTTCCAGACTACAATTCTATCGAACATGCCTGGGATGTTCTGGCAGTTACAATTTGCAACCCCCTCCGAGAGCTATCCAAGACCTGAAAGAAAAGGACCAATTTCCCCAGGAACTCAGGAACTCTTATTTTCAGCTTAAAATAACTGTGCTAGTCCTGTATATATGTAAGAGGGGACCATACACCCTATTAACCCATTTTGTTATACCCCTTGTTAACCAAATGTGCTCAAACAATTAAGGAACATTCAAAGAAATTAAGAAACCTATGCGAGACAGCCATGCATAGGCACAAAATGGAGAGTACACGTGAAACAAAGCATAATATATAAAAAAATATGTAAAAAAATTGTATGGGGGCTTTAATCATTTGAAAATATACAAAGAAGAGAAGAGGATAATTCGGAATAATAATCTGTACAAAGAAGAATCGTTTGGAAATGATGCAAGCAGTTTAATATGACGTGAATTTCTCTCGAACAGCTAAGACTGCAGCTCACTTGTTTCGTATGGGTACGATGAGGTTATCGATAATATTTTAGGGAATAGTACTCTACTTCTGTGGCAGAGTTGTCTCCAAGAACCGGAGAGTATAAGAAGGTATTGGTCTCGCTGTTATGAGTCATCTGAGTATGTATCTTAACATGTGCGGTTGGAGTTAGGTAAAAACATGCTGGCCACTCCAAACACTTCATTGTTTCAGCTTCAAATATTTTCTCCTCAAGGCGAGCTGTATGAGGTCCGGAATTATCATCAATTAAAGGAAATAAATCACCATTGGCTGTAGCATAAAATGCGACGTGGGGTCTGAGTATCTAGCCTGCATACCCTTGGGCTGTCGAATTGTCCTTCAGAATGATATTCAGGTTCATTTGCCCACTTACGCAGATTCCAGTCTGTACCATCAAATCATGTCATCTGCAATGTGATCTTTACCGAAGGAATGTAGGGTTATTTCGAATGCTAATTTCTCCCCATACCAAAACACGTTGGGCGTCACGCTCAAGACTAATAAGATTCATTAGTAAGCATCACTTGAATCCAATCTCGTTGCACCTAATCTCGATGTTCAACACCCTAACTTCTTCAAGCCTCTCGATGCGTTGAGGTCAATGGAATAAACTCCAATGACTTTGCTCATAGATACCACCCTCATGAAGTCCATTTTGGACTGTTTGACGAATGCTCGGCACGTTTCGGCTGTTGCAAAAGACATTGTTTTTGAAACTGAGTAGCATTGTCTGTTCTGTCTCAAATATCTATTAATAGGGTATATCAGACATCAGTTTCCTATAACAACACATGGATGATCTTCCCTTAGCCAACGTGGAACATTCTCTGTTTTTTTGGAGTCGATTCCCCAGTCTTGAAATAACGTTACTTGCCTACTGCATTTGCTACACTTATTTGCGCTTGTACTTATTCAAGTCCCCCTATAATACATCAAGTCATGGATACCGACGAATTACATCGTTGTGACATTTTCAAGTCACCTTTTCTCAAAACACAAAAAAACTGAACAATTCATTTCCATAACTGAGACAGCGAAGAAAGAAACTTCTGCGAAATCATGATTTCTGCACTTTTTCTGGTTTTTGATATCATGAAAGCTGATTTACCTGAGAAATGTTTTCTTCTGTTCCCCTGTACTCTTTAAATTATGGATGTTTTATTTGACATTAATTATCCATGCACACAAATATTTGTATATTTTCGTTAATTCCATGTGTTCCCCTGATTCTTTGAATAATATATATATATACATAAACTACAGGATATTAAAATCCTACATGATCTAAATGGAATATAGATAACTCGGACAAAACGAACATAAATAATTAATTATTAGTACTAGAACCGCGCATACCATATGGATTACTTAACACTGACCACAAGAATTTTTCGAGTTATTTAGTTTGAATATCCTAACTATAATCTTTATTTTCTTTTATTCATTGACCATCATATCCTGAGCATCTTTAACGAAATCGGAATTCTCTGCTTCGAATAATCTGCAGGATAGATTGTTAATACGAGTAACCAACTGATAATCTAGATAATTCTGTACAAGTTATCGGAAGCAAATATTTCAAAAGACGATCAAAAGCTCATTTTTCACTAAGAATGAAGAAAAAAATTAAATTCATCGTAGATATATTTTATATTAAAAGACTAAAAAATCATTTATCTTAGCAGTTAACAATCTACAAATCGCTTAGATACTATATATTTTCGATTATTTGTCTGATAATTTAGCTTTAAACCATTATCGATTATTTTTTACTTAGTTTTTCAGTGATTTTGAAGCGTTTCGAAACAGAAAAACAAAATATGTGAACATTTTTGACTTTTATGTTATTAAAATTATATATGCTTGTTCAAGCATATAATAAAAACATTTTCTATAAATTTCAGTTAAGATAAAAATCTTAAACTGATAATGTGCTTATCTACTAGTAAAATGTAATAATTTTAACATTATTAATAAAATCTTTAATAATAAATTGGAAATGTTATTAAATATGGAGAAGACTTGCAAAATACAAAATTTATCAATAATTAGTTAAAGAAATAACGGCAATTAATTTTTAATATCAACAATTAATAAAATTTAAATAATGAAAAAAGAAATTTTGTTGAATTTAATTGTTTTAATTGTGTAGTCAAAAATATAATAATTTGGCATTTGTCGCAAACTGATTTAAAATGTGTTCCTATGAGGAATTATACTGTTTTGGTACATTTTGGAACGCATTAATCATCTTACAAATTAGTTCACCAAAAAAGGAAATATTATACATTATGCAGTTTACTCATTTCTTGGGAAACCGCAATAATTTTCTCCAGAACCTAAGTAATTGAAAATCATTTTTCCCTCCTATCATATATTTTCGAGAAATAATTTTAAAGATAAAATTAATAAAATTTTTAGAAAACCGTTATATTATTATTAACAGCGCATAGTTAGTATAATAAGTTTTCAGTTTTCATAAAATCTTATATACTTATCTTTATCTCCGAACTATTTTGTATGAGGAAAAATGAATCATAAATTAAAAATTCTTCTATATTTTGAGCTTCACAAACTTCGCGATGTTTCCAGAGAAATCATTATAAATAGGGAAAGAGAATTAGGGCTTAAGGAATGATTCGTGAATTTCCAGCTAAAACTATCTTGAAAAAAAAATAATTTTAATCTTTGAGATGATTTCGGTAAATAAAGAAATGAGAACCAAAAATTGAATTACTATATATATGTGTGTGTGTGTCTGTGTATGTGTGTGTGTGTGTCTGTGTATGTGTGTGTGTGTGTCTGTGTCTGTGTGTGTGTGTGTGTGTCTGTGTATGTGTGGTAGTAAACAGTGGCCATATATATATATGTCATATATATATATATATGTA
The DNA here is from genome assembly GCA_019974015.1 of Nephila pilipes. Classification (NCBI taxonomy): domain Eukaryota; kingdom Metazoa; phylum Arthropoda; class Arachnida; order Araneae; family Nephilidae; genus Nephila; species Nephila pilipes. Next base: position 4,300 of record BMAW01022600.1, read on the forward strand.
TATATATATATATATAATATATATATATATATAATAATAATATACTATATATATATAATATAAATAATTATATTAGTATATATATGTATAATATACTATCTCTATTATTCATATATATATATATATTATATTTTGTATATATATATATGTTACCTATATATAGTGTGTGTGTGTGTGTGTGTGTGTGTGTGTGTGTGTGTTGATATGTGCTATATATATATATGTGTGTGTGTGCGTATATATATGTGCATATATATATATATATATATACTTATAAATGTTGATGTAGTGTGTGTGTGTGTGTATATATATATATAATGTGTGTGTGTGTGTGTGTATAGTATACATATATATGGAGTATGTTGTGTATTTGATATATTATGTGTGTGTGTGTGTGTGTGTGTATGTGTGTGTGTGTGTGTGTGTGTGTGTGTGTGTGTGTGTGTGTATGTGCAAACTTACATAGTATTGACTTTGGCACCACTAATCACATCTTCAGTCAAAAAAGGAAATTATTATCTTTGGAACATCGAATGTGTTATTGAATCCCCACAATTGAATAATTAAAATAACTACTTCTGCCTAGTTTTTCACAAGAAATAATTATAAAAATACAACTAATAGTTGTATCTGTAGGAATTACATTCAGTAGAAACATACCTACTTTTAAACCGCCTAATAAGTAAGTTTAGTTATAAATAGAAATTTTTATGCAATATCTTTCTTTTCAAAGGATGTTATTTATTTACTTTTGAGCAAAAGAGAAGTGACACAGTAGCCTAGAGGTCACAGTAACAGACTCATGGCCGGTGGTTTTCCGTCGAGTTCGAATTTGAGCCTTGATGCCCAAGAATCCGCCATGTAGCCGGACCTGATTCATGATAAGCTGCCGAGTTTGAAAGATCTTCCCATTTGGAGTGGTATGGAAGTTTGGAGAGAAAGGGCGCAGTGTTGTCCTCTCTTCCCGTGTTTCCTTACTACAAGGTCAACAGATTGCACACGAATGCGCAGAATTGCATAAAGCAAACACGTAGAACAGTTACTTTAGATTACTGTGATGAATCTTGTAATTTTAAGCGAAGATCCAAGACCTGAAGTAATATTGAGCATATCTCGATTATCTAACTTCATGAACAAGTTACGTCAAAAAATTTGATGGATCATTCGATGTTAAACACAACATCACGAGTATTGAGAAAAAACAAAGTGTTTTCATTTCCCCCTCAAACAATAAACTAAATTCTTTAAATATGATTTTTCATTTTTAAGTTTTCTTTCTTAAAGAAATATGTACATGTGTTCCTTGTAGGTATAAAATAAAAGAAAAAATATCTTATAATTCATGACCTTTTCTTTGATGCTTAACTAATTTTTGATATTCATAAACACTTACCAATATCTGTTTATTAAAGGGAGATATGATTGAGTTTCATGTTAAAGTAACTAATTTACATAATTAAAAAGACAAATTATACCGACTTACCATAACACCTACCTGTAGCAGAATCCAAGAAGTACATCCACGACCAGCGTTTCTTCCACCATTAGGTGGTGGGCTCGATCTGATTCAGGAAACCTACCATTCGGGGTGCTGATGCATGTGACATCTTCCTAGGCTCCAAATTCGCTCATTGACGTAATGTGAAAGCTAGAAGTGCATCTAGTATAAAGTGTCAATCCGTCCCTTGACGAGAGCTCAAAATTATAAATCCATCACCAATAGTTTTCGAGTTGGTTTTTCGCGATATTCCTTCAATCAACAATCAATCACGATCTATCTTCATATACTACTTACTTTTCGTCGTTATTAGCTGGCTTTTCCTATACCTTTCAAATTCATTAAAGAAAGCTACTCAATATTTTAAGAAAGATCATCCAGTATTTATGTCTACAGAAGAATCAACTACAAATTTTTTAACCTGAAATGGTAGAATGCACATTTGACCAGATCTGCCTACTTATAGTGTAAAGTGTAGGAAAATCTTTATTCAGAAATTTCTTTCTTTTTTTTTTAAAAGACATATAAGTTCATGACATCAGAAATAACGTAATGATTTATTAGAATTTTCTAATATTTCAGGTGTATTTGAACATTTTAGTCAAACAAATATTTTTAACCCTTTGCTCCATAAGCATTCTTCTTTCAAAGTCAGTAGAAGTAAGTACTTAAAGTTGCCAAAATTGTTTTATTATTGAAAGAAGCATCGAACGTTAAAATTTACGAAAACCGTCTTAAGCCATTTAAATAACATTTCAATTGTTATCACTTATATACGTGTACAGATCTGGTCTTTTTATTTTACATAAATCTCCTAAATTCAAATCTACATACACTAAAGTATGGATTCTCTGTCATCTCTAAGTTTTATGATAGATAATTAAGATATTTTTTTCAAATTCTGGTAAGCATAAATAGTTTTTTCTTGTTGTAATTTTCAAAATTCATGTATATTTCAAAAGTGAAATTCATATTTAAACAGCAGGAATAGCAGATATTATATTTTGACCTTTAGCTCAGCACGTTAATTTATTTCTTCTGTTACTCAATAAGATAGATTTAAAGTGACAATTTTCACTTAATTATAATTCTATGGTCAATCCACTCATACTAGACTGCGTCATTCTAGTTAGGAAGAGTTATGATTAGACTAAATTACCATTAATCGCCTTGATGGACGTCATATTCTACAAAGGAATAAAAAAAACATGACATGTCAGCCATCTGCAGACACATAAGAAGTTAAAGTTTGGTATGCTGACCAGGAGTTCGTACGCTTCTGCTGTATTTCTAGATAACAAAGTAGTTTGTTGGTTCTACAATACCGTAAAGAGATGGAATTGCTACCGGAGTTGAATGGTGGTAAATTATTCTTGGATATTTCGGCGGATGCGTTCAAAGTAATCCGATATTTAATCTTCCTAAATCGTTACATTTAGGTAAACCTTCGAAATTGGAAAGGCTTAAATAAATATAATTTTGTTCTCTTTTCGTTGAAATAAGTGTTTTTTCGAAACTGGTTAATTAGATTGATCCATCACTCTGAAAAGAATACTTTTCCCTAATATATTTTGTGTGTGCAGATTTAAATTTGGTAATTTGTTAATGTATTTATTCATATAATGCTTAAATACTTACGGAAAAAGCAAAATCTACCAGATTATACGAGATCTTGTACTAATGTCATATAAATTTAGAAGATTTTCCTTTCTCGGAAAACCTTAACTTCCGTAATAAATTCTTCCTTTTTTAATGTACAGAAATAGAGTTTAAATTGAATATTTTAGGTATATTTTTTAATCACAGTTTTGTGTAATTCTAGATAAATAATTTGTAAACTTTTATCTGTAATAATATTAAAAAAATGAAGATAAATTACTATCTAAGAGAATGTTAAATGGATTAACAAAACAGCAAACATTGATTATTGAATGGATAAAAAGTCACAGAAAAGTTAAAACTTTGTCCTTTACTTATGAAACAAAAAAATTAAACAAAAATATCAAAAGTATATACAGATTACATTTTTTGTTTGTTAATCGATAGGTATGATCAAAAAACTACAAATATCTCCTCATATGTTAGAAACAATTCGATCTAAAAACAAATATATTCGATAAATTGATATTTTCCAAAAGCTGACTATGTCATGATGGAATTTTGTAAAGATATAGAAATTTCTATTTACATATTTTGAATACCTAATCAGATTGTTGAACTATGCAACGGTAGGATTTAAATTTCCAAATTCAATTCTAACGGATGCTTTTTTTTAATTAAAACTGCAATTATATAAATACATTTTTGAAGAACAATTAAATTTTAGAACCTTTTATAAAGAAACATATTTTATTCCTTATCTTTTAGCGGAGAGAGGTGACCATGTAGATCACAGGTTTAAACTAATGGTCAGGATGCAATCGTTCCAGAGTTCGAGTCTATTTCCACCAGGTTCATCATCAGGAATAATAGGATAGTTTTAAATTAAATTACACTTTAGTCCTTGAAATATTCATGTACTAATTTTTCGAGGAGGCTAAGAATATAATCAAAAATTTTGCGGTGGATATATATTACACAACCATTTAGAACTAAGCAAAAGTAATATAATTTTGATGTATTAATCAGCTTTGAGTTTTGACGATTCAAGCGTAAAAGTATTTCTTGACAAGAAAAAGATCTTTTAAAAGAATTATTTTGAATATAATCCATATCATAAGTCTATTGTTTGTATTTTAGCGTTCTTCAACTGCGTCTAAACGTCTACTTATATTATTACATGACATCTGGATAGCTGAAAATTTAAAATGCTGTCTCATAAATGTTGAATTTCTAAAGGACATATTCAATTTTTGCAAGATTACTTTCGAAAAAAATTCTAGTATTGAGTTTTAGCAATAATTTTTCTACTGAACAAATGATCAAAAATCAAGTATAGAATTAAGAAATTTACATTGAATACTTGCTTTATATTTACATTTATTTAAATTACATAATTAACATGGTAGGTATATATGATTATCAACTTGATCTAGCTTAAAAAGTGTTGTGAAATTGATGAAACTAAATTGATTTTATAAAATGATTATGTCAATAATTTATAGAAATACCTCATTTTTTCTTCGTTGATTTCTAAATGCTCCAGGTCTCTCACAAACTAACACTACATCTAACGAATTTGAAGGTAAGTTTAATCACTTTGGATTTCCTCAACATACACATACATCATACATATGTTAATTTATCATCTTAATTTGTATGTAATCAAAATTCCCAAAAAAATAATTAAAACAGATACCAAAAAGTTTCCAGAATTACCTTTTTAGATTTCTGACGTTTTCTATTTATTTTTTTTTTTCTCAATTTTATGAATCAGTTTCTCTTTAATCTAGCTTCCTTGTTTGCATGGTTCGAGGACAAAGAAGTTTGAACCTTAACTAGTGTTGTTTTTATAATTATTTTAAATTTGTACTAAATTACGCAAATTATTTTTCCACTATATAGAAATAATTAAAAACCGCATCAAATCCACATAAATTGATCATATTTTATAATTATTGGTACAAGTAAAGTAATACGTTGTGGAAAAGTTGTCATAATTCCTTTGATGTGATCATTAAAATCTTATTTTCTAGATTTTTGTTTATTTATACGAGGAAAAAAGGGATGAAATTAATTTAAACTTCATATTTCAGAATTTATATTTTAATCACAAAACAAAGTTTTGTTGAATTATTTTTAAAAAAAATTTTACGCTAAACTAAAATATTAAAAAAAAAAAAAGCTAATAGTTTATTGGAGTGCACTTTAAAATGTACTTGCTTTCAAATTTTTTATCTTTACATAATTTTTCTGAATACAATAGAAGTTTGCTAACACTCTTGTAACACAAATGATTCATTATAATAAGCTTTTCAATTGTATCAAACAAGCCCACATACTTTCTTATTTTATTTTTTTTCCATTTAATTTCTTAGAATTAGGAAAATTAAAATTGAATTATTTTACATAATTGTTTAAAAAGGAAGCTTGCGTTTTGTTTGGTTATTCATTTTATAGATTATATGTCTTAAATGTTGAATACTCTTATGATTATTATATATATATAATAACTATACCATCTCTCTCAGAATTTTTTTTTTTTCGTAGTTCTACAAATCTCTATGACAGTCGATGTGCTATAATTTAAATCATAGTTCCGAATTCTGATGTTTTCAAAAATAGTCATGCTGATTGATAATGGTAATTGCATATTAAGTTCAACTGAAATGCAAAGTCTTTCTACCAAGTGGCTTGAAAGTTAGTTGAGAGAAGTCCTAGCTTAGATGTTTTTTATGTCATTTGATGGCGTTTTAGTTTTACCGAGTATGTTGTTAATAGTATTATTGTTTATCAATGTTTCAAACCTAAAAGAGGTGAATTACCATCTAAATTGTCTTTGTATGATTAAACGGTGAAAGATTTTCTTCTACAAGGTTATTAAATAAACTAAAGACGGATATTCCAAATTCATTATGCGTTGAAATAGCTTTCAACTGAACTATTGCTAACACTTGCCACAAGTACCATGCTACATATATTCTCCCATGTACTATATTCAATCGAACCACTCGTTCTACATCCTGGAGAAATCCTAATATGATACAATAACACTGTAGTTCTAATCATAGAATTTCAGGAACTGTGTGACAAGTTCAGTTGTCCTGGTTTTACACAAAGCTCCAACCAAATATTATAATATACATTCTGTCCGATTATTCTGCATCGGCATTTCAAATAGAAACGGTATAGACTTATAACATAATGGAAAGCAGTTGACATAGCCAAGGAATTTGAATACCTAATAATATATGCTGAAAACAATTATAATAAGTACTTTTAATCTATTTATGTATATTTTAAAATATTTTTATTGTTATATCGTTGTAGAATATTGTAGATTGTGATTTTTAATCGACATCACACTGAAAATTAACACGAGAGCTATAGGCGAATGACTTCGTAATTTGCAACCTTGGTTAAGTGACGAGGACAACATCTGAGCTGGCCCCTCCCTCTATGCACTTCCTCACCAGCACAACTGAAAGATCTTGAGACCATGATCAAATTTCATGTGTATCAGACCTGCAACAAAATGGGTCTTCAGTGGTATCAGAACTCGAACCCACGACTCGAACGAAAATTACGCGCGAGTCCAAAACCATGACCACTTGGCTACTGCAGCCATAGAACATTGAGGAAATAATGTCGTAATAGCAGACAATAGAAGTATTTAGCTTTACCCGTAAACAGTAAAATGCAGTTATAGCCTTCATATACTGGTGAGTTTGAACATTTTGAAGTGAGTAATTGAAGAATACCTACTAAATAAAAAAATTACTTTTAAAAAATTTAAATAAATTTATCAGATAGACATTAAATGTAGTATAACTAAAAAGAAAAACATTCTTTTATGTTTTGATAACTAGAATTAATGATAATGTACAATAAAAAGCCTGTGCAGCGTTTTCTAAGATATTTCCTTATAATTAATAATTTCTGAATTTCTTATATTACTTGAATCTCAAATTAACTAGTTATAGACATAAGCTTATATTTATGTTTCTCAGATATGAAAGACACTGTTGAGTAAAATTGTAAGTTAATTACGTTTTTTTCAATCGAAATATCATTTTCAATGTATAAATTACGTATTTAAAATATAATTTAAAATCTAGAAGATATTTGTAAGCAACTCGAATAAAAGAGAGTGATAGCATCTTTGAAGAGGAACGTTATTTATATTGGAACTTACAGACACGTTTCCCCAGAATGTCAAAAAAATCGTTAAGTAAAATGTCCAGTTTTAACTTTTAGCAGTGAAAGATGGGAGCATAAAACATAAACCTTTCAGAATCTTAAGAGATGCAGGAGATCATTGATATCAAGGAAGTTCTCTTCGGTTTTATGGTAGATAAGAAAATCACTATGTCAGTAATCTGCATCAGGGTTCTCTAATCTTCCTTTCGTCGTGTGAACCGTATAATGGAATCATTGAATTACACTTTGAAAATAAATTCTGAGATCTTTATGATATGGATAAAACTGTGCAACTAAAAATTTTATTTGTTCTAATTATTTTACTTTTGGGCTATCGATTTGAACCTTTTGATATTCTGAGTTTACATTCAAAGAAGAAATAATGAAATAAAAGTTACGAAATGTCATTTAGATCAGAGACAAAACTTAGAGTAGATACTTAAAGATTAATTTGAGGATTTCATTATATAGTTCACATAGCTAATTTAAAATTGGAAAACCTCGATTTCGATTTCTAGTCCGTGAGGACAATGCAATCCAATAAGTCCATACGCACATACACTTGCAAAACATTTTCCGATTTTCAGCATTCTTAACCACTGAATGCAAGAACATGTCTAACCTATAAGCATTAAAAGATCTGAATATTGCTTTAACTTAAAAATCAGTTGATTGGACTTTGAAATGGCTTGAAGAAATTATTCAAAAATGGTTTATTAATATTTTTTTCAGTGATTGAAATATGTTTTGGATAGAAGACACTTAACAGTAAAGAAAACATATTCATTTTTTAAATTACAGAAGTATTTTAATTTTCCGCTCAAGATTATAATATAAGAAATCTTGTATATAAGTTTCAGAAAATTCACTTTCTAACTAAGTCGATAATGCCATCAAATTACCAAAAAAATAATAACATGGATGTTTTGTCTTATTAAGTTCGTTGAACGCAATCATCGCAGGCTGAGAAGAATGCTTTAACATGTAGGCGTATACAAAACTCTCCTACGTCCTAACATTAGACTTGGTTTAACTAACCCAGTTAGTTAGAATTTATGACGCTGATTCTGCGTGAGATACATTGTGTCAAACATAAGTTCAAGTTACACAATATACTTTCTGCGTAAAATAATTTAAAATTTAATTTGGAGATAATGAAAAAAATAGAATGCAACATTGGAACCCAAAGTGTTAATTCCAACAAGAATCAGTATCCGAAATGTGAAATGTACTTCACTGAACATACGCTTAAAGAGACAACGCAAACTCTTGATAACTGCACGAAACAAAGGTACAGTAATCGTCTCATATGAGTTCTGTAAGCAGATACAGAGCACTTTCGTAACTTAAAGCTGTATAGCGATTTTACCATCGACTAAAGTACTTTTATATTTGAATTATTTAAAATGAAGCCTCGTCCAATAAAATTAAATGGGATTCAAATTTGAAGTTATGAAGTATAATGAATAAATTAGATCAGATACATATATAAGCTTTTCGAAGAATTTAATATTGTGATTTGAAATCAGTTTTCTGATGTTAGCAAATCTAAGAGTGACACCTGGGACAGTCGTTCGTAATCTAAGAAGCCCTTCAGAGAGATCTTTGAAGAGATACATAAAAAGCTCAGGAATCACACCCCTACAACTATTCAACTCATTCACACCAGGGTTAATTGGTAACATATAAATTTACTTATTATTACAAACGATAGATCAGTCACGTTTAGGCAGAGTAGATTGAAATCTACATGAATATATAAACGAGTAAATTGATTTGGTTCATTAGACTTCCTCTGTATTTCATTTTGTAATTTAATGACAAAATGTTTTAAGACTTTTATTGGAAAGGAATCAATTAATAACCATCGGGAGTAGTTACAACTTGGTGACTGAAAACAAGTTTTCATCTTTCTAATTGTTTCTGGTGAAGGAGAGGATTGTATACAGTGATATATAAAATGTTATTGTTTACTCTAAATTATAAAGAGGGACTTGAACCGAAGTGGTATTAGTTTTATTTAGCAAGCAATAGCAATGACCCCTAGGGCATCGGTAACTATTTCAAGCTTACAAAAGGTATGTACGCATCCTTTATGGCCAGATAGATTTGTTAATGTTCCGTATTCGTTCTAATCAATGGAGCCTGTTGCAACAAAACAATAACCTTCATGCCGTGATTGGAGTACCATATTACGGTTACAGGATCTTTAATATGAGTTATCATTCTCACACATGATTTAAGATATTATAGAGATAAAACACATGACAGATAATTGAATGTAAGCTATCAGAAAGAGAAATCAAAGAACTAAGAACCCAAGTTCTGAATTATACGAATTGTGGAACATTCAGTGGGAATGTTTAATATATACTTCCAGATGCTTATGTAATTAATTGTTCAATATATTTACTTTGATTTTACGCTTCAATAATACAATAAAAAGGATTATTCAGCTCTCATATCCTCATGTAGCATTTTAACTAACGACACCTTCAATGAACAATTAATTTTAAAATTGATAATATTCACTACACATTCTATGATCTAGTTCATTGAGCTTCAGGTAACCTGACGTATTCCTTTCTCTGTAAAAAATATAATGGGCCCATAGTTAACCGTTGGTTTTACTTTCAAAGAGTGCTTTTAATCATTCCTGGTAGCTGTGGTAGCCTAGTAGTCATGGTCGCAGACTCACAACTGGAATTGCTTTCATCGATTCATGGGTTCGAGCCCTTTATGCCACATCTAACCCACTGTGTAGTGAAATACGTTAAGCTGAATTGAAGTCCCTAGTCCTCCCGTTGACATGATGTGAAAGTTTGGAAAGGGAGTCTCTTGCCGAGGTGTCGTCTTCACCCCTTGGCTTAGGTTCAAAATTATAAATAACGTCCTCAATAGCCCTAATGTTGCTTCTCAGTGAGACGCTAATAAATAATCATCATCTAATCATTCTTAACACTGAGAGATAGATCAAACCCTACCGCTATAGATAATGCACTTAATCTTTTTTCAAATTACTTAAGACATATAAGTACCAAAAACCTTGAAATAGTCCTTCGCTTTTGCAAACTGGAAAATTCCTCCTCTTATGTCTTTAAAAAATATACTCTTCTGCAATCTCATTTCCATCAATGAACCAACGTAACATATCGAAGGAGAATCTATATTGCATTATATGCATCCTATTCAGCTACAACTCAAACTCCTTACCTTTTATTTTTTAAAATATTGGATCTTTGAAGTTTTCCGTAATATGCTGTATTCTACAACTGATAGACAAAGTCATTTTGTAATGCTGTTTAAGAGCAGATTCGCCGAATATAATGTTCACCATTCAACTGAAGCAGTTGGTAAGATAAGTTAATCAGCAATGGTATGGGACTTCTTATATTTCGAAATTCCATAAGCCACCTCAAAAGATGCTAACCTACCATTGTACCTACCATTGTATGGTATTAATGAATTCTTGAGAAATGTACTTGTTTCTCTTTCAGTCCTTTCACCTCTTTGGCAAAGAAATCACGCAGCTTACCAACTATGTTAAGCATGTTGCCAAATAAAAGTATATTATTTAGATATTATTCAAAATATCTAAATGATATGTTTACGTGGCAACATGCACTCTTTACTTATTTGGCAACATGTACTCTTGTATAAAACCCTTCATAGTTGTGCATACTTTAGTCTCCCCTTCATTAATAATTTGTGTCGAATAACCATCTATGAACCTAAATAATACTCTCATATTTACGAAAATATAGTTTTTTCACAGGTACACCACTGTTGGGTGGCGTACTTCCTTTCTCTGCTAAATTACAACGTTATTGCTAGAATTTTCTTCTTTTATTTCAATATATCCCATGAAGATTCAGTGTCATTCCGTCATTTTTAATGATAGATTGATTGAATACAATCGTGGCACTTAGAGAAAACACGAGAGGTTTTGGCAATGAACTTCATAATTTTGATCCTCGGTCAAGTGACGAAGATGACACATAAGCTGGCACATCCATCTCCAAAATTTCACACCACGCCATGAGATACTTTGAGTCTCGAAATATTTCATGAACATCAGCCCCACCACACGAACAAAAATACGTGGACTTTAACCTACTACTCGAAAAGTCAACACCGGCCGCAAGTTCAAAAACATAATTACTAGGATACCATAAATTCCAATTAATAGCAATGCTTATAATAGCTCAAAGAAATCAATCTATTCTAATATATATATATATATATATACCGACAAAAGTTATTGAGAAAATTCAAAAAGTTACGAACTTAATCTGGAAATTTTGCAGGAAGCTATCTTGTAACAAATTCCGAAGACGTAAAAGAGACCTATTTACCTAAAATTTTCGTAGAACGCCATCTAATAATATTGAAATATAATGATTTATTTCAGTTATAAATTTATAGCAGCTCTTTCAGATGTCCTATCTTCTCATATTGAATTAAAAATGAAAATAAAATAATGAACGAATTTGCAATATATATCTCCATATCTACTTTATACTGCGGCTCACACTTTGGAAACCAGCAACATGCATGTTAACTCTAATTTACTATTTATTGGATCATATAGAAGACGTCAGAAAATTAGATTATTCGTAAATACTGAAGTTTACGAATTTTTGGCACATCAACATTTTATTACGGAATTCTTTTTGTCCACTAGACAGTCACTTAATAATTGTATTTTTTAGAAAGTATTTTAACAAATTACATATATATATATATATATATATATAAATATATTTACACTTATCGTCGTTACTGATCAAAGGTAAGCAACAACTCAATTCACAAGAAGTAAAAAAGTTATCAGCTTAATTATCTTTCTTTTAATGTTTGGGTTAGCTGCATTTAAAAAAAATATTTGTTTTGTTATTATAATTAATATTTTCCTCCATTTTAGCTATCAGCCTTATTTTAGTGTACATTCTGTATTAAAAAAAAAACTATGACATTTACATATTCTTGTAAAGAATTATTTTGAAAATTCTTCAGATTCTTCAACCCTCTGAGAAGTTTCGCTTTTTTTTTTTTTTTTCGAACAGCATTTTTTGGATATATTATACATTTAACGTTTTTTCATAACTCTAGGACCATTCACTAGTAACAATTGTATGGCTTTTTCTTGAAATAATTCCAAAGTATCAAGTAACTGTTTATCAGGGGTGATTAAATGTTATGGCTTTGCTAAATGTCTTCCCATTACTCTCTTTTTGAAGGTAGGACGATGAATTTACTTTCTAAGGAAAAGTGCTCTTCTGAGATACAAATTCTTCTATTAACTCAAAAGAATACCCTTCATAAATTTTAAAAGCATTGAGGAAAGCGATGGTTTCAGTATTCTCACCGAACAACCCAAACGCTTAATTACGAGGAACGTTCCGACTGTAAATTATGTCATTTTTTTTTTCATAAAAATTCGTTTCATAAAAAAAGTCATCAAAAATTTTACACCTTGCACTATCTTTCGACATAGTCGCAATTGACATTGATACATTTGTCGTAGCGTGCAATCAGTTTGAAGAAACCACTCTGGTTAAATATCGCTCTCTGCTATGCAAGGAATTGTCGAACAGCCTGTTCCACCTCAGCATTATTTTGGACGGACCAGAACACGATTAATACGCAGTGTGTACGCTAACATTATGTTCTGTACTCTAGCAGTGTTGTTTTCATACATGGATGTGGGGAGACGGCCACTTCGATCTTCAACCTCCACACTGTGTCTTTCTTCACTGAACATGCAACATCAAAGTCCACCCATTTGGCGAGACATAATCTGTTCACCATACATGGTGCGTAGGTGTCTGTGAAAAACTAACCTCACATGCCAATTCATACCTAATTACAGCACGCACTTCCACCTTCCACTGCCTACCTCGTTGTCAGTCACGTCTCGGGCAAACTGATCTGCTGCTTCTCTCTTTCCTTCGTCGCTGTGCGCATGCGTAATTTCTCTTCCTCCGATGCTTTTTCCGTCGTTGAACCAGCAACGGCCTGGATTCTTATAGGGGTTTCTTGTTTCATCTGGTATATCATGTGATCTTTCAAAAAAATTACGAAACTTACTTTCTGAACAATCCTCGTACGTTAATCATTTTGCGTTCACTTTTAGAACCCATAACAAAGGGCTCCTTACAGTTAGTAAATAAATAGAAAATTATTTCTCTTCGGAATCTAAAATTACTTATTCTTTCTCTTGATCTAAATAATTAAATTTACTTTTTGTAAGTTATCTACTACTCTAATATCAACTTTATATAAATCAACATTAATATCAAATTACTTCTCGAATTATAATTTAGAAAAAAATTATCTCTACAGTTGATGGATATATTGTTTACATTTTCCATTATTATCTAGAGTTTCATTAATGTCTGAGCGATTAAAGTTGCACCAGTGTTTGTTATATGACTCTATAATTATTAATGTCTTCAATAATAATTATATGTATTTTACTCGCAAAGAGTTTGTTAAGGTATTTTTATTCTTAACGCTTGCGTATAGAGAATTAAAAAAAAAGTCGCTTTTGAGAATTCGAAATGTGAGAAATATATAATGGATTATACATAGAATTTTCTAGCTTTTCGAACTTATCAGATCATTTATTAGATAATCAAATATTCTAAAAGTATATTAATTGGATACTTATTGGACATATATTGTTGGATATGTGTTGCTATAGAATGCTTAGAAATTTTTAAAAAAAAGTTTTCGATTAAAAATGTCTTTCCATAAAACTAAATGTGCCCAGTATTATTTATGTTCGAAATACTCATACCTTTCACTTTTAATTTAAGTAAATCAAAATAAAAGAGCAAAAAAAAACTGTATTATCTTTACGAAATCTATTAATTTTTATAATTTTTAGCAGATACTGATAGTGTCTTTCAAGTTAAATTAACTTTTATATATCTATATATCCGTTATTATTTTCAAATTACAATATTCCAAAATAAAATGACATTAGGACTAAAAAAATGTAGAAAATACTATTTCCGAAATCATTTTAACGAACAAGATTTATTTTTTTCTTCCCTGTTGTTAACAAGAGATTAAAAGTCACAAATTTCGTTCCTAACTTAAAGATATATTCCCCTTAGAAGACTTGTATAATTCGAGGCTAGGACGATTTGCCTTTACTAACTACCCAAATTAATCGCCTTTATTTTAGGACTTAAATTTAAAATATAAGGATTACTCCTATGACAAGTCGAGCTTAAAACATAGTACAGGAAGGAGAAGGATTAATCTGCGAGCAGGATTTCAAGACTTTATGCTGTGTTACTAGATAGATGATAATTCATTGTTTACTATCTCTTAATGAGAGTAGAATTATTCTTGGTAGTAGTGGAGGCAAATGCTTCTTGATTTTGGTTCTGTTGAGCTGGGACTCAATTTTTAATCTTCGTAGATTGTCGCGGTTGGGATATCCACCGTATTGCGACGTACTTAAATATATATTTTTAGCCCAATGAATTATTTGATAAGCAAGTTGTTTAAACTGCTTAATTATAATTTAGTTCTTATTAAAAACTATAAATATACACACACATATGAATACAGTTCAGAAAATGATATATTCTTATGTTAACAAACATAAGAACATTGTACATGTTCTTATGTTTACTTAGAAAAATTCACAATCTTTCCTTTCTTAATCAAAGTCAATTTCTTTAATTAATTAAAATTCGAGATATTTTTCATGTTTCCGTCGTGGCCCTGGTATCCTAATGGTCGTGGTCCCGAACTCTCGGCTGATGTTGTTTTGCTGAGTTAATGACTTGAGACATGAGGCCACTTAAGACCCGCCATATCAGCCCCGCTGTATGGTCGAGTTTCCAATTCCTCCCAAAGGCATAGTGAGGAAGCTCAATAAGGGAGACGCCTGCTTGGCGTCGTCTTCGTCATTTGACCGAAATTCAAAATTATCAATTCCGTTGCCAATAACCCTCGTATTGCTTCTAAAGATTAATAAATAATTAAAAAAATTGTTAATAAACAATCGAGAAAAAAAATCAATGTCTCTATCTGTTTTATTGATGCTGAACTCTATATATAATTATCTGTCAATGGTATATTTGTGGCGGTCGCGAAACGGCAGCGCAGATTCGAACCCTGGACCAAGGGATCCGAAGGCGACGGGCCTACCAATCAGGCCGAAAAGGTATCGCTTCGGGCTGGTTGAGTAAGGCCTTTTAACCAGTGGCGCTGCTGTAGAAGGAAGTCGCTACACACTCCCCCTCCAGTATCATCGCAGCGTGATGATACGGAATGGAGATAAACGTGCGCCATTTAGTTCAGAAGGCACCGAAACGTGCGCCAGAACAGGAGTATCACTAGTAGAGAGTCGCACGCGCTTGTCTTAAGACACACAGAGACAAGCGTTTTTGCATCGCAACATATGCAAACACCGTGCTGCCACCTAGTGCTCAAGCCCTGAGTCACCACTAACGGCGATCGTCGGGGCATATGCAAATAGTAGGAATAGGCCGTGCTGCCACCTAGTGCTCTTGTCCGGGGTCACTACTTGTGGCGGTCGCGAAACGGCAGCGCAGATTAGAACCCTGGACCAAGGGATCCGAAGGCGACGGGCCTACCAATCAAGCCGAAGAGATATCCCATCGGGCTGGTTGAGTAAGGCCTTTTAACCAGTGGCGCTGCTGTAGAAGGAAGTCGCTACATATTAGCTGCTTCAAAAACTGCCGGGAATCTCAATTGATTCCATAAATTGCACAATACCCCGAATGGGTAGTATTTACTATTTTGAGAGTAAATGGTGTACAAGTTATACCACAAAGCAATATCAAGGTAAAATATAGTTCACTCGCATTACTGTGAACTGGTACAGTTTTAAAATAAAATTTCTTCATTGTAAGATTTTTTACAAATTGATTTTTATTTAATTTTGATACCCTTTAATGTCTTCTTTTTTAGATTATAATAAATATTTAATTATCTTTTAGTTGTGTAGGTTTTGAAAGCTTACATAAAAAATTACTTTTCTTAAGATATATTTTATGAGACTTTTAAATAATATTGTTAAAGTCTGCCGGGTCTAAAAAGTCCCATCAGATGGTGCCCACCTCCGTTCCAACAGCCTTCAGATCTGGGGTGCTAATTACTAGCTAATGTTAGGTCGAGTTTCTTGCCCGACGCTGGACCCCTATAGTTAACATCCCAAGTGAACTTGGCATTCATTTATCGATCCTGGAGGGATAAAGGGATAAGCTGATTCATGACCATCTACCCAAGCCGACGCCATCGGGAATCGAGCCTGGATCGGAAGTGCTCGCAATCAAACACACTAACCACTACACTACAAATAGCATCGTTTTTGGGGAGGACACTACACTACACTAACCACTACATTACAAATAGCATTGTTAATTCAGAATACGAAGAGAACATGGTCATTTTATCTATTAAAATTCTTTAATATTTATTCATTCTTGGTTCTAAAACAATATAAGTATCAATGCTACAAGAAAACTAATTCACTACTGTGAAATCTTTCAAATATGAAAGTAAAATCATGCGGAAGATTAATTGAGAGAAAAAGGTGAAATAATATTAAAGAAGTTCGTTTAAGTATTGATATGATAATTAACATTTTTAATTAATTACTCTTTTGAAAAGATATACAAAAGTTGTTTTTCCTTAATTTATATAGTACAGAAGTTTTGTTGCTGGTATTAAACATAATTTTTATAAGCTACACTATTATGTGTGGTAATTAAAGGTATTATTCTATGTTTCTTTTAATCCTTCTGTAATACCAGCTCAAAAAAACGCACTGTCTACCATTTCACCGAGAGGTATTTCCTAACTATCTAATTCCTTCAATCTTTTTCCTATTTCAATCAGAAGCTTAAGATAATGCTTGAGTGGTTTAAATTTTATTAATTACTTATTTTTAAAGTATGATTCAATTGAGTTTTATTTCAATTGTACTTCTTTTTTGTGGGGTCTCTTTCATTTCTGGAATATGGCCATAATGAAAGTGAACTGCATAGTCTACCTTTGCATTGAAAGGAATTCTTAAAATCATTCAATTAAGAGATTAATAGTTTCATTTGGAATATTTTCCAAAGAGGATTACAGCCAATTATCAGTGTAACTGTAACTTAATTTAATATTATGAACTATAGACAATTATTTAGAAGAAACTTGCATAATTTAAAATTTTCTTTTTGTTGTTAAAGTCTTTTAAGGTCATTCCATCTATCTTAAGTAGAGGTTTATTTGTGTTTTACTCTCAAGTTTAGAATCTTGTGAATTTGCCTAGTTAAAAAGAATAAATGTTTTGTTTTTAGTACACCACGAGGAATCTAGATTTTCCTATCATCTTTAAAAAATCACATTAATCGCTAGTTAGAAGATTTACTTAGAAAACTCTATATTCGATCACGAGGGAAAGGAAAGTGAATATTCGACCAAGAGAGAGTTGTATTCACTATACTATGGTAAACCGAAACTAGTTTGACCATTAGCGAAGGGAATACGCAAGTGGAATGTAATGGCTCTGATTTCGCTATTGCAGAGTTTCTGACATCGCCTTCTAAACTTCTCGAAGTGGAACACTATTTTGTAATTAGTGAGAAAATTGGAGAAGATTGATTTCAAATGCTTCACAAACCGAGCTTAAGAGGTACTGAGCCATAAATTGCAGCTGCTGTTATCCTTATTACGCTTGATAAATCGCGTTTATTAAACTTATTGTTAAATTAAATATAGGACTTTGATTTTGTATTGAATAGCATACACTGATAAATGCATTACCTGTACCGATACTAACAAAGCTTGACACATTTATCGTTTATAAGTATTCATATTTTGTATGCATAAGAGAAATTAATACCATTTCTTAAATTTTGATTCGAAAATTTATTGATTTCATAGAAGGAAGAAAATTTCTGTGATATCGAATTTTCAAAATATTTTCTTTCGTGTATTCTGCAAAAGAATCGCATACATACATTTTTATGATGTGAATTACTAATCTGTATTAATAACATTTGAAAAAATTGTAGAAAATTCGAGTATGTGAATTTATTTTCATATTCAGGATACCACTCAAATCCTGCGCCACCACCAAAATTTGAAAATGACGATTGTTATTATCTTAAAAGGATGCCTGGATATAATACGGTGGCTATGTGCTACTTGGTGTAATCTATTATCGAAATGGATTGTCAAATAAATCAGTCGACAAACTGCGAAGTTATTAATCCTATCTTATAATTAAAGAGTTCTCGATTTAGTAAGCAATGATACTATAAGTACAATAATTTTAGGAATCGAAAGTGTAAAATGCTGAAATGGTTTGTTTGCAGTTTCCAGGATTATTACGCAAAGAAAAGAATTAAAAATACAAGAGAACAAGACAAGAAGTATTATTTATCTGAAGACACGTTTCTTTTCGGAGCTACCCTATTTACAGCATGTCTGGAAACACGTTCGAACTATCTCTTTCCCAGTGTTCCCTATCAGCAGATATGACATTCATACATAATTGCCTAATACACGAATTTCCTGTGATTTGCATATCAAACATGGATTGCATTCAGTTGGTGCGTCTTGAATGATAAATTTGCCCTAGTTTACAGTATACAAGTAGCTTTCTCGATGCTCTGTGTTTGAACCATGATCTTTTCGAACGGGAAAGTTAACCTGCTCCCCTGAATCTAAGATATACAGAGCAGAAAATTGGTTCACTGATCCTTAAGAATATAAAAGAATAGTCATGGGTATGATTTTGAAAATACACTAGAAGTTATAATTTCATGAAACTCTATCTTTTCAAAATAACTGTCGGAATAACTTCTTATGAACCATCGTTTTTACAGAACTGCGTTTTGGGTTATGCACAATTTTGAAATCGGAAGTTGCTTTCAAAATCAATTTCAAAAAAAGTTTTCTGACTTTAAAAAAATTGAATTACTTTATGAGCCAACTTTTGAAACAGGGTTTAGTTTAACTTCATTAACGTCGCACTAGAAACAATACTAGGGCTAATGGCAATGGACCTCGTAATTTTGAACCTCAATCAAGTGACGAGGACGACACCTGACAGCCACATCCCTCTCCAAACTTCTACACCACGACAATATGAGGACTTTGAACATCCACAAATGAAAAAAAAAATGCACCAAGATTCGAACCTACGAATCGAAGAAAACCACCAGCTGCGAGTCCGCTACCATATCCACTAAGCTAACACGGCTTTGAAAAAGAGATAAATGTATTTAATAACGAACTTGGAGCAAGAAGATCGAAAAAGTTGCTTTTCCATTTAATATATATTACATCAAATTGGCTATCTTCCATTCGGAGTATAATTGTTTATAAACATGAAAATCAAATAAATATAGAAATTCGTTTTCAATTACTTTATGCTCCAATATTGCAATACTTCGCTTTTGCAGAGGCAAAATGTTTTCTTTAAAAAATACATATCATGAGAATGGTAGTTCTTTGACATTATATAACTCATTGATCAAAACTTGAAAATTAAATAAAGCGAATGTGATTGTTATGAATCTAGGATAGTTCAGCGTAGACGATTTAGAAAGGACATTTCAGTATAGAAAAAATTCAGGGTACAAAACACAACGCAATGAAACGTAAAAATGCAATAAATGTTCTAGCTTTGATGAAATCAATTATGTAAATGTTCGGAAGTTTATCACAAGTTTTGAAGAAGACTGATTAGAACAACAAACTGTTAGTCAATCGTAAGAACAAAAAAGAAAAGGAAAATCAAATTAAATAATTGAAGGCTAGGATAATCGATCATTGGAGAAGTGCCATGAAATTGCTCAAAAATTTCAACTCTAAATGTAGAAAATTATGTATCTCAGATGATATACGTAATGTTAAAAATGTTCATTGTTAAAATGTTATAATTTTTTTCCATTTTGTGTAAATTAAATGTTTTTACACTTCTGACACCCTAATTTTTGTGGCCATCTATATGTTGAATATAAAATATTTTTATTTCTCAAATATCATCGCTCTGGTACTGAATTATAACACTTTTGTGCGATGATTTCTACTGCATGGTGCTTATTCTGAGCTAAATAATGCAAACCGAACTGTTCTTCACTACATTTGTTGGATACGCAAATAAATTGTGGATATTGAAATAACTATGCTCAGTGGTTCACGACTCATTGGTTACATTTCTCTGACAAAAGTTGGGCCTTATTTAAATTTAATTTTAAGTCCTGTGATTGGTTATCACATGAAATATGTGTGTGTTCTTTATGTATGTTTGTAATTTTTCATTCTGGTGAGGAAGAGAAATAAATGAAACGTAAAATTTGTATTTTAAAGTTTAGTAATTAAAGAACATTTTATTTTTCAAAGAATGTGACTTTACTTATATATATATATATAACTGGTCAATTGAAAAGTCCCCGGTCAACCATAGTAAAACATGTTTTTTTGGCAAAATTAGTTTTTTTTATTCAACATAATTCCCTTCAAGGGTGATACACTGATTATAGCGACCCTCCAACTTTTCGATACCATTTTTGTAGTACGATTTGTCCTTTGCTTCAAAATAGGCCTCAGTTTCGGTGATCATCTCTTCATTCGACGAAAATTTCTTCCCAGCGAGCATTCTTTTGAGATCTGAGAACAGGAAATAGTCGCTGGGGGCCAGATCTGGAGAATACGGTGCAGGAGGAAGCAATTCGAAGCCCAATTCATGGATTTTTGCCATCGTTTTCATTGACTTGTGCATTGACTTGGTGAAGCAGCACTTTCTTTTTCTTCAAATGCGGCCGTTTTTCGGCGATTTCGTCCTTCAAACGCTCCAATAACGCTATGTAATAGTCGCTGTTGATGGTCCTTCCTTTTTCAAGGTAGTCAATGAAAATTATTCCATGCGCATCCCAAAATACAGACGCCATAACCTTGCCAGCCGACTGTTGCGTTTTCCCACGCTTTGGAGTGGGTTCATCGTGTGCAGTCCACTCGGATGACTGTCGATTGGACTTCGGAGTGAAATGATGGAGCCATATTTCATCCATTGTCACATATCGACTCAAAAACTCGGCTTTATTACGCTTGATCATCTTCAAACACTGCTCCGAATCATCAACTCGTCGTTGTTTTGGGTCAAAAGTGAGCTCGCGCGGCACCCACTTTGCACAGAGCTTTCTCATACCCAAATATTCGTGAATGATATGATGTACACGTTCAGTTGATATCTTTAGAGTGTCTGCTATTTCATTCAATTTCCATTTACGGTCATTCAAAACCATTTTGTGGATTTTTTTAACCTCTTTTGGGCGTCCACTGTGTTCACTGTCTTCAGTGCTCATTTCACCACGTCTAAACTTAGCATACCAATCCTTCACGGTTGATTATCCTGGGGCAGTGTCCAGAAACTCGGCATCAAGCCAAGTTTTTGCTTCAACTGTATTTTTTCCCTTCAAAATGCAATATTTTATCAACACGCGAAATTCCTTTTTATCCATTTTTTTCCCAATAACAAAAGTTGCTTCACTCAAAATACTATAATTCACAAACTAATGATCCGACAGGTGTCAAATTTATACACGCATCTTTTGAGGGTTAGGGCTAACTAAAAGACATATGGATTTAATTCTATTAGTGCCATCTATGTGTCAGGCCGGGGACTTTTCTATTGACCTGTTATATATAAAGATCTACAACTTACCAATATGATTATTTATGCACCACATTTTACACTGCAGAAACAGGCCTACTCTGATTTACGCGATTAAATCGAATCAGGTGAAAGTTTCGAATTCGTTATCTGTTTCAATTAAATATCATAATTACTGGATTTCCACTCGTTATATATTGTTTTGCAAGCTCTAAGAATCTCTTTCACATAATGTAGATATGGGTAAACATGAACATTAGCTGTAGTGCCCCCTAATCACTGAAAAATAATTGCAAGTCTTCATTTGGACTGACCGTAATAAATGAACTTTTTAATTTGGTATAACTTAAGTATAACAGAGAGCATTTTTCACATTTTACAAACAGTATTTTAATTTGAATAAAGAGACTCTTTTTTGACAAAAAGTGTTTCAACGAAATAGATGAGGTCTTATATATGGATAGTATGTTAAAAATGCGAACGAATAACTCAACTCCCCACATTTCAAATCTTCATTACTTTCTGCGTCATAAGCAGACACACAACGGGTCTCAATGTCCTATTGAAGAAATGCATACGTTCGTAATCGACGGTACAGCATAAGCAACGACATGAATGTTATGGTAATATTTAAGATGGGAGTGATTCTGGAAAGATTATAACGATCTAATTATAAAGATCATGTCTCCGAAAGAATATAATGATAATGTATCAGAGGATAGTGAATGAAGAATTCGTTGGAATTTATATGGTGAATAAATATATATTTTTCATACCTTATGAATACGTTTGATGATTCTTTTTCCCAAATTTGAATTACAAAGAAACAGATGGTTAATTATACACATTAAAATATGGTACCTCTTTTCTCAGTGACCTGATCGAGTTGTAATTCTAACTTAACCTACTCTACGATATGTGGCTTTTAAATAACGCAAATGACGCTGTGAAACATTTTATTTTGATTTCATACATATTTACTTAATATCATCTTCAATATACACCCCTGCTCTAACCCTACAACGCTCCATGTGAATCTTGAATTGTTCGAAAGAGTGCAGGAATTCTTCTGTCAACTCCTTCAGGGCACACGTCGCATTCTCTTTCACAGATTCACTAGACTCAAATCTTTTTCCTTTGGATACATATTTCACCTTAGAAAACAGATAGAAGTCGCATGTCACAAGATCCAGCGAATGCGGCAGAAGCTCTAATAATGTAATTGGTTAGAAACATATTGAGAGACATTGCAGAAGGACTTGTTCTTCCACTATTCGGGTGGTTTTTTTCTTAATCTTTCAAGTAGTTCTGCAAGAACGGGAAAGTAGTGATGTTGATTAATAGCTTGAGGTTCAGGAACCCAGTGAAGGTACACAATCCCATTAATATCGAAGAAAACAATCATCAATCGTGAGTTTCTAGCCAGAAATTTGATCACCGAGCTTGATCATTCCTTCTACACACCAGATATAGCCTAATGTTATTGTTTCCCGTTTTTAAAATGAAAATGATTATACGAAAGCATCAATGGGACAGTATTGAGACAATAAAACGAGATACAAGAGACAACAGGACAGCCTAACTCTTGAGGTCTACTGGAAGTGTTTTGAAAAATGGAAACCACCATGGCGAAAGTGTGTTGCTTCAAATGGAGTGAACTTTGAAAGAAATTGTTTTGCCTTACGTTTTGTTATATAAATTTGTTATAACCACAGTTCGAAAATTTATTTAACGAACTACGTATCTCCTGCCTCTAAATTGCTCTTCGTCTCTTGTAATAAGAGCCCGTCCGACTTTGCTGTCCTAACCTTCCTCCAATCTCTTTTCAGACCGCTAACTCTCATCTAGTCTTCTATCAATCTTTCTCCTTTCTACAATTAATTATGAAAATATAACATATATATTCTCATGAATTACTTTTAAACTTATACATTATGCTGATTTATATGCTTCACTATTCGGGACTCTTCCATAAGGCAACATTTTAGAGATGTTCATTTGAGTAATTGAAAGAAAAGCTTTTGAACCGTTACAACTTTCAAAACTTTTGGATAAGAAATCTATTAATTTATAGCTACATTTGTCTCATTTGTAGCTACAATTTTCCTTTCCTATTCTATGCGTGTTAAAAATCATTAAGAATTTTGGGATTGAATCACTTTATGGCTTTGTCTAATTCTTATCACAATAGTTCCATCCAATTTAAGTCTGGAAATCGACTAAGCCATTTTAAAACTTTGACTTTTTACAACGTAAGAATTGTTTAAGTACACTTGTATTTAAAGTCATCACGATGGAAAACACAGTTTTTCAGCATATTTGTTATAATATACCATATATTTTCCTAGCATATTTTTGTACAAAATTCTATCAATTGTGCTATTTATTCAACTTCATAGGCCAATACCTACAGAGCGAAAACATTCCTACTTCATAATATTCTCCCAACTATGTATCTTTAAAGGAGGGAACAAAATACAATGGGCTAATCTTTCAATTTTTGAATGACGTATGTAATTAATTCAATCTGATGAAAATTAGTTATACGTAATAAAATAGTTAAAAGTACAATAAATGAGGTAACACAAAGGATTAACATATACCTTTTTGCTAATGGCTCATCATATGGCATCATATACCGAAATTGGTGCAAAATACTGAATCCTCGAACAACTATTCACGGCAATTAATAACACTTTTCATTGTTTGGGACTAAGTGTTAAAAATACTGTTGGTGACACATTAATAGAAAATGACTTGTTAATAATTTATTAAAGTGAATTAGTAAAAGCATGATTAATGACAATGAACAATTCTTTAAAACACCAAATTTGTATATGCGTTAGCTAGAATCTCACTCAATAAAACTAAAATTTGTACACACTGGAGAAAATACAGCATTCTGCAACAATAATGTCCTTGGCCTCCAAAGACCCGCCGTGTAGCCGGGGCTGATGCATGTTAAATCTGTTCGGGGCCCAAAGTCCTCCCGTTAGCATGGTGTGGATGTTAGGAGAGGGGGGTGCCAGCTCAGGTGTCGTCCTCGTCACTTGACCGTGGTTCAAAATTACGAGGTCCGTCGCCAATAGCCCTCGTGTTGCTTCTAGTGCGACGTTAATAAAAACTAAACTAAACTAAAAAAAAATGTCGAATCAAGTCTTTTACATATTTGATTATAAAATCTAGGAGAATCTTTCTCAAATCCATTACCAAATACTATAGTTTTCTTAATATATTACAATGCAAAATTTCTGAGGCAGGAACTGCTTAATATTTGACAAAATTTCATGGAAAGTAGATATTTCGAGTTCTTGAAGAAATTTTAATATAATTTAATATTAAATAGTTGATGGATACGTACCAACATCCAACACAATAGTTGATGGATACGTTGGTTAATAGTACCAACGTGGATGGAACTTCACTGGGAATAATATTTTTAGACACCCATTTTGATAAACTTATGAATGTTATCTTCCTTTCCTCAAATACTGGAAAAGATTCATACTTTTAAGCAACTAGAAATGAAGTTAAAGGAAAAAGAAACATTACAATAATTGTGTGTTTTTAACATTTAAATCAAGTTTTTTAAGCAATTTTTCAAATAAACAGCAAAACATTAATTTAAAGAAACACTAAAATAAATAGGACATTACAATGAGAAGAGTTATCAGAGTAATTACGATTGTTTATTAACGCGGACATCGTAATTTTAAATCTCGATCAAGTGACGAGGATGACAAATCAGCTGACAACTCCCTCTCCAATCTTCCACTCCGTCCAACGGAAAGACTTTGAGCCTCATCAGCTTTAACGTGCATCTTCCCCAGCTACATTATGGATCTACAGTGGAATCAAGACTTGAATCCACGACTGGACGAAAGCCGCATGCAATGAATCCGTGATTATGACCACTAGGCTATCGCAGAAACAGAATTGAAGATGATAAAGACTTAGAAAATTTAATTAATGTTTGGTTTAAATATTTATCGATATTTTTAACAGAACGAAATAATATGTCATGCAAACATAACCAAATACTTATTGACGTATTTAGTCTTTTGTGAAAAAAAAAAAAAAAAATTCAAATTACATGATCAATTAAAATCAAGCTTTATATGCATTATTTATTCCTGAATTATTTTCGCTCGGCAAAAAAATTTGTAAAGTTTACAGATAATTGGTTTTTCTTCATTACTCTTCATGTATAGTAATATAAAATTTTTATGTATAAATGTTTTTGCTTTGCAAATAAAATTTACATTAAATATATAGTTCTAGAAAAAAATTATGTAAATCAAGATGGTATTTGTGTCATCATTACGAGATCATCATTTTTCATTTGACAGATATTCTTAAAATACATCATTAAGTAAAACATAACTTGTTTCATTTAATTATATATTTTGTAACCAACTAAATCCATAAGTAAATTTATGGAAAGAAGCACATTTTGAAAGATTTTTCAAAAGATTAATGCTTATAATAATCAGTTAATTAATAGAGCAGAAAAGTGGATTGGATAATTTTTTACTAGCTAAGTAGATACGTCTGCTTGGATTAGGTACAGTTCAGATTATAAGAAATTTATGCTTTTAAAGTTTTTAAGCCATTTATTGGCATTTTCCTTTTCAGTCTCCGAAGCAAAATCGAAAATTCCTATTTCGATAAACCATTCGATAGATTTCTCAGACAAAGAACCGGTAGTCTAACTACTCGAGAAGTAGTAATCGAAAATTTGCACTTCATGAAACGATTGAATTTTTCTTTTAATTTCGAAAGCTCTCTTAAAGTAAATTTGAAACTTTTTTTTTCTATTTAATGACAAAAAATTTCTGATCTCTAAGTCTGAATGTATGGATAAGAATTAATGGAAATAATGAAAGTACTGAAATGAACTGGATCTTATATTTATAAGTATGAGAGTAGTTATTAACTGATAGTTTCTTTTCTCTCTTACTGATTTTATTGTTGAAATAAAACCTCTCACGCACATTGCCGCAATTTATTATCTTCGCTTGTCATTATGCGACCTTGGTAGCCTAATGATCATGGTCACAGACGGCACTGTTTTCATCTAGTAGTGAGTTTGAGACCTGTGCCACTAAAGGTACTTATAGCACGGCTGATGCGCGTTAATGCTGGTCAAAGTCCAAAGTCCTCGCATTGGCGTGGTCAGGAAATTTAGACAGAAAAGTATCAGCTCATATGTCGTCCTTTTGCTTTATCGCTGTTGAAAAATATGAGGTTCGTCACCAATACCCCGTCTCTCGTTTTTCTGTGTGACGTTAATGGCAATCAAACTCCTTATCATCACTATCTTAACACTACACCGGGCACGTTGCATCTGAGAAATCCAGTTCGCATTTTAATAACAGAAATTATTTCGTATGACTTTTAAAGGAAATATATTTTTTATATTAAGCTCCAGGCAACACCTCCTCTACACCTTTTCCTCGCCTTTTTATTGTGGTTTCTTAATTTATTTATTTCTTCCAATAATGCAATGTATATAGTAAAACTTAGGAAGTACAAAATACAATGTGCAAGATTTCAACTACATTTACAAAATTAAAAGAAGTTCAAATGTATAATACAACATATAAGAATACAAAAAAATAATTCATATAAAACAATACATTCAATTACAAATTAAGAACATGTATTCGTAAAAATAAAAATAATAAAATTGTACAAGAGGATGACATGGAAAATTACATTTATTTGTTCGTCAGAATCATATCCAGTCTTAGATACTTTGATTGAATAATTTTTACACATCGCAACAGTATGCTCGTAGAAAAAAATATTCATTGCATTTCGCTCAAGAATATTGCGTCATTTTGCTTTTCTTAGTTGCATATTACGCAGAGTACAATTTTCCTTTATTTCACTAAACAAAATATTTGCGTGATTTTCAAGTATTCGGGATTATTTAAATCTTTGTATCGTTTTGAACTCTTCATTATTTAAAATACTCGGAACCGGAAAAAAGAAACATCAGGATAACGTTATAGGACGCGAGCATCTGACAGATACAGAGCTACGAATGAACGACAAACTCGGAGGCTTCTTTTGCAGAAAAACAAGAATGAATACATTCCTGAGTGACACGTGACCCAGAAGGCAGATACTACGAGACTCATGGTCGTCACAATCCAGTTTCCCGGAGAAAAACAAACATTTTAACTAAGGCTTGCTTCTAAGCGTCACGCAAGCCCGATGGAGTATTAATCAGGAAGAATAACAAATAGTTTAATGAAGCGATTTAATATTCAATAAAGCTATTAATAAATATGTTTATTCATTTTCTGTAATACTGAAGCTCAACAGTAAATATTTATTTTTTCTTTACAGTTTTATTCTTTAAACGCGTTTGAAGTAATACCTATAATATAAATTTAAACAAACACTTACTAACTCCCTAGGGTTCGATTGAGTAGGCCTAAAAAATGGAAGGTTTTATCCTTGAACTCTCATCCAACTTTTTCAAGGATTCTTCTGATTACTTCCTATGCTAAAAACAATAGTATCCAACATCTCACTTTGATTAACTATCACTCTTGCTAGTTCTACCACCCTCTATCCTCCAATTCTCTAATCCACTATTATTCTTTTCATTGTAGCTTATAAATGTAGTTAAGCCAATCTATTCACTACACTCTATAATTTCAATCTAATCAGAATAAGTCACGTTTTATTTTATCAGAAGGGATTTCTTTTTAATTAATTCTAATGGAAAAATTCCATCGTTAACGAAGGAAAAATCGTAAGGGAGTCCGATGTTACACACGAATAAAAAGCTCATTTCAAGTATTATTTTTAAGATATAAATTGCTACTTCAGTATGAAACAAAAAATATCGTTAAAATTCTCAATCATGATTTAAATATTAAATAAATAGACAGTCAATATGATTTATTTAAACAAAATTTTCAATCCATCGAATACTTATTGTATAATTAAAGTGCATCTTAAAACGTACAATTTTGAATCTGAAAAGTGTGGCAATTTTTTTTTAAAAAGAAACATTTCTAAAAATGGTTACAGATCAATATATTATTGAGTAAATTATTTAAATAAGCTATTTTAAATAGACTGAGGATAATTAGCAATTAAATTTTAATGTACTTTTTACTTACTGTACGAAAATTATTCTATGACACAAATAAATAAACACAATTTACAGTAAACACAAATTGTAAGACATATGAGAAACATAACTTTATAAGATTATAAGAACCAGTTCGATCATAGAACAGTTTCCGACCGCAGCCTTGAACATAGTACAGTTTCCAACCGAACAATTGTGTTCTTAGGCATATAATAATTTCTGATATTTTATGCAAAGCCAACCGTTTCAGAATTTTCCCTTTCCTCACTGATCGGTTAGTTCTCATTCTTTCTTTCTAGCTGCCTTTGAAAATGCCATAGAGAAACATCTCTGCTGATTTCTCATGCATTTGTTCGAGTAGATATTTGATTAACAAACTATTATGTTGTTTTGCATTTAAATTAAGTACAATAAAAGATCTAATCGCTTCTTTTTTCATTATCGTTACTAAAATTTATTGTCCGTTTTAAGTAATTTAAAAATAATTGTTCTATGCTATGTGTTTAATACATATATTATTATGAAACTAATTTATTAAAAATTAATTTTTGTTGCATTTTTACCGGAAATGTTTTTAAATCTTAATTAGTGATATTCGCTGAGTTTTAATAATCATTATTAGTAATTAAATTGAGTTTCAATTTGATTTTTTAAATTTTGAAAATTGAATTAAATTTCCTTTATGTTCTCGATTAAGTTCATTTACAACTTCAGCCAATAATAAATATTAAATAATTTAACTGAAATTAAGAAAATATAAACTTAATGTGTTTGACATCCGAGAAGTTTAGTGTAGATTTCTACAACTGCTTCCACAACTAAAGGGTTCTACAATTGAGAAGTTAGCAATTTCAAAAAAAAAGTGTAAGTGAAATTTCATCTTAGAACTTAATCACGTTGATGAGAAAACTAAAGCAAAAATGAACAGATTTGTTAAAATGTGTAAAAGGAAAGAAAGTAGAGGGCGAAACATAACAAAAAAAAAAAAAAAAGAAAGAAACATGAACGACAGCACCATGAAACAGGTGAGCATAAGGATCAAATAATTCACCTCTGCATTTTTAAGCAGTCACTGACACCGTCTCAAAGATATTGAGGTCTACTCTGTTTTCCAACATGATGCCTGCCCACACCATTACTTCCTTTGACGGAAAATGGTGACTTTCCGAGATGGTTTCTAGGTGAAAATAAACTTCACTTTCTCCCCATATTGTTAGCCAATGAGAATCAATGCACAGACTAAAGCGAAATTCCTCATCGAACATCACTTAAGATCGTTGTCTCAAACTTTAATACTGATATTCCAAACTCCTGTTTAAACGAACGTGTTTGTACTTAAATGTGAGGGAAATGTAAACTACTAATCGTCTGGTATAAGGACTAACATGATTAAGACACCTATGAACAGTTTGTCTGGAATCTCGTAGTACTGTGGTGGCTACGACGGCTGAACCCAATTCTCTGACACAACTATCCATCTGACGTCCTCAAGTATTGTCAAATATTGGTCTTGGTGAATGTTTGTGGCTCTTGGTTGACATTTGGCACTGATCGTCATTTAGCATTTCCTTCACTTTGAAACCTCTGCTATAGTGTTAAGATCAAACTCTTAATTCAACACTCTTCGGTTTGATATTGTGCTGATCAATGTATCCTAAAAGTTCTTCCTTTCACAAACATGTTGGATAGGAATCTCTGGGCTATTTGTCGTTCTGTTTTACCATTAACAGCGTTCCTTCGCACATTAATTGCACGAAACCTGCCTGAACTGCTTATGCCGAACAAGACGGTTTATCATATTCCGAAGTGCACTAGTGTT
Organism: Nephila pilipes; assembly: GCA_019974015.1. Lineage (NCBI taxonomy): Eukaryota > Metazoa > Arthropoda > Arachnida > Araneae > Nephilidae > Nephila > Nephila pilipes. The sequence continues at coordinate 35,192 of BMAW01022600.1, forward strand.
TTGCTTATGAAGACCTCGACTAAAATATTTTGCGTGAAGACAATGCTTCACGTCCATCAGATGTTTCACTATAAGTTATTTCGAACAAATACAGCAATATTTGCGTTTCTTCTATTTTTCCATTTAACTTTTGGACATTATTGTATGTATATCTTTCAATTTCAATATTTTTGCTCAAATTTTAAAGCATTTCCTGTCAGCCATTTTAGCTGAAATTTTGCATACGTGTGAAACTCATATGACAATACAATACTGTGGTATCCATCGGCAGGGGCGGACTTAAGAAAAGTGATGTGGAGTTTGGACTTGATACTCGAATTTTAACATACTTCCTCTCGTTCGATCGAGTTGAAATTGTGCATACGTGTACAATTCAAATGACTTAAGAGGATCTGAGAATCTTGAATTTAACATCTAATTTAATTGAGTTGAAATTTGCCCATATGTATATATAGTTCCCGTAATTGCTCTTTTTAATCTGAAATTTCCAGAATGAAAAGAGTTAAATAATTATAAATAAAAAAAACTTTTTTATATCTTGCTTTCATTTAAAAAGGAACTAAATTATATAAAATTAATTTGTATGGGTAAAATAATATATAATTTATAAATGCTTGAGGAAAGAGTCATTAATACTTCTTTTGATCTCAAACATATGTAAGTAGCTATGGTATTTAATTTATCGTTAATTACCTAGCTATTTAAATTAAGAGCTCTTCAAGTTTTTGTTAATTTTACACTCTTCTACATGTAAAAAATGTTTTTATACCGTTTCGTCCATCTTTAAACAATATCTTATTTTAAAAACATTTTTACTGATATTCATTTCAACTCTAAGAATCTCTAAAAAGTATTTCTCTTGTTGTCTGCTTGAACTTTGGAGATAAGTATAATGTCTTTAGAAATTACACATTTTATTTTTGCTTTTAACATAAACAAGAGTTAAATATTTGAGTATATATGATATCAAATTCCTCTTATTTCTTCACTTAGTGAAAGTACTACTATTTTAGGTAAGTATCTATATTGATATTTGTATCATTTTTACTACAAAATGATTTAATTAAAATTAAAATGCAAGGAAAATGAAATTTTAAAAAAATCTAAATCGTTCCATTACCTAGGTTACGTGAAGAAAAAAATTTGTCTTTCCAAACTTTTATTACTTAAAGAAACATTTTGGCTCTGAATTTAGTCTGGGAATCGATAGGACGTGCATTTGACATGGGCCCATAATTCTAGGATAAATTGTACGTTATTTATTAGTTCCTTGACTTGAAATTGTTGAATAGCTAACATTTCTCTAGTCTGTGTGCATATTAAAAGGCTACCACTTGGCCAAATGACTTTGCTTTTTTTCTTGCTCTGAGCACAAAAGTAAAATATTCGTATACTTGGAAAATAAATACTAGAGTGTCAAGAATAAATAATAATACTGTGTCATAAGAATATCTCATCCGAATTTATGGACGACATGGGAATCGAAAAACTATTGTTTTACAACAAATAACTAGTCTTTTATTTGCGATAATCGCTTTGTGGTCGTTTGCGAAAAAAAATATATTTATAATTTTCTTTGTAGTACAAAAAAGGAAGAAAATATTTCAATATAAATTTATGGCTGGGTTTGACTAATAACATTTATTACGTACCGACCATCTCATAATCATTATAAATAAAAACTGTGCATTTATTTGTGAATGTTTATCATAATCAATGCTATTTCATTAATACAATATGCATCTATGAATACGCAAATTGTTCAGCATTAGAATTGGCTTCATGAACAGTTATCGAATAATACAATGAAATTAACGACTATTTTTTTAAATCTTAATCATACAATTTAAATCATATATCAAGGAACGAATACATAACCAAATATATTATTTTTCTCAACATTTGCACCACATAAATCATTTTTATCTGATATTACTTGGTATATATATATATATATATATATATATATATATATATATATATATATATGAGTGTGTGTGCGTGTGTGTGTGAGAGAGAGAGAGAGAGTAATGATTTAACTTTTAATTTAATAATTTCTCTTAATAATAAATCAATTTCGTAATTTTTCTCATTCTCTAATTCAATAGCAAAGAGTTCATTTTTATTTCCTGATCCAGTTTCAAATTATCCTTTTACTTATTAGATCACGCGCTCGTAAAAGTTTTTCAACCACTTTCCTACAGTTGTAAGTCTGTCAGAAATAATCTCTTCAAGACATTCTTTCTGGAATACCTACATCTAGAACTTGGGAAATCAAATGATTGATAAAATGTACCTGGAAAACCTCTACTATAAAACTCGATGCATGGCAAATATTTCTCTTTTCTGCTTTGCTCTTCTTCTCAATGCTGTTATTGTCGCATATTAATTTATCATCGGCCTTTGTGGCCGACCTAGCACTGTATCATCATGTGTTTGCCTCTCTTTCAGCGAACAACCACACCTGAAAAAAAAAACATTTATTTGGAAAACTTGTGTATTTTATTATCTGAACCTTGAATAATTTGAAAGAATGATGTAACTCTTATAAAAAGCCGACAGAATGGCTTCCTGTTCGCGGAACATTTCAATAGCAGGACGTTTAAAGTGAGAGAGAGAGTAGTCATTACTATATGTCTTCCGCAGAAGCTATAATGACTGCAAACGTGGAAAATCTGGTTAGAAATTCTACAATTATTCAAGGAATTCAATCATCGTTTCTAGCAATTAATTTCCCTAGACCTTGGGGTTCTCTACCAAGTGTCTCTACATAAGGATCTCTCTGCATAATGTATTTCAAGGGCATTGTCTAACATCAACTTTGGGAGCAAGTGCCAAACTACTCTAAAACAGGTTCTTCAATCGTACTAAGAGCAAAAACTGCTTCAAAAAGAAACAGCGCATGTCCCACCTAGTCATCCACTTTAACCAAGAACTTCGATGAATTGGCTTTTAAAGAGAAATTTTTTTCTACGCTTGAACACTCCACGTTTCAACTCACAAGTTAAGTTTTGTATTTAGTTCATCCTTAACAATTAATCAAAGAAATTTAAGATTGTAAAAATTAAGAATTAACACAAATATTACATTTTACACATATGCTAATTTTGCAATTCATTTTGTTTTAAATTTAAATTCTGTGAAAGTTTTGAAAAATATTGCAGCGTATTCAGTTGGTACACGGTGCTTATTAAAATATTGATTTACTTCTATTTTGAAAGCATATTACATTGTGTTTTCATTTAAAATAGTAATTATGGCGATAGAAGTGCTTGATATTTTGTTTATATATATATATATATATATATATAATACGTTTTTGACATCTATTTTGAAAATTGATGCATTCCTTTAAAATGATAATTGTGATAATATTGCTTGCTGTTTAGTTAAAATTGTAATATGTTTAATTTTGATTCTTAATTGTTATGAAATAAAATGGTTAACAAATTTTGAAATTTTATTAAATGGTTTGAAGGATTTTTACAGATACTCTATCAACGTTGTGTATAATTCTGAAGTTGATGCATTTTTTATGTCAATGTTATTAAGAGTGAATTATTGTTTTTAAGGCCAAAAAAACTATTAAACAGTATTAACATAATTATGGAAGAGAAAAATAAACCCAAAAATTCTGAAACCGAAAATGATACTAATGAATCAAAGAACTATAAAATGAAAAAGCATATAAAAATGAACTTCCTATTATTCCTTTTGATCCCAACAGTGGGATGAAAATGGAATTGTGGTTAAACCATTTTAATCAGGCATGTCATCATAATAATAGAGATGAGGGATGGAAATTTAAAAATATTTTACACTTTTTGAAGGGCTCAGAATTAACTCCAAATTATTAATTGTAAGCAACAATTAATTCCTCTATTAATTGATGCTTTAACATTTCTAATTTTAATGTTCAAAATCAACATTTTCTTGAGACTACTGTAATTAGATTTACTGATTTTTCCCAGCATAAGTTTAACCCGAATGAGACACTATTAAAATACTCCTCAAAATAAAACCTCAAACTAAACTATTCCTATTTAAAATACTCCTCAACCCACCCGACTCCTCATCAGAATGGCTCACAGTGGGGACTAAGGTATTCAAAATAAAAGAATCTACTCCTGAATAAAGGTAGGGTCAGAAACCATGAACCCTCGATTAGAAGTAGGTAAAATTATCATAATAGTCCTCCTGCACATTTTATGATCAGGCAACCAACACCATTTATACATCGAGCACCCAAATATTTCAAGCCTAATTTCCAAAATTACTCAAGGACAGGTCCAAAAAAAAACTAATTCTCTCCCCCCTTTTGGCATTAGACCAAATCATAACTCTTATTTTCAGAAGGGATTGCCACCTTTAACCTGTATAATTTGTACAAGACATGGCATTTTTAATGCACATCATTTGTCAAAAACGTCTCCTTTGAAGCAATCTAATTTGTTGAGTAACTTACTTATGTCTAACTCTGTTTCCCAGTGCACAGGAAATCCTGTTAGTCCTGAACAAAATCTTAAGGAAGGTCAAACACCTCTACTGAGGCCCATTTCCCAGTACAATGAAAATTGCTAGCATCCAGACACCTCTCAACAAATTTACATTATTGAACAATCCCAAGTCTAGCTAAATTGGGATATTTACCCATTTCTCGTGACAATATCAATGTTGTTATTGACACAGGATCCACTCTCTCACTTATTTCTGCAGATATTGTCGACAAAATTAATTTAAAGAGAAAGAAGACTAGTCCTATCAAAGTAAATGAAGCCAATGGCAAATTCCAACTGAAAAAAAATGTGCGAAACATATTTAAGAATAGGGGAAATTAACAAAAATAAGATAACATGTTATTAATAACCATTTACATTACATAATTTTAGAACTTCCAGAGTGTAGTATTTTTAATTTAATTATTGATTGTAGTAAAAATAGTAAATACAAAATGAAAAAAATTTATAACGAATTTGCATACCAAAAATGAACAGCAATTTTCTTTACATGTATTAGAAGAAACAAGAAACAGACACTCAGGATAGTATAGTCAGTACCTCAGAGGACATTTTCTCTCTTTGACTGTAAAAGAACTATATGATTCTGTGTTGTCTCTTGTTTCTGAATATTCGTATATTTTTGTTAAAAGTAAATATGATGTTGGTCAAATTAGAATAGAACCCCCTAAAATTGTAATGACTACTGTCTTACCAGTCTCTCAAAGAGCTTACAGAACATCATCGACTGATGAAGAGGAAATTAATAAGCAAGTAAAAAATTTATTGAATGCTAGATTAATTAAAGAATCTACTAGTAATTATTCCTCCCCAGTAACTTAAGCTTATAAAAGAGATGAAAATAGACAAAGTAGGTTGTGCATTGATTATCACAAAGTGAATGCTCTGTGTGTAACTGATGCTGAACCTTTACCAAGAATTGATACTTTATTAGACAAATTAACGCATGCTAAAAATTTTTCAACTTGGACCTTGCATCTGGTTACTGGCACAAACCCCGTTTTACATATACTTTCTAACTCCTTAGGAAAATACTATGATCACACAAAACAAATTTGTAACATGTGTCAAGCAGAAAATATTAAATTAAAATCTTCAAATTGTGTTTTTGGAAAAGATAAAATTAAATTTTTGGGTTATGAGGTCAGAGAAGGATGCCTCTCTCCAAATAATCATAACATTAAAGGCATCATAAAATTGCAACCTCCTTAAATTGTAAAATAACTTCAAGGTTTTTTTGGTTTTGTAAATGTTTACAATAAATGTATTGATTGTTATGCCAAAATCGGAGAACATTTAAACAATCTTCTTAAAGAGATTAACAATAGGTATGGATAGATCAGAGTCTAAAAGCTTTTGAATTGTTAAAAACTAAATTAATTAACTAAACTTATTTCGCAATTATATGATCCTAAATTACCTCTTCATGTGTTTTACGATACTTTGCAAATAGTTAATGGAACTGTTTTAAAACAACCGGACAGCTCTGGTAAACTACACATCCAGTGTTATATCACTCTAGAACTTTAAGAAAATATGAACAAATTATTGCATAACTGAATTGGAATGTTTAGCTATAGCAGTTGCCCTTGATATAATTTTATTATTATTTACATGGGAAAAAATTCATATTTCATACAGATTATGCTGCTCTTGTCTGGCTAAAAAATGTAAAAAAAAACAAGTGGTTGATTATTTAGATTGTCTTTAAAATTAAGCACGTTTGATTATCTTAAATACTTAAAAGGGACAGCTAATGTTGAAGCTGACATGTTATCCAGCACAACACATCCAGCATACTGTGCGTTCCCTTGAACTAGATGAGATGAAACATTTTCAAAATGCAGATAATTTTATAATTCAAAGTATAAAAAAAATGATGATGTACTGAAAAAGAAAATTTTAGTTAAAATAGTTCTATCTTTTTCTCTCAGGAGAAAAGTTTTGCAAAATGATCATGAACTAGTTGGATATCCAGGTACTCCAAAAATGATAAACTTAATTACTCCCCAATATTATTGGCCTCATATTAATCAAGATACTTCATATTTGTCAAACATTGTCATGTTTGTCAACTAAATAAAAAGAAAAAGAAAAAGAAATTTGGTCCTTAACTGAGTGTCTCCTCCCCCCTAATGGATCAACCTTTTGAATGTTTTTTTCTTGATACTATTGGAGGATTGAATTATTATATTTCTACAAAAAAATATCTTCATATACTAATTCATCATGCTACTGGATATGTTTGGACTTTTACATCGAAAACTGAAAATTCTGAAACTTACTTATATTAATATCTAAAAAAAAAATTCAAATGCCATCTAAATTGCTAACTGATAGAAATGGTGCTTTTAACTCATCTAGATTTAATCATTTCTTTAGAAATTACAATATCAAACATTTACTAACTTCTTCACACCACGCACAAATGAATGGAAAATGTGAACGTACGAATCAATCTATTGTAACTAAATTAAAATGTAAAGTCAATTCCTCCCCTACTAAAATTCCTTTGACTAAACCTTTCGAAAAAGTAATAAATGAATACAATTTAACACCACATTCTGTTACAAAATTTTCTCCTGCATATTTGTTGTATGGCACATTACCATACATATACAAACCTCCATTAGCCCCAAACCAAGTTTACCCTCCAGTAGAAGAAGCAAGAACATTGGCTAAATGCAATACAATCAATTATCATGATAAAAACAAAATTAGATATAATGCTCTTTTCATAGATTCTCCATTACAACCGGGTGACATTGTGATGTATGAAAAATTTAACAATCTAAATAGCAGAAAATTATTACCGGTTTTTTCAGGACCATACGAAATTATAAATAAACTTTCTGATGTAAATTATGAAATAACTAAACCAAATGCTGTAACCAAGAAATCTACTGATATTGTTCATGTTTCAAAATTAAGATCTTATTATCCTCCAGAAGAATTAAAATTAAGTCATGAATAAACAATACTTTAGCTCATACAATAATAATAAAAGTAATAAATAAATAAATATTAGTAATAATTAAATAATCATAATATAAAAAAAATTCTGTTATTTTCATTTTATTTTACATCATTCTGTTCACTTACTGTTTTCACTCTTAAGAATTTTTTGGTGTTGCTGTGATTGCTATCACAACAGAATAGAAAAATTTGTACAGAAGCATGAGTTTCTACTCCGAATACTGGGGTTAAGTACTGAACTTGTACTTAATCAGGCTGGTCACGACCGAAGGCAAATAGGAGAAATGCAAGGCATTTAAATAAATTTCTAATTTCTTCGAAATTCCTGTTTCTACGAATTTAATACTAACCATATAGTGTTTTCGAGCTTAGGGACCAGTCTCCCAAGTGTTTCCTTTTCTCGTGGCTTCTACCCAGTTCATAGGGTCCATGAGTAAAAAGGAAAACGACCTTCTTACTTTTGCCCTTGTCCAAAAGAGTACCTTGTGTTCCGTATACTACTATAATTTTCATATTTTTATTATCCATATATCACTAGTTGTACTTTCTGTGGTTTAAATATAGTCACGGAAAACACAAGCATAGTTTTCTTTTATATGTTGTTTCAATATAGAGTGTATTTACAAAAATATTTTTTTCTATTGTATGTGTTCAAGTTTCTACGATTTTATATTATGTTAAACCATACGAATGTTGGTGTCCTGAACAGTTTGTATTAAAATTTTAAAAAAAGAAATGTAGCAGATCAATTGAAAAGTCCCCGGCCTACCATAGTAAAACACATTTTTTTGGCAAAATTAATTTTTTTATCCAACATAATTCCCTTCAAGGGTAATACACTGATTATAACGACCCTCCAACTTTTCAATACCATTTTTGTAGTAAGATTTGTCCTTTGCTTCAAAATAGGCCTCAGTCTCGGCGATCACCTCTTCATTCGACGAAAATTTCTTCCCAGCGAGCATTCTTTTGAAATCTGAGAACAGGAAGTAGTCCCTGGGGGCCAAATCTGGAGAATACGGTGGATGAGGAAGCAATTCGAAGCCCAATTCATGGATTTTTGCCATCGTTTTCTCTGACTTGTGACACTGTGCATTGTTTTGGTGAAGCAGCACTTTCTTTTTCTTCAAATGCGGAAGTTTTTCGGCGATTTCGTCCTTCAAACGGTCCAATAACGCTATGTAATAGTCGCTGTTGATGGTCCTTCCTTTTTCAAGGTAGTCACTGATAATTATTTCATGCGCATCCCAAAATACAGACGCCATAACCTTGCCAGCCGACTGTTGCGTTTTCCCTCGCTTTGGAGCGGTCCACTGTCAATTGGACTTCGGAGTGAAATGATGGAGCCATGTTCATCTATTGTCACATATCGACGCAAAACCCCGGGTTTATTACGCTTGAACATCTTCAAACACTGCTCCGAATCATCAACTCGTCGTTGTTTTTGGCCAAAAGTAAGCTCGCGCGGCACCCACTTTGCACAGAGCTTTCTCATACCCAAATATTCGTGAATGATATGATGTACACTTTCAGTTGATATTTTTAGAATACCTGCTATTTCATTCCATTTCAATTTACGGTCATTCAAAATCATTGTGGATTTTTTTAATGTTTTCGTCGGTAACAACCTCTTTTGGGCGTCCACTGCGTTTACTGTCTTCGGTGCTCATTTCACCACGTCTAAACTTAGCATACCAATCCTTGATGGTTGATTTTCCTGGGGCAGAGTCCGGAAACTCGGCATCAAGCCAAGTTTTTGCTTCAACTGTATTTTTTCCCTTCAAAAAGCAATATTTTATCAACACGCGAAATTCCTTTTTATCCATTTTTTTCACAATAACAAAAGTTGCTTCACTCAAAATGCTATAATTCACAAACTAATAATCCGACAGCTGTCAAATTTATACACGCATCTTTTGAGGGTTAAGGCTAACTAAAAAAACATATAGATTTAATTCTAGTAGCGCAATCTATGTGTCAAGCCAGGACTTTTCAATTGACCCGTTGTTTATATATGTTTATGTTGTTATAGGTTTCCATGAGTATACAAAGTTAAAAAACATAAAAATTTCCAAAAGTGTCCGCAATTTTGGCCACATCTCTGTAGATTGGATTTCAGAAATTCTCTACAATTTTTAAAACTTCTTCGATTAAGACATAATTTTGTAACTAATGAGGAAACAATTCAATCAATTTTAGTTCTTAATTGCTGATGCATGTTATATAAATAAAAAAAAAAAGTCTTATATTCCTTCTACGTGATATTTGTCATAAAACATATGCGTGCTTGTTGGTGCAGTAATTAAAAACCTATATAAAATATTTACCACTTACCAAAAGTCTTCCGACTCATTGGGGTCTTTTGTGATTTCTCATACATCTGTATGATGTCGACTCTGTAAACTAAATTTAAAGAAAGTGTTATATTCTAACTACTTAGTTATTAGTTAAATGTAAATACATATGTTGATTGATTGTTTTTTATTAACGTCGCATTAAAAGCAACACGAGGGCTAATGAACCTCATAATTTTGAACCACGGTCAAATGTCATATATTTTGGTGTAACAATCAAAAGTCAAAATAGGACATTAATTGCGTACCAGTACATGGTTTTATTCAGGCCTTCTTAGTGGTTATCTGAATTACATGCCTTAATTTCATTAATAACTTTTCACTACAGCTAACTAAATTAATTCCTGTTCACTGTAAGTAAAATGCTGTCTCTTGTAAACTATATTTAAAGAAAGTGTTATGTTATCAAAAATCAATATGGGACACTCATTGCGTACCAGAAATCCTTGGATTCATTGGGGTCTTTCTAGTGGTTATCTGAATTATACCTTTATTTCATTAATTCCTTTTCACTAAAGCTAGCTAAATTGATCAGATAGCCTCTAGGAAACTCGATGGATCCATGGATTGATAATGCAATGAATATCTCTTATTGATTATTACACCAACATATGTATAAATTTTGCGATGAACTAAGTAGTTGGAACGTATCACGTTTCTCTCAGTCTATTTTACAAAGCCTGTAATTTAATCCATACTGAAAAGGAAATCTAATTTAGTTAGCTATAGTAAAAAGTAGGAAATTAATTTAGTTAACAAGAGTGAAGGGAATCAATTTAGCTAGCTATAGTAAAAAGAAATTAATTTAGTTAACAAGAGAAAGGAA
>BMAW01022600.1:60569-74485 GCA_019974015.1 Nephila pilipes
ATCTTTGCGAATCGTGATCCATTTTCAAATCCACCACACAACACTAGGTCCCAAAAGTCGGTTTCTTAGTAGTCTAGCCGGGAAAAATTTAGTTATTTATTTACTTTTACGCAGTTCACAATTTTTATTCACTCTTAAACCATTCTACTCCTTCACCAAACAACTTATTACCATCCAATAGTATACATCCTTTTACACTTTATAACCAACCAAACAACTATTTGAATCTTTTTTGAAAGTATATGGTGATGACGTGTTGTTTTTTTCATTTCGAGTATCTGATATCCAACTTGAAGCTTAAAGAATATTATTCCACCCTTCTACTTATATATTTGATTCTTCATTTCATTGAATTTTTGTAAGTAATTTTTATATATAGATTTGTTGATAATTTTTAGAACTATAGATTTTATTTTTGCAGTTTTTATTGCTGAACGTTTTTGCATCTTTTTATCAATGAATTCTTTTGTACTTTGGATTTCCTATTTCAGCCTACCAAGTCGCAAATGGGGAAGGTTGGTACCATGAAACTAGTTTAACTCCGCTTATTTGGTCCACAGCCCAAAATTGTTTTTCTACTTGCTGTGTTCCATATTTTCATTTATTTGTTAAATTTATTTTTACATTTCTTTCTAGCTTTTTGTCTTTTTAAATATTTTAAATCATTCTTTCAAAAATTTTTAGTTTATATATATATATATATATATATATATATATATATATATATATATATATATATATATATATATAATTATATATATATATATATATATATATATATATATATAATATATATATATATATACTGCTGTTTGTAGAAAATGCAACACCATGAAAGAATCATCAGAATCAAATGAAATTTAATGCAGAAACGACTTGTACTGATACAAATAAATGATGAAATTTTCAAAACAAAAGAAACAAATTAAGCGTCCGAAATCAGTATTTGGTGCAGCCACCATGCGCTGCAATAAGTGCTGCTATACGACGTGGCATGGAGTCAAACAGATGTTGAATATCTGCTTGAGGAAGAGAATTCCATATCGCTTGTATGCGCAACCAAAGTTCGTCTTTGGAAACTGCAGGACGCGGATCACGAGCGAGACGCCGACCAACCATATCCCCCACGTGCTCAATAGGCGACATATCCGGTGAATAAGCAGGCCAAGGAAGAAGTTGCATGCGTTGTGCTGAACAGAAGTCTCGAACAGTCCGCGCAACATGTGGGCGTGCATTATCCTGCTGAAAGATAGCTCCAGGGATGCCTTGAAGGAAAGGAACGACTTCGGGCTGTAGCACTTCACGGACGTACCTGTTGCTATTGAGATTACCCTCAATTCGTATCAAATTGGATCGTCCATGATACGAAATCGCACCCCAGACCATAACTCCGGGTGTTCGACCACTATGTCGTTCAATAATACACTCAGGAAGGCAGCGTTGACCGGCATAACGTCTAACACGAACACGGCCATCATGGGTCCACAAATTGAAGCGTGATTCATCTGAAAAGACAACTTGGTGCCAATCAGCTCGCCTGTCTCTGTGCTCAAGAGCCCACTGCCGACGCAGCCGTCGATGATTCGCCGTGAGGGGAATCCTGTATAAAGGCACCCTTGCACGCAATCCACGGCGCAGCAGACGACGACGAATTGACGAAGCCGACAATTGTACACCTGTAGCAGTAGACCAACGTGCTGCCAGCTGCCTGGAGGAAGCTGTGCGATCATTCACCGCCATGCGGAGCAGGTGTCGATCATCGCGCTCTGACGTCACCTTCTGTCGTCCAGTGCCTGTTTTTCGAGTTGTTCGGTGCTCGTCGGTCCACTGCTTCCAAACTCGCATCACTGTGGAACTGTTCCGCTGCATACGAGCTGCTATTGCGCGATAGGAAAATCCTCCTTCTCGAAGGCCGATTATCCTCCCTCGTTCAAACTCCGTAAGTTGCTTGAATTTCTTATTCTTCCGTCGTGGAGGCATACTCAGGTCTCACTAAACGTTTGCCACTAACAAATAATCATAGACTTTTTTCAACGTCCCGCTACAGCACTTTATTTATACGCTTTCAGCATCAATTCAGAGGGCGCTGCGCGCGCCGCGCACGCGCGATGGCTCTGAAACTTTATTAATTTGCATAATATCCTATAATTGACATTTGCTGCGAATTTCATTTGATTCTGATGATTCCTTCATGGTGTTGCATTTTCTACAAACAGCAGTTTATATATATATATATATATATATATATATATATATATATATATATATATATATATATATATATATATATATATATATAAGATAAAGCAATGAATTTATCATTAAAAAACATAAAAGTAAGAGAACAATTAAAATCTAAAATCAACAAAAAAACACATTTATAGAACTAAGTAAAAAAGTGGGAATTGAATCAAACCTGAAACTGAGGTATGAATAAAAATTGAAAAAAATTTGAAACTAATTTGAACCAAAGAATTATTCGAATAATTCGTATACCCAACAAAACAAAACTTGCATATTCAGACTGGGGACTTAATTGTGGGGTTAAACTAGTTCTATGGTTATTTATATATATATATATATATATATATATATATATATATATATATATATACTATCAACCAACTTTACCTACCAACTGATATCAGGTTAAAATTTACATTTTTATACAAGAAGAAAAGGGAATAATTCAACTGCACAAATATAAAAAAATAATCAATTTCAATCCTTAATCATACTGTGACGTTGGGCTATTCACGTTTTCTCTTCACTAACCTTGGGGACTTTTAATTAAGATTTATTGCTATAATTAAACAAATTTTTTCCAACAAAAAATAAAACGTGAGGATTTAAATTACAGTCAGGTAGAAATAAAGTGAAGCGAGGGAGATAGGAAGTATATAAGCTAATCTTGAGACACACGAGAGGTCGAGTGACTCTAGCGTTTAATAGTTGTCTATAGTCGAAGACGGGGTCGAGAATTGCTACAAACTATAGACGGCATAGCTGAGCCTAGAAGTTGAGATAGCTTCAACTTTACTCTGTTGGTAAGACTCCGTTAATTTGATATTAGTGGAAAAAGCGAATATATCTAGGGCGATATTTTGGGAGAATCGGTATACATTTGTCGTTATTGTATTAAATTGTGAAATAGATACAGTGTGGGAGATCTGTCTAATGTCTCTTTGACTGACTTATTGACTCTTAGTGTTAGTATATTTAGTTTATTAATAATTTATGCAATTTTGAAAGTATTTCTTCATAATTCCACTTTTATATATAAATAAAAGTTTATCAAGTTAGTATATTGAAATATATGTGTTTGTTGTAAAAAATTTGAAATTGTTGAAATATGTATTTGATGCAAAAAATTGAAATGTTTAAATTAATATATAATCAAATATATAAATATTGGAAAAATACATAACTGAATATAGAAGAATAAACACAGTCACAAACAAATCAAGCAAGATGAAAATTTTGATTCTTTATTTCAACATTTAAATATGGATTAATTATTAATAACAACATGTAATGCTTACAAAATAGATTTTATAAAAGTAAAATCCGAAGATAGATTTGATAAAATAAAATACCCAGCTGTACTATTATTAATTATAGGAATGTTATTATCCTTGCTTTCAAAATCTTCATTTTCATCTGTTCCTCAATCCCGGTCTTTAACATTGATTACAGCGACCCTCCAACTTTTCGATACCATTTTTGTAGTAAGATTTGTCCTTTGCTTCAAAATTCGACGAAATTTTCTTCCCAGCGAGCATTCTTTTGAGATCTGAGAACCGGAAATAGTCGCTGGGGGCCAGATCTGGAGAATACGGTGGATGAGGAAGCAATTCGAAGCCCAATTCATGGATTTTTGCCATCGTTTTCTCTGACTTGTGACACGGTGCATTGTCTTGGTGAAGCAGCACTTTCTTTTTCTTCAAATGCGGCCGTTTTTCGGCGATTTCGTCCTTCAAACGGTCCAATAACGCTATGTAATAGTCGCTGTTCATGGTCCTTCCTTTTTCAAGGTAGTCAATGAAAATTATTTCATTTGCATCCCAAAATACAGACGCCATAACCTTACCAGCCGACTGTTGCGTTTTCCCACGCTTTGGAGCGAGTTCATCGTGTGCAGTCCACTCGGATGACTGTCGATTGGACTTCGGAGTGAAATGATGGAGCCGTGTTTCATCCATTGTCACATATCGACGCAAAACCTCGGGTTTATTACGCTTGATTATCTTCAAACACTGCTCCGAATCATCAACTCGTCGTTGTTTTTGGTCAAAAGCGAGCTCGCACGGCACCCACTTTGCACAGAGCTTTCTCATACCAAATATTCGTGAATGATATGATGTACACGTTCAGTAGATATCTTTAGAGTGTCTGCTATTTCATTCAATTTCAATTTACGATCATTCAAAATCATTTTGGGGATTTTTTTAATGTTTTCTTCGGTAACAACCTCTTTTGGGCGTCCACTGCGTCCTCCGTCTTCGGTGCTCATTTCACCACGTCTAAACTTAGCATACCAATCCTTGATGGTTGATTTTCCTGGAGCAGTTTCCGGAAACTCGGCATCAAGCCAAGTTTTTGCTTCAACTGTATTTTTTTCCTTCAAAATGCAATATTTTATAAACAAGCGAAATTCCTTTTTATCAATTTTTTTCACAATAACAAAAGTTGCTTCACTCAAAATGCTATAATTCACACACTAATGATCCGACAGATGTCAAATTTATACACGCATCTTTTGAG
The DNA here is from genome assembly GCA_019974015.1 of Nephila pilipes. Taxonomy (NCBI): domain Eukaryota; kingdom Metazoa; phylum Arthropoda; class Arachnida; order Araneae; family Nephilidae; genus Nephila; species Nephila pilipes. The sequence continues at coordinate 65,334 of BMAW01022600.1, forward strand.
GGTTAGGGCTAACTAAAAAACATATGGATTTAATTCTACTAGCGCCATCTATGTGTCAGGCCGGAGACTTTTCAATTGGCCTGATAGTCCTTGCAAATGACGCATATGTTCTTGATATTGAGGAGCAGATTTTATAAGAATTAGTCTGTTTATAGTTTTATTTTCATCTACAAATCAGCACTTATTCGGAGAATTTGAAATATATTAGATTTTATGCAATTTAAAAGATTGTATTTGATTAAATGTTTACGCTGGAAAGAAACACTTTTAAATAGTTGTCGATTTTAAGGAAGTTTTCTCAGCAAGTAATTATGCATAGTTGTTGGAGATCTTAATGCCCCACAGAAATAAACGCATAATCTCATTTCAAAGCCAAATCAAACTGGGAGCATCCTGCTTAATTTTACCTAAGAATAAAACATCTCTTTTGCCTTCCGAATCTGCTTAAATAACTTCTATATTCAACCTGTGTTAAATGACATCCATCATTCCAATGTTTACTCCATGCCCACAAAATCGGATTGTCTTTCGAGTGAACTATGACAATTATGCCTCATTTCTTATAAAGCTTTATTTCTTCACCATTTGACAAAAGTGAGAAGAATTTATTTTGCTCCTTGTCTGTGGATTGATGAACTGGAAGTTGACAAACTGGAATGTATAGGATTATTGTCCGAACAGTTTCTTATTAAAATGAAATGAAAGCTTCGTATTTACTCCTCTTCAAGATAACTGAAAAGAAACAAAACAAAAAACATGTTTATGATATTTTTATAAATCATTTAGTTTCTATTTTTGCATATGTGTTAACTAAATAATAGATTTATTCAAATTGCCGAAAGTAAGCCAAGTAACATATACTTTTTTATAATTTTAAGGAAATTCATGAAAATGTGATGCATCTTAAAACTATTGTTTACAGTTTTGCTCTTTAATTAGATATGTAGTTATGTGGTAAAATGCATACAAGGACTTAGAACCCTTTAAGCGCATAACTTTCAGCGATGGTTCTCTCTTTGAAATGAGAACTTTATCTAGCAAATGAATAGTTACTTATATAAACTAGATAAGAATATTGAAGTGCAGTGAATAAGATTTTAACACATCATATATAAGAAGCGAAGAGTTTGATGAGAGAGGATTAAAACGCTTAACTGTAGATTAGGGTCAAGTGATCAGCAGTTATTGTGATTGCTTATCAAAGTCACATTGAGAAGCAACATGAGGGGAGTTGGTGATGGAACTCGCAATTATGAAACTCAATCAAGTGAATAGGATGACACCTGAGCTGGCATTTTTCTGTCCAAACTTCCACACAAAGTGAGGATTTGAGACCTCCACCAGATTTAACGTGAATCCGCCTCACTACACGATGGACTAGAATCCACAACTTGAAGAAAACAACGACGATGAATATTAAGCTACTGCGGACAACTAAACTTTATTTCAAACATGAACGGAAGAGTTAATTGTAAATAATTTTTGCGTGACTAAAGAAAAGTAATTACAAATAAAATTTATTTATTTTAAGGGGACTCGGTACCCCAAAAATGACCAAAAAATCGATTTTTTTTTTATTTTTATTTAGAAATATTCTCTGAATTATTATCTTTCGATTGATGTACTACTTTTGTATGTACGAGCACGAGAAGGTTGAAAAAAATGAAATTGAAAAATGTAAGCAAAAAAAAATTTGTGACTGGACCACGCCCCTTTTTTAGAGATGTCAGTAATTTTAGGTTATTTTTTTTATCAATACTTTCTAAAATTAATTTTTTTTTCATTTTGATCATAACTGTAACATTTAGCGTTCTTTTTTTTGTGACTACAACTTTCATTACAAGCGATTTGTTGTTGATATTTCGTGTTTTGATTGCGTTGTGGATAGCGAGCTAATCATAAACACGTTTTATATTGAGAAAAAAAAGTTTTGACGTTTTACATTGAGAAAAAAAAAACAGTTTTTATCAAGACTTTATTTTTATTATTGTTTGTGGTTTATTTTTTTGAGAATTGAAGATATAAAATACCTCGCTTAAAAATTCAAATGAACAGTAAACATTGTCAGTGCAGTGTCATTCAAATGAAATATAAACATTGGTGTAGTGATGCTGATAATAAAGCTGATTCTACATAAGAAAAATTTGCTGTTCCTACTATCAGAATTGATTAGTTATTAAATGTTGAAAAGACTGAATGTTCCGATATTGGAAATTTATTATTTGTGAACTTTGTTCAAATCAATAAACTGTTTGACAAACTGATGTGCCTGGAATTTGACAAAGAAGTTCTTGTGCTTTTGAAGTTTGTGCTGTAGAAATAGGGAATGAAAGGCAAGCAAATACAGTTCCTGATATCAATTTATGGATTACACAAGCATTCTGCAACATAGATAAAGGTAATTTAGCCATCAAGAAATTTTATATCTCCCTAAATATCCTGCCATTTTCATCGAGGACATACAGCAAATGTACTAAACTTCTTCACAAAGCCTATGGTATTGCTGCAAAGACTATGCTAAAAGAAGTACATACTGAAGCACGAAATGCATATGAAGTACCTGCTGATGTCCCATTTGTCGACATAAGTGTTTCTTTCGATAGTATTTGGATGACACGAGGCCATACATATTTAATTGGCATTGGTTGTGTCATCGATATACTCACTGGCTATGTTATTGTCTTTGAAGTTATGTGCAAAGTATGTCGACATTGTTCCATAGCAAAAAGAGAACTTTGAAAGTCAAGTGCAAAATATGATATGCTGAGTGAAGGGTATAAGAAGTAGTGTGATTTCAATCACACTGGTTCATCGGGTTCGATGAAAATGGAGGCAGCATTGATACTGTGGGAAATATCGCAATCATTGGGATTTCAATATCCTACATTATTATCTGATGTAGACTGTATAACTTTCAATTACTTATCTGAAAGAATATCAATGAAGATAATGTCAAAATAAAAAAAGAGGAATGCATAAACCATATGAGTAAAAGGTTAGGTACTGCTTTACGGAATACTGTGAGGGAATCGAGAGCTCGAGACATCTCATTAGGTGGAAAAGGTTATGCAACTTTGAAAGAAACTACCATAAAGAAATTAACTTCTTATTTTCAGAAGGCCATATTAAAAAGACAAAATATCATGATGACTAAAAAGCTATATGCATACCTTTTGGAAAATGCACACGATATTGGTGTAATACTGGAATCTCGAAAAAAATTGTTTAGAATGAGACGCAAGAACTGAAAAGATCAGTGTACATGTAAACTAGCAAAGAAAGCAGTTTTAAAAAGAGAAGCATCAATGATAAAATTAGGAAGGTGTTACATATAGACCAGGATACTTTTGAGGTTCAAATAATAATATAAATATGTATCATAATTTTTTTCATTATAAAATGTGCATGTATAATTTATTAATTAAGGCAATTAATATAATTTTTTTTAATAATTTGTGTTTTTATTCATTATATATCTTCTTATAAATATAATATAGGTGATATATGAAGAAAAAAATTTTAAAAATGGTTGTATTTATTATTGTTATACATTTTCCTTCATTTTTCATGTTCGTTAATTGTAATTAACACCTGGAAAAATATTATCAGTTATTAAAAATATCTAATGAAATTTTGTGAAAATGCTATTATTTCAAAGAAAAACATATAGCTTATGATATAAAAGGGTATTTTAAGTTAATTTAAGCATATAATATTTATTTTTTCAGAGTTATAAACTTTAAAAGGGTTTTTCTCAGTTTGTGTTTTTTCGATACATCATTGCATTTAAAATGCTACTCCTCCCACAAATATTAATCAATCACTTCCATTTTTTTTCTGTGTGTTATATATAATACATGTAACAAAATTAGGGATCCATTTTGCAAAGAAATCAATACTTTTTTTTAAAAAAATAATAATGTAAGAGATATCTGTGTTTTCGTTGAATTTTAGCATGCCGACCAACATTTTATTTTTTTCCTCCAAAACTTAATAAGTTATTACAAAATCGATCCCTAAATTTGTTTAAAATATCCTTGAGAATATTACAAAAAATTTTCATAGTAAAAAATTAATAAATAAAGGAGGAGTAGGGTTTTGAAATTTTTCCAATTTTTTTAAAAAAAATTTAAATTTTTAAAATTGTGTTATTAATACATTCAAATTTTCCCATAAAATCATTTTCTTGAATAGAAACACTTCAAAGCTTGCTAAAACAAAATTTTTAAATGCATTAATTAAAAAAAATGGTTCAGGGGTACCGAGTCCCCTGATTTTAGTTCGATTTTAAGAAGTGTTACTACACAGAAATTTAATTCTTAAAATCTCCTTCGCTAATCTAATATTAAAATAGATTCAATGACTCTAAATTTTTTAGTAAGAAATCAAGACATACATAATAAGTAACAGGCATTTATAAAAGGTTGTAGGATTTTTAGAAATATATTATACTTACACATTCTATGGAATCACTGCTGTTTGATTCATTATTATTAGAATGGGGATCTATTGGAAGGAGGAGAGGAATCGCAGGTGGCCATCGAAGATTCGTCCAGTAGTGACTATTGTTCAATGATAGAACAAACGATGGGATCGAAGTCCCTTTTCAGACGCACTCTGAAGTTACATTTGTAACACTTGTACTGAAGAAAAGAACATTATTTGTAGCATAAATTTTTAAGAAACGCGATTTTCTTGTGCAAAAAACGAAAGAAAAGTAATTAAAAATAAATACAAACATAATTGAACGAATAATAAAAATAAAATCTCCACTAAAGAGGAGCACGGCAATTTGTCTAATTGTAAGCCTTCATTTCCGATAAAATTTTGAGAGTCATCAGAAAAATCTACATCTGAATCTACACCACAAAAATTTCCATGACATAAAGTTTTTCAAAATTTACATGAAGCTATAAAGATGCAATTTACCGTTAAAAATATTTGAAGTTTTCTTCAAATATTTTTATATATGAAGATATTTTTATATATATATTTATTTTATATATGAAGTTTTCTTTAAATATTCTTATACTTCTTCAAATATATTTAAAGTTCAAAAATATTTGAAGGAGTATATGAGAACGAGATGTAATAATTCGGCTTGTTACAGCCTTGAAATATGAATCTGCTTATTTTTATACACTAAAGAAAACTGATACATTAAGCACATATGGGATTAGATATTTTTAGGTTTGTAAGAACATCGTAATCTCGAGGACCCCACTCCGTTGTTTACTGTATCTATGAACAACGGTGACGCACCCCCGGAATACCTTAACATTCCTTCTTTATTTTCAACATTTCTTTGCAACCAATTTTTATCTTTTACATTTTCATTAAATTTCTAGATCACAGGTACGCCTTGTATGATGTAGCATAGCCATATCTGACCTTTGCGACATCGGAGAGTTCACTATCCCATCACATCGTTCATTAAAGGAAAATTCGGAGCTTTGTTTCAAATTTTTAAGTATGTCGTAATACAACAGAAAACTATTTTTTAAACTGAAGCACTGATTTTGTTTCTTACGTTGCACTTAGTATTAATATTTAAAGGAATGATTTTACACAGTATTCAGCAATCTATATTTTGTTAGCTTGTTATGTTTTCGAAAAAGATTATGAAGTTCAGCACCATACACCTCCTAATTTACTATTTTCAAACGGTTCATAGTATAAACTAACATTTGTATTTAAATTTTAAATTTTTTTCAATGTTTGATTCTGTATTTTTAAGTAATGTATGATTTCAGAATTGATAAAACTATTGACAGATGTTCAAAACAAAACTTTAAATATTTCTTTGATATTTATAAGTTTTTTTTTTTTTTTTACATTTAAAACATACATCGAATGAAAAGTAGAAATTGCTTGTAATTTTTAGTTTTATTTTCAAGAAATTAAAATTTAAAATATTTAATAACAATATAATTTTTTTTATGCAACATTACTTCAAACATTATTTAAAAAGACCTTTTGTAAGAAAATCAAGTGAGCACATATGTTAATTTATAATTTTTTATTTAATGCTCCTAATACAATATATGAGAAAACAAAAATCTCGGCAGAAAATGTAAAACAGATGATTAAAATTAAAAGTATTTTATTGGGAAATATAATATATGTGTTATATAAATCATTTACAAAATTAAGTTTCTCCTGTTGAATATTGTATATTATTATTTTTTGAAAGTTTTGCTCTTATTATGTAAGTGAAACAATTAAATTCTGATAGAAAAAACGCCGATTATTTTACTTACGTGAACAACTGTCTCCAATTTTGCTTCATCCTTTAATTCGGGTTCCTCACGCAGTTGTTCATATGGGACTGTTCGACCTCCAAATCCCCTATACATTAATTTGTGTAATTTATTAATTATTATGAATGTATGCACACTTTTGAATAACACAATAAATACATAAGAAACCGTGATTATATTGATATTTATTCTCTATCTACATAAATATCGCTATGTGCATTCAGTCAACTCGTAAAGTCGAAAAAATAGTGATGCTTCAACTTTGAATATTTTTAACCCTTCCACATATTGTTCAAAAATATACAATAATTTCTATGTTTAGTTTCAACTTTTGGATACACTGGAACTTGGTCTTAGTCAACCATACATCTCGGTATAAAGCTTTGTTCTAAAAATTACAAGAAAAACACGCAAAGTACATTCGTTTCAGTTCCAATGAGTTATGTGTATGTGAATAGTTTTCTTCCGATTAAATATTCGTTCAGAAGTTAGTAAGTAACGCCTTGGCGATAAAAAAAAAAGGGGGGGCTCTAATAACTCCTACAGAGAAATGAAAAAAAAAATGATTTTCAAAAACCAACTGGAAGGAAAGCGGTATCTAATAGGATTGTATTATTACAAGGGTTGCCAATTAACGTGTCAATTGCGATTTTTTTTGGAATAATTTGTCAGATTTGTCTCTATAAAACGAAGTAAATTAATCACTCTTCTTTGATACGGCATTCGATGGCTCGGCATATTCTATAATCCAGTCTCAAAAGAGTCGATCTCATTCATATTTTTTGGAGTGACTTTTGGCAATTGTTAATCTTGACCACCTGGATGCATTCCTAGTTGTTTATCGAAGCTATCAAATTTTATTTTAGTACAGTGTTTCTTGTTTGCTAAAGAGTTACGTACTACGCTAGTACAATAGTGCAACTGCATACAATGCAATGTATTGTACAGTAAAATGTACTTGAAGACCCGTACGTGTACTTAGTAGTAATAATACTAATTAGAGTTAGAATTACAATCATTAGTACCTCAGTATACAGCAAGAGCCATATCTTATCCAGACGTATAATCGTCAATATGGGAAAACCAAAATTTCATAATGAGTGACTTTAATTTTGGTTCTTTGAAATCTTATGATACAAAAGAACAAAAAGAAAGCGTTAAGACGTTTTCTACTCCTTCTATAGCAGTAAAAGATAGGAAAACAGAGCATACGCTGCTGAAACATAGACCTTAAATTCTTGAAAATCCCTTGTACATTTGGTTTTATCCGGGTTGATTTATCTTTGAAATACCCAATAAAACCTATACTGAAGTTCATTAATCCGGCATTTCTGAGGTTTCATACACGCCAGATTAAAGAGCACCATCTGTAGTTATTTATATCATTCTTCTCAAAGAATTGTAACTTATGCTTTCCCAGTGTGGGGATATGCAGCTAAACCTTATTTCAAATTGATTTTGAAGAAGCTTCCTGAAATTCCATCCCAAGAATAATTTGAAAAACTAAAGTATTCATAAGAAACCCAGAAATCATTGATGTTATTAAAATTATTTCATTTAGAGATTTATTTATTTAATTATTTCATCAAAATTCTTTCATTTATTCACCTCTCAAAGAACCCTTTTGATAAATTGCCAGGTATTAATAATAAATTAGCTAAAATTTTGGAATCAATCTCACTAAAATCACACAAACGGTCCAGAAAAATTTTACTTATCAGTTCCCACCAACCAGTACAATGCTTAGTTAACTTTTAAATTCAACTATTTTTCAATTTATTTATTGTAATTTTGGCTCTCAACTAAGGGTACATTTTTTCCCATTTTTAACAACTTCCGTTTCTTCCTCACGAGAAATAATGTATCAACCAAAAGTATAATTTCTATAAAATTGTTTTTTTTAGAGTATCTGTCCAATAATCTTACTCCATGATCTTTCAACCAATCAACTATCATTTCCAATTGTAAAGATCCAGACATGAAGTTTTAACAAATAAAAGTTTTAAAAACGAACTAATAATCTCATTGGAATGAGAGTAATTAAAAGTTATGTTTGAGCATCAAGCTATTAAGCCTCGAATACTTCGGAGTTTTCCTTTAACCTGCTTACATTAAAACAAATTGTAACATGAACAGAAGCTTTGATCGTTGGGAATTTTCGTAGTTTCATAAACAAACAACCTTCGCTTGTGTTTTCAAGAAGACAGAAATTGTATATATATATTTGCTAGTACAATAAGTACAATTTAAGGTATACATTAGTACGTTTTTAAAGTTAGATATCATAGAATTCATCAATGCTGTTTTGATTTGAATACTGGCTATAAATATGTTAAATCTAAAAAAAATAATGAAAGAGTATTATTTTTATCGAAAAAAAGAAGAAAATGTGTTTCAGATATTGATAATTTATTATTTGTATGCATATAATATACAGTTACAGTAGTATCTACCAATAAAGGACACCCACCGGACCAGACATTTTGTTCCTTAATAAGTGGTAAGTACATATACTATTCGAGGCACCGGAATAAACAGAAATGTCCCTTAAACAGAGGTGTCCCTTATTCGGAGATGTCTTTTACAAGAAGTGCTACTGCATTTACAAATTCTGGCTGAAGTTAACTGCAAATGACCAAATGGTATTCTTAATTACTGATTTATTCAGTTTAAAAGTTGAGACTAAAATATTAAAACATGTCAAAAATAACTCCATTGAAATAGAATCGGTAATAATATTGGTATGATTTTTATGAATATTTTTATTAAAGTTAGCGTATATATATATATATATATATATGCATAAAAATGTTATAACCAACTGTACGAATATTAATAATTAATACAGAGTTTATGATTGAGTTAAATATTAAATTTCAGACAGATTATTCC
>BMAW01022614.1:0-17646 GCA_019974015.1 Nephila pilipes
TTTTGCCCATGAGTTTCGAAAGACTCTGTATATACAGTAAGAAACAGAATACTATCAAAAATAATGAATATTTTTAAAAAGGCTGTAAAAATATTTTAAATTCAACATCTAAGCGCGTGTATCTTACTGAATCAAAGTACTTTTCTGAAGAATGTACTTACAATCCTTTGTTGGCTGTGTGAGTGTGAATTTTCAATTAATATTGAGGCAGAAATTACCTTAGGGATATTGGCCACTGTATTGGAAATTTTGAGCAACAGTCAAGTGACGAAGACAAAGCTTGATCTGGAATTTACCCCTCCTAATTTTCTTACGACAGGACTTAGGTGAGTATTCCGCTAAACCCACTAAATATCCCATTATTGAGTACAAAGCGTCAGAATTTAAATTTATGGATTATGGATTCATAAATTTGAACGTAGCTGGTCATGAACTTCCACTTATAATCACTCGGCTATAGGGTTTAGATGTAGGAAGCAAAATATTCAAATATTTATAAAAAAGAATATTTCTTGAAGAGGTTGGGGGATTCGAGATCTTAAAAGATTTTGGGTGCAATTTGGAGCCTTGAAAAGCTGGTAGTAAAATCCAATAAACTTCAGAAAGATTTAAATAGTTTTACAGATTGAATAAAAAAAATCAGATTGGTTCTTGAGAAAAATGAGATTCTTCAGCATTCAACGATAACAGTGCAAGAGTTTCTCGATCAAACATTTATAGACAAACGACGCATATGATGTTAATTGATTGGTTGGATACACTATTGTCTCAGCATCACATCTCCTTTTGAGAAAGCGTTTTACGCAAAGAAGTTATGCTACACATTTAGATGTGGCTTTTCTTATGTATAGGGTAGTTATTTCCTCACAGTTGATCTCTGACCCGGGAATAATGGTGGGAGAAGGAGGTTGGGACGTAATTCATAGCAGTAACTAACAAGTGGGCTCCTAGACGTTTTGGTTAGTTGGTTGATTGGTTTCATGAACATCGCACCGAGAAACAACCCTTTTGGTATTGGCAACGAACCTCATAGTTTTGAACCTCAGTCAAGTAATGGAACGACACCTGAAACGGTACCAACTCTTCCAACTTCCACACCACGCGAATGGGAGAAAATTTAGCTGGTTCAAAATTTAGACTATCTAGTGTATGTTACCATTTGACATAGGTTTAGTTATTTCTGTTTCCTCATATCAAAGCATTTTATATCTTTTTATTTTATTACATATTGGGGACGATAAAATTAAACCAGGTGGTGAAATAATACGAACGTTAGCTGAAAAATAACTAATTATTGCTGTGCCTAGTAATTAAGTCCAATCTCAGGACTGCGAAAGAATGTCTACACAAAAAATGCTCTCTTGCTCTGAAAAGTTTAAAAAAAAGACCTTTAAGGTATAAGAAGGAATGAAACATGCTTGTCTAATTTTCAATATTTTTACGATGTAATAAAATATGCATTTTTTTTAAATTTTGACAATACGTATTCATTTGATTTATTGTTTACTGGATTAATTTTGTTCGTAATATTTTCACTATTTATTCTCTCTCTCCGACATACTCCATTTTTTAAAAACATTTTCCGAATAAATCTTTACTTATGTATTAAAAAATGCATTGTTCACAGTTATGGGGAACAAACGCAAAAAGACGTTTCGATTAAATAATTTTTTATAAACATTTATTACGATAAAATATACAACTTATTTGGTGTTCTTTTTCATGTGTGGTATAGAATAAAATAATCGAGGAGTATTTGTCTCCCTTTTATGAAACGTATGTACTTTAATTACACCAAACGTGTGATTAATTGATTGGTTTCATTAAAGTTGTACTAGAAGCAACACAAGGGCTATTGGCGACGGGCCTCGTCATTTTGAACCTCTGTCAAATACCGAGGACGACACCTGAGCTAGCACCTCCCTCTCTTAACTTCCACTCCACGCCTTCAGGAGGACTTGGGACCTCGACCAGATTTAACATGCATCAGTCCCGGCTACACGGTTGGTCTTTCCTTAACGTCTTCCTAAACTTGTCAGTTTTAATGAAAGTAAGGCGATATTGAATGTTACATACTTTTGTTGTGAAGTTAATGCTTACGATAAAAATTCGCTGGAGCCGAATGGATTCTGTACGTGAGTAGGAAGTTGGTGATTCAGGGACGAAAGTCAAAAATAACTAGGTGGTTGTAACGGTATAATTATAAGAACACTGGAGTAAAAATCCAGTGATCCGAGTTCAAATTTCGGTGTAACCTTACTGATTTTCTAATTTGCCTCTTAGTTTCAAATTTCCTTCCTATAATTTAGCTCATTGTATTACATCATTTATAATATCATTTTATATCCAGAATGAATATTTTTTTTTAGTTTTCCAATTATATAAACTACTGAATTTTAGATCTCTTATCACGAATGCTTTTACGTGTGGTAGGAATATTCTTACTCTCACGTAGTGGCTCCAAAAATATTTTAAATTTTAATTTTTGTATTGCGCGAAGATAATGAAACCACAAAATCAGGATTAACAGTTCCAGAACTCGTTACTGCCTAGGTAAATAGTTACTTAATTAAGACTTCGTGCAATAGTCTTGCATAGCATGGCACAAAAATTTGAAATAAAAATTACGTGCCAGATATCGTGTCATATACTAGATATTAAGAATTCGTCCTTAAAATTCTGATAAGCAATTTTGTACTGGTTTGAATTGATATGGATTAATAGCTATGCAAGTGTTATCGATGATGTACCTCATCATTTTGAACCATGGTCCTATAATAAGGATAACACATATGAACTTGGGCCTCTCTCTCCACATTTCTCCACATCACATATTGGAGACTTTTTGGCCCTGTTGAACTGGATGTGCTTCCTCTCCCCTACCTATTATAATACTCGACAGTTTGTGGTAGAACCAAAACTCGAACAATACTGGCCACGAAACTGGTGATTGTATGCCACTCGGATATTGTAGCTCCAATGTTAAGTCTATAGCACTATTTTTGATAAATAGCCAGAAGAAAAGCCTAAAATGCCAGGAAAAAAGCAAATACATGTTATACATTCACTGTGCATTCAAAATGTTCCAGAACTCATAGCATATAGACCATATAATCTAGAGGATATATGGTCTCCTCTCAATACTACAACATTCGGAACAAATGTACGAGTCTTCTTAAACGTCTTCTCGAATATCTCCACCCCATCGCTATTGAGTTCCCATGTCATTCAGTCTCCTCTATCGTGTTATACCGCTGCCCCTTCACCCTCAATTTCAATTTGAGAAATAAAAAAAAACCTCTCGAGTAAGAAGGGATCTTGTGATTACAAGAAATAGTTGATGAACACAACTTGCTTTCTCACCAAATTACACCGCACAAGGATGAGCTTGTGAGATGGTTGTGCAAGAGATACCGATTTCCACTGTCCAACAAATCAGGACTCACACGCCAAATTAGTTTCAAAGCCGAGTTCAAATTAAGACGAAAGAAATTCTGTTGCACAAGCTCACCATTTTCACCATTTCGCCACTAACACAGAATAAATAATCTCTCGTCTTCTTCGGTTCAGTCTCTTCCAGCTTTAAACAACTAAAACCACTTAGATACTTGGTAACAACTCCTACCAACGTCACCAAACGAAAATTTATTCATTTAATATTTTTTAGCCGATTTTCTCAATGTCAAACAAAATTTGTTGTTCGTTCATTGCTCCCTTTTCTTTAATGTTCATAATGCACACGCAAGATTTACTAAAAGATACACTGCCTAATCGGAACTAGTTAAATTGAATGGCACCACTTGATACGCGCAACAGAAGGTCATTTTTACATCATCTCTTTGGTATCATAGAGAGATAGCTTCGTTTATACTTTTTTACAAGCAGGTATCCAGGTGCCTTTCGAATATTCGGTATACAATATGTATGAAAAGCGGAACTCGAAAAAAGTTGGAATCTTTCGGAAGAACCAGTCCTTAGAAGATTATTTACTACAACATCCCCAGAGCAAAACAACGGGCTGAACTGGGAGGTCCCAATTGCTGGACATCTTTCTTCCGAAACATGATCTTATGACAGTGATAACATATGAACGTGTACCTCAATCTAAAAATCTTTCCTCATCGCACCACATGAGGATTTGAAATTAATTTTGCTAATAAAATTTCAATTTTTTTAAACGAATATAAGAATGAAGAGATACATCAAGGAAAATGGAATAAAAAATCAACCAGGTTCCACCGAGATTTGAACTCGGATCACTGGATTCAAAGTCCAGCGTGCTAACCATTACACCATGGAACCACCTGTCTAGCATCCGTGGTTTATTTTTACTTACATGATTATACAACAAATTTGCAAGTACATGTTGGCTTAATTTGACACACGCAATCTTCCCGCATAGTTGTTTGCATTGTACACTATCTCAATGTATGTTGTTCAATGACAAATACTCGTTTTAATGCTTTTCAAAGGGAAATAGATAGAGGTAAAGGAAACTATTGTAGGTATTTCTTGATATTTTTTTTCTACAAAAGATTAAATGTGTCATGATTAAAGTCATGCATTACTCATCAGATATATAAAAAAAAGTGTTTAATGTATGTCAAGCTTTTTAACACATCTTTTTAAAAGAGTAAAATTTCGGAGTTTTTGCAGTTCCTAATTAGTTTAATTTTAGACAGCATAGTATCTATCCTAATAAAAAGTGCTTGATACAAGTGTGAATAGAAGCAAAATGCCTGCATGGACATATTCTGTCAATGAGATTTTAATTATAATGCAACTTTTAATTAAAAACAAAAGACTTCAGATAATCATAGTAAATGATGTTAACCTAGGAAAACACAGCGCACGCAAAGAGAGAGAAAGCATGTTTATGTGGTGCAAGATCCAAATCTGGCTTCTCTGCTCAAACCATGCGTATGCATGACCTTAGAGGCTACAAAAAAATGGAAAAAAGTAAAAATTCTTTTAAAAGGAGGAGGATTGAAAATAAAGAAGGATCGCTAGAGTATCCTGAAGGAGCGTCACCATTGTTTACCACAGACAGTAAACCCCATAGGAAAGAAAGTGATCACTAGATGCCAGTACTTACCTTACAACAAAAGCCCTACAGGGGATACTTTGATTCTAAGCAACAAATCTGAAATATTTGTCTCAAAACCAGCAAATTCTTTAATATATTTATTGTTATACTTCCATAATTATGTTTATCTCTAACATACATGAAATTAAAAGTATTTAAGTATAAAAAAATAAAGTTTTGATTTAAAGAAATCGAAAAAAAAATAATATACCAGGTTCCACCGAGATTTGAACTCGGATCACTGGATTCAAAGTCCAGCGTGCTAACCATTACACCATGGAACCACCCGTTTCTTTTCTCTGTCTTAATCTAATTTTCATGTGTGAACATTGATCTTGAAAGCTACATTCTGAATTCATTTGACTCACGAGATCTTATCGCAGGTGTTTCTATCTTCAAAATGTCTTCTGTACTGAATACATCAGGTAAATAGTCTTTGTTGCTGTATATCCCATAAAACCAAACAATCAAATTGAATACACGAAATTTAATCATCGAAATATATATGCTTCAAAAAAGCTAGTAAGGTCTTCAGGATATTTTTTACACCATGGCATTTTTTAAAAAGACCCGTTAAATAAATTAGATGCTTTACTGTAAAACGACTATTAACATTGCATTTGTTTCAAATGTCTTTTTATCTTCGCATCCATCGACTGCGAACAGCGCTCTTTTTTTTCCGAACAAAATTAATATTTCAAGAAAATATTTTGAAATAATGGAGTAAAACACAAATGAGAAAAAGTAGACGAGAAAAAAGTTTGGTCCATATTAAATTTATCTAATATACTGACTCATGACAATTGTTTTCAAAATGAAAAGAAAAATCCGTTTTATGACATCGGAAATTGCACAAATATTTTTTTCTCATTCTTGTGAAGCATTTGTTTCCCAACATTGAGAAAAACAAGGTGGAGCTCCTTTCATACAGACATCCTTATTCAGTCTGATTTCTCTTTCTTATTGATTGATTGTATGACCAACACGAAGGCGATTGGCGTCGAATCTCGTAATTTTGAGCCTCGGTCAAAAAGTGGCGTAGACGACACCTGATCTGGAAACTTCAGACTTCCAAATCACGCCAAGAAAAAACTTAAAGCCTCGACAGATTTAATGTGCAACATTCCCGTTTCACAGCTGGTCTTCAGGGGGCAACATGACTCGAAGGGAAACAACTCCGGGCGTGAATTCGTGACCGTAAGCTACTACAAAGTATCCGTTCTGGAGCTTGATCTAAATTCCTATACAACGATAGTAATTTCTCTGCTAATGCTTATCACATTGTTCAGTTCTATTGCGTTTAATCTGCCCTTTCTCTCATTCCAGAAATAAAAATAAATGGGCTTAATATAAGTGAACAGAAACAACTGACTTTATGTCGAATGATAACATGCACCGATTAGTTTGAATGGATTTCGCTCTTCTATAAACTAAATATGACAATTACTAGCGACGGCCTTCTTAATTTAAATACACTCCTAATGGCGAAAACGACACCTGAAGTAGTCTTTCTTTGATTTAACTCTTAGACCTCCGACACTTCAAGGATTTTAAGACTCAATAAAAAAAATATTTTACCTAAACAATAATATTTAGAAAACCTTTTTTCAAAATTATTCTGAAATAAACAGATTACATTTTTACACCTATTTCGAAATCCATTATAAACCTCTCTTAAATCTGAAGAATGACATTGACATTACTCCAGAGTTCTTATTCACTTTTAGAGTATTCTCCAAGATATATAATGCAAACTGTTAATACGACTTAGTTTAAATCAATTTTATTTATTTACTATTTTAAATAAATTTTCTAACGATAAAGTTTTTATCATTTGATAAAGGTTCAAAACTGTAATTCAGGATTCAGCAAATGCACTTTTACGATCAAAGTATTTTTCACTGCGTTTTCTGTAATGCGTTCAATGTGCAGCGCAACGCACAAGGGTAATTGATTTTCTATGTTGACGAAAGGATTTTCCTTGTCCCGATACGTAAGCCACATTATATTAAATAGAAACCTGATTTCTATTTATCGATCATAGTTATGTGTCATTTATTTAACTTCAGTAACTATAACAGAAAGTCCGTTCAACGTGAAGAGGTAAAGGAAGCTGCTTTCATCCTTCACTATTTTATTGTTACAAGCTTTTATTTAACTTTCTATGTTCATATGCATGTACATAAAAATATACCTGTCCGCTTCATTCTTTGTAATCTACTTCCAGTCATTCGGTCGAGCTGAAATTTTGCATACACGTATAACTCTGATGACAATACAATACTATGGTATACTAGAGCATCGACGGACTTCGGAGGAAGGGGCCTGAATTTGCACTTAACAACGTAAAATTAGCTTGAAATTTTTTTATACGTATAGCTCACGCAATTACGTTTTACAGTCATAAAT
This sequence comes from Nephila pilipes, assembly GCA_019974015.1. Taxonomy (NCBI): domain Eukaryota; kingdom Metazoa; phylum Arthropoda; class Arachnida; order Araneae; family Nephilidae; genus Nephila; species Nephila pilipes. The sequence goes on from BMAW01022614.1 coordinate 7,496, forward strand.
TTTCAGGCTAAAAATAATTATATAAATATAGATAAAAAACATAGTTAAAACAAGCTTTTATTTAAAGATGGATTAAAAGGGGAAAATGCGAATGTAAAATAATACAAAATTTATATAAAAGAGATGTGTGTGTGTGTAAATACGTGTTTTAATCACATATATAAGTAAATGTTTACGGTACTTAATTATATATGAGAACTTTGGAAAAAAAATTGATTTAAAAATGCTTTTTACTTATGTTTATACCTCACTGGTTTGTTATAGCGAAACATGTTTACAGAAGACCCGTTATCTAATGCGGTACAGAAACAGCCCCCGCAGGATTCGTGATTTCTGTTCGCAAACAAGTAAGGTAACTCGCGTGTTGTAACAGAACGGTAAATGTTATAGGTATTGCGAAGAATATGTACACCTGTAATAACTTGGCATGGAATGATTTATTCAAAACACACAAGAGTGTCAAGTTTTTGCTCAGTTATAAAAGCAAAAGTAAAAATGAGGATTTGAAACACAGGTGGTTCCATGGTGTAATGGTTAGCACGCTGGACTTTGAATCCAGTGATCCGAGTTCAAATCTCGGTGGAACCTGGTTTTATTTTCTTTTTTTTAAAAATTATTTATATACATTGAATTTAATGTTTGATATAATATTTAAGGATATACTATATTAAATATGTTACTATTTTGCGATATTTAATTAAGGATTGAACATTTATCTGCTTTGAATCGATCACTGGGATACATGGATTGACTCATATTCGAAAATATAGGGCTCTTAAAAGATTGTATTAATATTGCGTATGTAGCACAGCATAACTGACTATTGAATAAGGCTGTCTACAAATGCTCTATATCTTTATTTTGAACCACAGTGTTATAACAATGATAGCATATGAATGTTTTCCTCTCTCTACGTTATCCCGAAACTTTAAAAATTTTGTTTGTTAAACACAAGGGATCAAATGCATGTATATTCATGAAAAAACGTAGGATTTCATAAATGTGCATTAGAATAAAGACAAAATTAATAAATAATAAAATGAAAAGAATTGGCAAAAAATAAAACACCAAGTCCAGCGTGCTAACCTTTACACCATGGAACCACCTGCTCGTCATTCTCTGACTTTCGTGAGATTTTCAGCAAACATTTTCAGCAACACTCTGAGCACAGTTGACTTACGAAATCTTATTAGAGGTGTTTGTATCTTCAATATTGAATGCAAGACATTTTCACACTTTTGGTATGGCTGCGGTAGCCTAGTGTTTATGGTAGTGGACTCGAAATCGGTGGTTTACGTTTAATCATGGGTTCAAGCCTTAATGCCAATAAAGATCCACCAATAATGCACGTTGTCGAGGCTGAAAGTCCTCCCGGGGCGTGGTGTGGGAGTTAGGAGAGGGGTGCCAGCTCAGGTATTGTCCTCGCCACTTGATTGTCCGTTGCCAAGAACCCTCGTATTGCTTCTAGTGCAACGTTAATAAAACCATTCAATCAATCACACTTTAGGCGTAATTAAAGTACATACCTTTCATAAAAGGGAGAAGAATTCTCGATGATGTTTTTACTCTTTTCAACATATGAAAAAGAATATCAAATAAGTAGTATATTTCATAGGAATAAACTATTGCAAAAAATTTGTTTAATTGAAACGTCTTTTTACGTTCGTTCCCCATAACTGTGACTGCAGTACATTTTTTATACATAATATCCCTATTCGCCTCTTGTGCCATAGCTAAACTAAATACACTAACACTAAAAAGTCAATAACTTATGCAAGAATGTTTATTCCAAATACTAGCTCTATAAAGACAAATGAACACGGGCGCTTCAAAGTAACACCCTAGATATATTTGCCTGTCTCACTAATACCGAATTAAGGTTAGCTTACCACAACCTTCCCGGTTGAAGCCGACTTGATTCTTGGATTCTTGGCTTTTCCACGATCGCTCTCATCCGTAGACACTCTTCATCTCGTCTACCACATATAAAGCATATATTCAACGCTAGTGACACTCAACCTCTATCGTGTGACTCTCGCTTTACTTATGTACTTTCCTATCTACAGCACTTCACTTTATTTCTACCTGCCTCTAATTTAACTAATCACGTTTCTTTTTGGTTGGGAAAAAAATTGCTATTTATAGCAATCAATCCTAATTAAAAGTCCCCAAGGTTTGTGAAGAGAAAACCGCGAATAGCCCAACGTCACGAAGTAATGATTTATATGGAAAATATTTTTATAAAATGGGAGTAAAATACAAAGTAGGAGAGAGAGAAAAAAAAAGTGAAATATTATGAAAATAAAATTTATCTAATAAGTAATGTTTGGAATGAATACAAATTTCCAAAATTAAAAAAAAAATATGTATCTTTCATAATATCGTAAAAAAATATTGAAAATTATACAAGTATGTTTCATTCCTTCTTATACTTTAAAGGCCCTTTTTAAAACTCTTCAGAGGAAGATAGCATATTTTTTGTCGACATCCTTCCGCAGTCCTGAGATCGGACTTAATTATTAGGCACAGCAATAGGTATTTTTCAGCTAACGTTCGTATTATTTCATCACCTCGTTTAATTTTATTGCTCCAAACATGCAACGAAATAAAAAGAAATTGAATGCTTTGATATGAGTAACTAACCCTATGTCAAATGATATGACGTAAACTGTTAGGCTTGAGTTTCTTTTGTTCTAGATCCAGTAATATGACAATTATTGGCGATGGGATCTCTTAAAATAAATTTGCTGTCAAATGACAAGAACTTCCCGAGGATCTTGGACTCTCTTCTAACTTTAAAACCACTTCACTGTGAGGATTTTAAGACTCAGCAAAAGAGATCATTTAGCTGGCAGTAAATGAGAGTTGTCCAGAAAGTAAGAGTACTGAAGTTTTGACCCTGAAAAGTAGGGTTTTTCCAATAAACTTGGCTGCACTGCGTTCAAACTCTAACTATAGAGAGTAGAATGCTCCCTTGTTTGTCTCAGTTGGTTGAGAGCTCTTATTGTTGTATCGTGCTGAAATAAATGTCTCGATTTTAAAACTCACCCATTGCGAAATTAGGAGCGCAATCACATTTCTTCTCGCAAAGAAAAACGCTTCCTTACAGATCTTTAGTTAAATAAAAATTATTTTCGTGGGTGATATGAGCCGTACTAATAAGTACAAGAGGTGTGGAGAGTTTCAAATCGCAACAGAAACTGCAAACCGTTGTTTCGACCGTTGTTATTGAAGACGGTACAGAAGAAGAAAATGGGAATATGAACGTGTTTGTTGCATTGAAAATGCACGTCCCCGTACAGCCAACGTCACAAAGCAATTCTTGGATTCATTCTGTTAGGGCAACATCAGCCACATCTCTCACATCCATAATCTGACTAATAACAGATTTTTATCTTTTCACTTCTTTGAAATCGTATATGGATGGGGAAAAAAAGGTTTTCTACTGCCGATAAGATCCTGAGTGCCGTCAAACAATGGTCAAGGAAAGTTTTGACGAATGCTTGAGAATGCGCATTCTTGTTGTTTCTTGTGAACAACAGGGTTTGAAATGCGCAGAAAATGTATTAAAAAATGTCGTCGGATACGCAACTGTTATATGAAAACACATTAGAGAACGTGCCAACCCGTCACTAGCGCACAGAGAATTTTTTTAGAGGAATATATTTTTCTCTCTTCGAATTTTCGGTGAATGTGCTAATGCTAAATAGAAACAACATTTCACGGCATGGACCGTGTTTTCCTTAAGTAAACATGCAAGCTAGCTCGTGTGTTCAAACAGAGAGAAAACTCGTGAAGGTTTTTCAGGTGAATGTAAACACATGTAATAAGTCGCCTTGACAAAATTAATTCGAAACATAGCCGAGGAACAAAAGTTGTTGCTCTGTCTACACAAAAAAATGTTAGAAAAACAGGTGGTTCCATGGTGTAATGGTTAGCACGCTGGACTTTGAATCCAGTGATCCGAGTTCAAATCTCGGTGGAACCTGATTATTTTATTTCTTTAATTGTTTTTAAGAACTACATTTGAATGTTCTCCCAAAAATAGATATTATTTTAGTCTCCGTTAAATGTAATATAAGGGTTTTATTATTTTATCGGAAGTTGTTATACTGAGTTCTATGTCTAAGTACAAATCATACAATGGTACATGTTGACAACTATACTGATACGTGCAAGAGAACGCAATAATTCTAGTTTTACACTCAGACTATATAACAACAAACTCTACTAATAATTTTCTTTTCGGTGAAAGTAGTTAAGTGGAGTTGCTTATAATATATAAAGTGCAGAAAAAGACTGATCACATTTCCATAAATATGTTTTTAAAACATCATTTTTAATGTGTTTGTTATGTAAAATGTTTGGTTTGTTTTCACCTGTTCTGTAAATATTTACAGCTTTGTTCAACATATTCTACAAATTCAATAACTGCTCAAAGTCTTTGTAAGGAATGGGGCATTTATTAATGAATAATTTGTAAAGACGCTAAAATATATTTGCCATGAGAATACGTGGTTCCATCAATTTAGATCATAATTGCCTTTCATTTTGTATGAAAGAATAAAAAAGTGCCAGCAAAGCAGGTGGTTCCATGGTGTAATGGTTAGCACGCTGGACTTTGAATCCAGTGATCCGAGTTCAAATCTCGGTGGAACCTAGACGTTACATTTTTCTTTTTGTCTCTGATAAACTCATTTTTTTCTACATTAATTAATATATTCATTTTAATAACTTAAATTCTCCACTGAAAAACAAAAACGATAAATTTGTAGAAATTATGTAGCAATTTTAACTTATTCATTTTCGTAAGTATAACAGACATTTACACCTTAGAATGCTTAGAATGCCTCACGTTTCTGTGAACAAATCTGTATAACCATAGCCTTCGTTCGCCGGAAAAAATTATAAATGTAACAATATAGTAACGCGTTGTTGTGAAATTTAACATGAAATTCGGGAAAATCGCTACTGAATTTTATAATTTATTGAGAGAAATGTATGGCAAGTGTATGGTAATTTGAGTGGTTTAAGTGCTTTCAAAATAGCCCAGAACACGTTGAAGTTTATTCACACCAGGACGTCCTTCCACGTCCAAAATGGATGACAATATCAAAAACATCGGTAATTTGGTTCGATATGACCGTCGGTGAAATATTCGTGCAATTGTTGAGGCTGCAGAAATTGACTGAGAATCCGTAGAGCAAATTTTACATAACAATTTTAACGTGCAAAAATTGTAGGACAAAAAGGTGCTTAAAATTCTCACGTTTGAGCAACAAGAAGCTCGCAAAAATGTTTGTACTGACACTTTGAATGCCATTAATAATGATCTAAACTTACTGGAAAGGATAATAATGTGTGACGAATATCGTGGGGTCTATCTTATAATCCTGAAACGAAGCGTCAATCCATACGCTGGAAGAGTCTTCACCGAGAGCCAAAAAAAGATCGAATGAGCAAATCAAAATTCAAAGTAATAATGATTGTTTTTTTCTCCTATATTCATGGGATTGTGTACCTTCCCTGGGTTCCTGAAGGTCAAACTATTAATCGCCATTACTATCTTCACATTCTTTCTGAACTTAGTGAAAGAAAACGGGGAAAACGCCCCGAATTGTGGAAGGACATTTCGCAATGTCTATCAAGAGGTTTCTCGCCAAGAACAGCATCCCAGTGTTAGACCATCCACCATGCGACTTCTATCTGTTTCATAAGATGAAATTTGCATTAAAAGGAACGAAATCTGAATCCGGTGAAAATATGAAAGAGAAAGCGGCACGCGTCCTGAAGGGATTGACAGAAGACGACTTACAGCCCCGTTTCGAACAACGAAAGATTCGCATGAAACGTTGTAGGGATAGGGGAGGTATATTGAAGGTGGTAATAATTAAATATGTATGATATCAAAAAAAGATGTTTTACGACGTCTGTCTCGTTATTTAATAATATATGTGTGTGTGTTTTTATATAGATTCCTGAATTTATGTATCTATACTCGTAGCTTTTCTTCTGTTCTGGTAAAGATTTTAAAGGAAGAAGAAATTTTAAGAACACCTCTCAATTTGATTTATGGATCTCCGTTAAGATATTGTTGATTATATGCCTACCTTAATCTCCCAATATCGCGTATTTAATTTCTTTTCATGAAAGTGTATAACAAACTGAGAAAACGTAACGAGATTTAACAAAATGATGAAGCAATCATATAAATGCATTAGTTGAGATTACATAGACGTACAGCAGAATTTTAATAATTACTAAGAAACAACCGAAATATTTGAATAAATTTCATTCCGCACATTAAGCGACTCATATATACATAAGGTTGCAAATGACAGCTATTCATCATGATTTGTTTGGTTTCAGGGAGCTGTAAATTGAAGAAGCCCGCAGTGTGAAGAAGACAAGATTCAATCTGCTAAGTTCTACTATTATGGCCTTCGAATGGTCAAGAAACGCTGGGAGAAATAATAATTCTGGAAGGTAATTATATGTATAGAAGTCTTAAAAATAATAAATTAAAATTAAGTTTCTATCTCGATATTATTTAGTAATAATGAAAACTATACGATAGTTACGGATAATAACTTTTTTATTCTGTGAATTACTTCAATCTACGGCTACCTGAAACCAATCAATTCAATGATAAAATAATGATGTAAATGACGAATAACTGTCATTTACATCATTATGTACATAAAGAGCAATCAATATGAAGAATAAATTTGATCCAGATATCTTGGTTATTTCTTAGTAATAATTAAAACTTTATGACAACCCCTCTTTTCACAGTTGAGCCGCAGAAAAATGTCAGCTTACGGAAAGAAACTGTGTACCAATGATGCCCAAATAGATGAACATTAAGCAGCTGTGAACATCATCTTCAAAAAGAGTTTCTATTGAATGACCAAATTACCAATTAATGAATTATGTTTTCGAAATACTTTTGGAAATTTATAAGGGCATTTTGAATCCACTGAGAAACATTTGTGCCCACCGTAAAAATGCTATGGATTATTTTATACCATTCCTCGCCACCCTTTTATAAAATAGTTTAGATGTTTACATTTTAATGTAAAAATGAAATCTTTTTATTGAAAAGGTATAGGGATTGAAATAAAAGGCAATGAGAATCATAGAATCTTTAGTACTTCTTATATTTTAAATGAATCAATCGTGGGTAAAAAAAAAAACACGAACTCTCTCTCTAACAAAAGAACTTTGATGAATAAGTATGAGGAAGGTTTGATGACAAATATTGAACAATTTATATGAAAACACACTTACTATGAACTCGTCTGAGTCAAATTAATTGAGGTTAAATGTAAGATTCATTAGGCAGTCTACTAAAACTCTACGCCTCTTGTTTATGTTGATAAAAATGAGAATTGTGGAAAGAAATGTATACTATTGACTTCGTTGGGAGGCTAGCACCTGTTATGAACTCACGTGCGTTTCTCTTAATTCAATAAAAGGACGCGAAGTTGTCGCTTAGTAAAATAAAGTCAAAGTGAAACAATGTATTCTAAACACAGGTGGTTCCATGGTGTAATGGTTAGCACGCTGGACTTTGAATCCAGTGATCCGAGTTCAAATCTCGGTGGAACCTTATTAAATTTTTTTTTCTTTGCTTCAATTATATATTAGTCCATCTCTTTCATCATTTTTATGTGTATTATATCCTATTCTAAAAGATAAATATATATGTTCATAATTTATATAAAATAAAGAGAATTGACGACAAAAATCAAGATGTTATATCAAATTCATGTCAGTTAATGTTATTTAAATTACATCTGAGAAATTTCCTTTAGGAGAATCCTACGAATCGTTTTCCCAAATACGACTTACAAAGGAACTCTGATGTTGGATATTTTGTTGTCATTAACGCACATCATTTATATAAGAAATAATTCAAGATAAAAGCCAACGTTTTTATATGGTGGCAAAGTTTATTAAAGAAAATTATTGAAATATTAGTTAAAACTGGTCACACACATATAAATATTGCATTGTTAGGCAACTAAGAACGGTTCCCAAAGTTTCAGAGCTCTAGCTTGATGGGAAGTTGATTAAATTAACGATAGAAAATTTGATAACACACTGAGATACACACCAAGTGAAATACATACAAACGTTAAAACTAACTAAAATTAATTAATTCATACGGTAAATTAAATGGTAGGAATGCAGTTTAACCCAGCCACCCTTGGTGACAAGTATTATTTGGCGGTATTTTGCCAAATCTGGCTATCCTGGTCCGTTTTACGGACTTAACGTTCAGCCAAAAAAATCGCCAAGTTTGGTGCCAATTTTTGAAATCGCGCCAAGTGGTTGGGACTGCATTATTGAAGAAAATACTAGCTAAAACTTGTCGCAAATGTCTAAATATTGCATTGTTAGGCGAGTAAGAACGATCCCCAAAGTTTCAGAGTTCTAGCTTGATGGGAAGTTGGTTAAATTAACGATCAAAAATTTGATGACACACTAATACACACGCACACACCAAGTGAAATACATAAAAACGTTTTTAAAAAAAGCTTTGAAAACGGACTTTGAGATTACAGTAATCTGATTTTTTAAGAGAAAAGATATGATTAATTCTTTCTGAAGTGTTTAAGACGTTAAGTATTAAGTTACTCGTCACGATTAATTACAACATCTTGACATTCTGTCAGTGTGATGTTCCTCCTATACAATCTCTAAAAACGATTACTATCAGCGCTTGATCTTTAGATAAAATAATCTTCAAATAACGACACTTTTCACTGCATCTTACTTGACTTAAAAATCATTGAAAATGAAATTATTTGAGGAAGAGTTAAAATTAATGATATTGTTGAAAATGTTTTCCACTGTATACATGGTTAACCACCACATTATAAAGTCATTTAATTCCTAAATTATACAGTGTAATGAAGTTTATATTGATTGGTGGTTTATTAAGGTATTACTCAGAAGCAACATGGAAAGCTATAGACAACGGACCTCGTATCTTTGAACCTCAGTTAAGTGACGAAGAAAACTCCTGAGCTTGGCACCTCCCTCTCCAAACTTCAAACTCCCACACCACGCCTTCGGGAGAATTTGGAGCATCGACATAATTCATGTGTATCGCTCCCGATAAACTGCAGGTTTTTAGCGGCATCAGAACTGGACGAAAACAATGCTTGCCCCGAGCTCGCGACCACCCTGTTCTGCTTTAGAGACAATAAACACTAGAACGGATGATGATTTCTATAAAAGAAGTTATAAAAGCGGTTTCAGTAAAGAAGGTCATTTATTCATTGTCCAAATTGTGCAAGAATTCTTCAATATTTAAAATTAGAACAAATTTCAAAATTAGAAGTACTTATTGATCGATGGATTGATTGGATAATGTGGAATATGAAGCTATAGAAATATGCTATCCATTTCAACAGTATTCATTTAGCTTAAAGAATTCAAAAGTATTTCATCTTCTGCAAAAACAATTGAAAGCATTTATAGAGAAATATCTTATCTAATTGTATATTTTTTTAAAAAAAATATGCAGTCCAGGAAAAGAGACAGCAAAATTTATCGACACAATTTTTAGATAACTATTTTTTTCCCTTGTTTACAAATTTTTAAAGGTTTGGTTTGAATGTTGAGAATTTTATAAGATATACAAACACCTGTATTAAGATCAAACTTGATACAATATGATGATTTTAATATTCAGATCAACGATAAAGTGAAACCCTGAAAGGAGTATAAATGCTTCCAATTTTTTTAATACACCAATTCACGTGGCCAGAATAAAAAGGAAACTATTTAAGAACAGTAGTTTATAAACTGAGCGTTATTATGAGCACATGTAGCTCAAAATCATTTGAATAAATAAATTCAGACAGAGAAATAAGGTTATTCATCAGAGTCGAAGCAAAATAGGGTGCACAAACAGGTGGTTCCATATTAGTACGCTGGACTTTGAATCCAGTGATCAGATTTTAAATCTCAATGGAACATGTTCTCCCCCCCCCCTCTTTACATTTCTTCTCCAAATCTTTAATGCTTGTGATAAGTTTTATTTTCTCTAGCAGGTATAACAATAAATTCATAGATTTTACGACAAAGATAATTCATAGATTATACACAAAATTCACAGATTCATAGATTATACACAA
>BMAW01022616.1:890-14272 GCA_019974015.1 Nephila pilipes
ATGTTATGCTAGTTTCAGTTACGTATATTGCTAACTTGTGTAATTGCAGATTTATTTTTGGCAAGATAACGACAGCACAATAAGTAATAGTGAGATGTAATCTCGTTTGTGATCTGGATGGGAAACGAGTTCTTTTAAATTCAATTGTAGTTCTTGAGGAACATGTTTAATGGTGTGTTATATACCTCACTGCTTGGATCAGGGACATCTGCCCAATCAACTTTTAAAGCCTTACTGGCAGAAGAGGCCAAGTCGATCTTTATTATAATAAGAGTTGTTTTAAAAAAATGAAATATTTAGTTCCGCCTCAGGATGGGACATCTGCCCAACAGTGCTTTAAGCACTCCTGTGGAAGGCAAGGTCTGTGTTTGAGGTGATAATGACGAGGAGTATTTTTAATTTGAATTAGCCCCCCACAGTAGCATAAAAGTTGGTTTCTTTTTTTTTTCAGTGAGGATTATTAAAAAAAAGGTAGCAGAATGGGTCATACGTACTGATTTTCATTGCGAGACCGTTCGTAAGAACGGTGAAGTGTCGCGGGCGTGTGAGTTGCTATTAGGTTGACCTTTGGGCTACAATCTCCATATCAGAGCAGTTTGGGATGCTTGACTTTGGTTTTCTCAGCCCAGAATTAGCATAAAGATCATTTTGGATGGCTTTATCAGTGTAAAATGAGCATCAAGTGATTTAGTGATTAAGTTTTAAAGTATTAGTTGTAAACTTTTTTTTCCCCTTTTCGGAGAAATAGATAGGTAGTAAAAGCAGTTGGACAATGGGGTTTGCTTTGCTTATATTTTATTTTAAAAGATTTTGAGAATGAAAGTGGAATTTAATAGAATGAAGTAAAACATTTTCCTAATAGCAGGTCATAGTTTGGAGATGTTCGATGAGGTGTTGTTATTAATGTCATGAGTTTTTTTGTATGAACTTTTTTTACTGTTAGGAAATTGAAGTTAAATGTCTCGTATTCTCGTGAACCCTCTACATTACAATGTCTATGTATGTTATTTGTGCTTTTTCAAGTTTATCAAGGTGTGTTTTTTGTAGGAACCTAAATAGGGACAGCTATAAGTTAGAATAATCGAGAGTATAGATAAACGCTTGTTTTTTAATTCGTTTTGAATGAACAATTGAATGAGGTGTTGCTCGAATTTTTGAATTATTTAGTAGTAGTCATTAAGAGTTTTATCTAGGCTAACTCTAAGTATTTGATTGTAAATAAAAGGTCCGGCGTGAGAAAGACTGCCTCCGTTTTAAGGATTTAGAAGGGCATTTCAATTTGGAGAAACCAGTCTTTTGTTGTGTACTATTGTAAATGTGTTCTGTAGTATGTCTGCGTAGTCAGAGAGTTATGTCAGAATGTCTTTTTGGGATATCGCGTTCCATAATAGTTTCAAATATTGGAGGTATGAATTAATTCTAATGCTTAGCAGTGTGCAACTTTGATACGGATTGCCATGTATTTCATTGAGTCGCTGTTAATGCCAACGTGTATGATATTTCCTCGGAATCCTTGAAAATATCATTTAAATTTAGGAAATGGTGGGTACAGAGTGTCTTTTCCTGTGGTTTAATAATAGGAGATACTTTTTCACGACCGAGGGAAATTAACCGATTTCGAGGACGTCATTAATATGATTATTTGATTGTTGATGAGCCAATTCTTTAATCCATTTTATTCCCTACCTGGAGCTTTTGTGATTTTAAGAAGCTGATAGAGGGGAGGTTTACAAAATTATTTCGATGATTCATGAAATTGTGTTTCTCTTTGCCAAATTTAGAATTTTTTAAGCAGAGGCTATTTGGACCTAAGAGGTTGAAACTAGGGGATCTCTTTTCTCTTAGGCCTTGACATCCCGAGTAACGCAATCTAATGCAGTGTTTCCGATTTTTTTTATATTTTTGAGTGGTGATAAATTCCTATTTTTTTCAGTTTGTTTCGTTGACAGAAACAGCTGCTAAATTCGTTTTTGTTTGGTTTGATGCGATTGAATGAGTTCGATGCCCTTCTCGATTTCAACCCTATGTTGGATGGGAATTAAGTTTAGGAGGTAGAGGTTTTTGTCTAAAGAGATCCCAGTTGTTTGTATGGATACTGTATTTGTGAAAATTGAGAAGATCGATTGTCGGTCGATGTGAGCTCGAGGAGGTGCATGTCTTAATCTTCGCCTACAAGTGGAGTTGCAGTGTTTTTCTCTCTGCCAGATCAATAAAGGAAACTTTGTGAAGATTACTTTTCCCCAGTCAAACAGAACGGGTAGTTGTGTACTCAATTTAAATTAGAAAAGTTGAGTTTTTCACTTCATACCGCTTTCGAAGCTTTATTTTCGTAAAGTCTAGGCTTATTCCTCAGAATGTTCGAGTTCTGTGTTTCTCGGATCGTGATTGTATTTTCTCCCGAGCGAGGTCCCGTGGCTGTTCGTAGGAGTTTGAAGGAAGGAACTGTTCTTGTCGGTCGAAATGCATGAACGAGGTTTCGATGTGTTGCAAAATGCTCTGCTTCGAGAAGATATTTTTCTTTAAGTGAGATGTGTTTTTTGTTTTGAAGTGCGTTGAGTATCGTTTCAATGGTCAGCTAGATATTGGTTTGGAAATTCTCTGAAAGAGGAAGATGAAGGCAGACATTTTTGTTATGTCGTTCGTGGTAGGAAAGTATATTTCGAAGTTTCCTGGGTGAATGGCGCCCCTAGGAAAGTAAATTTGAATATGAAAAGGAATCTGCCCAAGTGGTTTTTTCGTGCCGATTGGAGGAAGGTATCCCCATTTGTAGCGACCATCGTCGAAGAATTCTATTTTTTGTCTAAATATCAGATTATTTTATCATTCGTATACAAATATCTTTTAAATTTTCTCCATCACGAAGAAAAAGATCTTGTATGTTAAAATTTTAATCTCCAATAAAGAGAAGAAATAAGACTGAATTTTGCTTCCGTCAAGCGAGTGTCGATACGCACCCCCCCCGGCAATTTTTTTTTTTTTTTTCCATCTTTTGCGGGTGCAGGTTATACGATGAGTAATGTCACTTTCTGTTTTATTCGACTCCGATGAACAGTTCTGAGAATCGGCCCAAGAAAGTAGCCAAAGTGATATCGTCAATGACATAGGGGGTGCTGTGACTCCAGCAGACAACGAAGCTTTTGCGGAATGAGACGGACTAATTTGTTTAAAAACGGGTCGAGTCTTTTTTCAATAGTAAGCGTTACAGCTCACATTTGGTTCTTGTCGAGCCATCTCTTACCGAACATTTTTTTTTTGTTTTGAATGATCGAGTAATTCTTCAACGAGTGAGCCTTCGGGTTCAGAAACGCGAACATCTATTTCAGCGCATTGCATGGCTTTTTTTTTTTGAAAGGAAGAACTGATCCATTCTAAGATTTTTTGCATTTCGTACCCCCGAGACGGAATTTTCCAGTGGACGTTACCCCTTTCTGGGGATGGTTTTGATTTCTCCTTCACCTTCCGATTTCCTCCATGACAACTGGGGGGAGTCTCTGGCGCATTCCGTATTTCTAGTAACCGATTCTTGTCGACAAAGGAGGCTCGTTCCCCTACCAGAAGGGCGAAAAATTGCTATCTTATCAATGACGACGAAACAATTGGGGGTTGAATGCGATTATCGTCAGGGAATAAATATTTTATTTCCTATATAATTTAGGAAGCATTTAAAGTAAACTGTAATGTTTTTCAATCGTCAGTTAAATGAATTGCATTTCACTCGCCGATGCAACTGTCTAAAACATGACAAGGGAGGGAAAGAACGATGTTATTGTCTACTTCGCGATACTGAAACGATCTACCGCGAAGAGCTACGGTATCGCGTAGTAGTAAGAGTATTTATTCCCTATGCGGTGAATGGACAAAATCCAAGAATAAATAGATAGCACTCGGAACTTGGAGTATACAACGTATTTGAAATTAAAGCGACTAAACAGTCGCTTCGAATGAGTTGGCATGACTGGAAGGGAAGGAGAGGTCGGCAGGGGATTGCCCTTCTTAGGTGGGAGTAGGTAGGGGAGGTGTTGGAAAACTCTTCCCAGTAATTAAAGGGGAAGGAGATCGCTCGAGGAATGAGGTCAACAGCCGGTTTGGAGCGGTGGGGAGAAAAGAAAATGAATCGAGTAGCGAGTTCTATCCTTCTTAAAAGAGATATTCCATGGATGCGAGTCGCGAAAGGTGGTTTGTTGGCTGTTATAAGGATTGGGGTTATAAAAGGAAGTTGGGAGATGGAGGGGACATTTAGTTCTTTGTGCAGAGAGCGAACTGCCATGTATCTGGGGGCTTGGACTATTGAGCGAAAAAATATATTTTAGTTTTTTTTTTTATTTGGTTTCTGTTGGTTTTGGAAGCCGTAGTTTGTTTATGATTGGGAGAACGTAAGTTTTGTAAAGGAGAATTTTGTTTCGGAGGGAAAGATTAGATTTTTTTTTTGCCCAACAGTGCTTGAAGGGAGTAAAACATTTTCGAGGCTTTTTCTGAGATGAGTTGAATGTGGTCGAAGTGGAGGCCTAGGTAGTTGGCGTTGTTGGTCCATTCGATGTGATCGTCGAAGAAGTGAATTGGAGGGGGGAGAGTAATCTATCGATCTTGTGCTTCTGGGAAAAAAAGGACTCCACGAGACTTGTCTGCGTTGATGGCTATTCACCAAAGGGTTGGAGGATTGAGTTATGGCTGGTGAGCATCATCGGCGAATAGACATACCTCTATTTGTGGGAAGATCACAGAAATAAATTCGGAATAAAATTGCAGATAAAATACTGCCCCGAGGACAGCCAGCAGAGATGATGGAGTGGAGTTTGACCTGGAATGTTCAGTTGTTGATGTAACTGCGAATAGGATAGTCGGGGAAGTCGAGTTGGACAAGGCGGTAGATTAGCCCTCCGTGCCAGATGCGAACGAAAGCTTTCTGGACGTCGAGAAAAATACCGCCCGATGGGATTCTATTTTGGAAGTTGGATCGGATGAAGTTGATGACTCTTAGGAGTTGGTGGCAAGTAGAGGTCTCCTCTCTGAAGCCGTGCTGATGCGGCGGGATGATATTGTTTGAATCTGTGAAGCTCTTGATTCTATTGAGGAGAATTTACCGATGCGGGAAATGAGGCTGATGGGTCTGTAGTTGAGTGGATGCCGATAGACTTGGTCGGGTTTTGGGATCGTTGAGATAATCGCGTGCTTCCAGAACACAGGAAAGTAGTTATTTATTAGGCACGTGTTAAAAAGTTTTGTGAGATGAGTAATAACATTGATAAGGAATGATTTGATGGCCAAGTTCCTGATTTTGTCAGGGGCTTTTTTACTATTTAGTTTTCGGATGATTTCCATTACCTCGGAGGTGAGAGGAGGAATGCTATTGTTAGGGGGGTGATTGTAGGTAGTCGGTAATTGTGTTTTTTACTCTTTCCGTGTGAGTTTCATTTTCCGGTTCCTCGTTGAAAATGAACGATTCTTCGAGGGATACCGCAAAAAGATTAGCCTTATCTTAATTGTCATAGACAAAACCATGATTTCTAATGAAGGAGGGAGGAATAGTTGTTAGCTTTGACGAGTCTATGAATAGTGTTATCTTCGACACTAAAAGGCAGTCAGTAGATATCTCTCTCTGTATTTTGTTGAGGAGCGTTTTATGGGGGGGGAGGGTATCTCGTTTCTTGCAATAATTTGCATTGCCTATTTTTTTCGATAATTTTGTTTCCGAGGGGTGGGGGTGGAGCGGATAACTTTGAATTTACTCGCTTGATTTAGTGCTGCGTTTATTGAGGAGGTTAGGGAACAGATGAAATTATTGTGGTCATTTATATTGATGATAGGGTTTCCTGAGAAGGAGTGGTGGAGGATTTGTTGATAAGTGTCCCGGTTGGTAAATGTTGGGGATGAAGTGAACCGGCTCAAGGTCGCTGCAGAGATCAGGCTTGGTTTCTACAGTGATGTTCTCTGGGCCGGACGAGAGGCAGAAGTCCAGGGTAGGATGATGAAATCTCGTACAGGAGGTAATCTAGGTGGGAGAGGAGGGTACAAAAGTTTTTATGCCTGAGCTATGGATGTAATTGTTGAGTTGTCTGCCCGCCGTGTTATCACGAGAGGTAGGGCTCCAGGAGTGGTGTTTTGAATTCAAGTTCCCTATGATGAGGCATTTTGAGGAAGATTTTTCTTAGTTCAAGGATGTAGTTTAGGGGTGGTGGTAGGGTGTCTCTAAATGCAACAGATTGTGAGATAGTTGTTGTATTGGTCAATACTGATTGTAGTTTGTTCAAAGGTGGTGGTGCTAATACATATTCTGTGATGAGCTATTGAATTCTTAATGATGGTGACAGTGCCTCCCCTTTGTGAGTGAGGCGGTCAGATCCGTGGGTAGTGTAGTTAGCAAAATTTAGGGGATCACAGGGCCTGAGGAATGTTTCCTGGAGGCAGAGGATGTCTGGGTTATTGGTGCGGATGAAGTTTTCGAAGATGGAAGCCCGTCGGCATTCCACGAAATGATATGTAAGTTAGAAAAATTTATGCTGTGATTGGTCATCTAGAAGGAGAAGTCTTATGTCGAAGAGGTTGACACAAGTCATAAATTTGTCATATTTGAGGTGGATACTTGGATGAATGATTTAATTGTGGAGAACATTTCCTGGACTAGAGGGGTTTTTAGCTGGACAGACAACATAGAGAGGTTGTTGGAGGGAGCTGATGGCGTTGATCGGGTGGAATGTAAATGGTGAGCACTGTGGGGCTGGTGTGGAGGTCTGGGCTTGCTGTGCTTTTAGTTTCAATTTCTCTTCCCAGACATCCATTACAGGAGGAGTAGCAATGCCTGGAGGTTGGGTGGCAGTTACTGTTTCATTTCCTGCTAAAGTTTAGGTTTATTTTTTGGAGCATCCGAGGAAGTTGGCTAGGTGGTCGGCTTCGCAGTGACAGCATTTTGGTGGTTGGTCAATTGGTTTTTGGCAAAGTCTGGTGATATGTTCACCGGCGCATTTCGGGCATCGGGGGGGGGGGCTGTAGCATTGCAGGGAGTTGCGGAAGAACCCCTGGCACCGGTAGCATTGTGGGGGTTCAAGTTTCTTGTATTTTTATTTTGATGGAGCGAATTTCTGTAACGTTTTAAATGTTCTTATATTCTTCTGATTTCGGGAGGGAGACCAGAAAGAGAGGCATGGGAACGCTTATTGAGAATGGCAAAGCATTCATTTATCTTGAAGCTCTTGGCGGCGAGGTCATGGATGATTTCGTTGACAGGCATTCCTCCGATTATAACTTCCATGACTGAACATATGGAAGTAAAAATCCAAGAATAAGTACGTATAATTTCTCAAAATTAGAAGAGCCTCCATCGCGATTCGAACAGCATGGTGCGAAAGAGCTGCCGAGAGACCAGTGGCGAGAGTATCAAAACAATGGGGAGCGAGCGAAGCTCATCCATCCACGTTGGCTCGCTGGGAGAACTCTCCCTAATCGACGTGACTTCATTTCTAGAATATGCAGTGGGGGACTCTTATTATTTATAAAACAAATACCAGACTATTGAACATTATGTCATCGGGCAATTATTTCTTATTATTGATAAGGGGTTTCATTATTCTCCGAATCGCTTTTAGAAACAATTTCAACCCGCGAGTAAATCCTAGACGCCAATTGAATGAAAAGGAAACCTTCGCTAGAACAAGCATTGTATTCTGTATTAATTGATTTTTGTTTAGATTTCTGCTCTTGTCAAAGTGACTTGTGTCGACAGCTGGAAACTTATGAATTCGATTTCTGATTTTTTTCCAACTTGATATTTAGAATGTGCAGAATATATAGGGGTACCTCATTTTACGTCTGATACTTTTATATTTTCGTTAGGAAAAGTGAAACTTTTCGAACAGTTTTCTCCTCTTCTTCCAAGTAATTAATCCCGATTCTTTGTCGAGCGCAAGTTCAAAATTTCTTAGACGCTCGCTGCGAAATGTGGATGGGTTGCTCGTTTTAAGGAATCTACGCACGTCGTTGTTTGTTCTTCCAAGTGATATCGAAACGTGTGGGTACGCGGGAGGATGTTTTAATTTTGTAATCGAACTGGCGTCTTCCATTTATTTGAATTCACGTTTAAAGTAAAAGCATTTTCTTGAATGCGTTTTTGGTTCCTCAATTCTTATCGTAATTGAAACGAGTGATCGATCGGAAGACGAGCTCCTGCGACTGGATCTGCTGTTCGTTACCGAGCTCTTCTGGAGTGATGTGGAAGTCAAAAGGAAAGAGTTACCAGCTAGGGGTCCTTTTCGACATCTGAGGCTTTTAAATGAACGTCATATGTACCCCTTAAAAGATTTACGGTCAAACTGAATCGGATCATTATTTCCAGAACAACGTCCTTTGTGAAGAAAAAATATTTAAAATTACCCCCCCCCCCGTTTAGAAATTTCAGTATATGAGCGATGTACGATGGTATATTCCCCCCTCCGATTACTTTCAGTAAATTTTTTTTTTCTCTCGGAGGGGTTATCTTTACAGCATTAGTTGTGTTTGAACATTTAAACAAATGAATAACGAGAAATTTTCCTTCGACGAATGTCTGCTGTTGAGAGGGTACCGAGAAAATGTGCACGCGTCTTCGGGGGCGATATCAAAATTTTTATTTCGATTTCTAACGCTTACACAAAGGTGCACTATGCTTGGCGCATTGTTGCCAGATTTGGCTCTCCCCCCCCCCTACTTTCACTAAATCTAATATTAAAGAGTGGAACATCTTTCATTGTGTAAGGGTAAGATAAAAACATGCAAACTTACTTTAAATCGCAACCACCATTTCATTGATATTGGAATGCGTTGAATCGGAACAAAATAATAATACACGTGGAATAATTTATTTCCCCCAAATTTAACTTTCCCATTTGAATCGTTTGTTTTCACTCTTATTGGGCTGAAGTATAACTCTCGAAACTATATTCCCTTTCTGTCCCGTTCGAGTGACGAGGGAAAACGTGCAATCCCAACGCGGAAGCAGTAGCCGACTGGGCACGATTGTTTCCGTCGAATGAAAGGGTTCTAGTCCTGATTTCTCGGAGGACCCTCCTAGTAGCGGGGCTGAGGCTCGTTCAATCTGTCGATGCTCCTGTTGGCGTGGTATGGCAGTTTCGAGAGGAGGGGTGCCGTCATTTTACCGTGGCTCTAAATGACGAGGACAGTAACCCTCGTCAAAATGCGACGTAAATAAACAATCCAAGCGCGGGGAGTAGAGCCAGTGTCTATACTGTTTTCCTCTTTGAAAATGATCTTCCAGAAGGAATTGTCATTTTTTAAGTTTTACTCAATGAAAAGTAATTACTTAAAAATATTTTTTTTTCTAAGAGAAGTGAAATACAGGTTAAATGGGGTGATCTCGGCTATGGAATTCGTTCGAGACCTTCGCAGAGGTAACTTTTTCAATCTCAACATTGCTTTTTTCGGCACATAACATATTTTCGAGGCTGTTTTAATGGGTGGGTTCTATTTTAGGATCGTGAATAAAAACCACGGTGAAGCCGTGATCTAAACAGGAAGACGAGGGCTGTAAGTGGGAACTAGGGCACCTCGGGAGCGCGTCACCCCCGCTTCAAATTGATTTCGAAATTTCTTCCACCTGAAAGGAATCTATAGTTGCACTTTTAATTTCTTTCTCGAAATTCATTTCCCCGACCCTAAGCACGAACTAAAAGATAAAAGGAAGCAAATATTTGAGGGGAAAAAAAAAAACGAGAAATCGTTTGAAAGGCTTAAAAACTGTACCCGCAACTTTTTTTCATTCAGAAAAAGGGCTAAATGCTCATATATCGAATTTTATCCGGTGACCGACTTAATTTCCTATGCAGTGGGTGGCAGAAAGTTGTAAGGTTATAAGTTAAATGTACATTAGAGTGAGAATAAATTGAATGTCATCTCTGCCGAACCATTGGAATGAAAAAAACTCAATAAAAATAAAAGAGCAATACTGTAAAAATACATAGGAGAAGCTGTTTCATCACTATTATTCTGAAGAGGAACGTTTAGTTGGAGATAAACGCTCTGTTATAAATAACAAAAATTCACTGACCGAATTGGATCGTGAATGGAAAAATATCAACACATTCATCTCACAAATAAGGAATTGGAGGGGGAAAAAAAAGAAAGCGAAATGATATTCATTCGGTCACCCCAAATTATTTTGACTCAGCAAAAGCTCTAGAGAAAATCGGGGAGAAAGAAAGAGAGAAAAAAAAAGGGGGGTGTGTGGACTGAAACGTCTATTTGTTGCTATTTGCAGCGAGTCTGAAATATAAACAGAAGGCGTATTAGAGAGGACTGTATAAATCGTCGGAGCCTTTTATTATAAACATAGCAATCGCGTTTGTGCTAGTGGGAAAAAGAATTGGAACGTTTGGATGAGCAAAAAGAAAGTGAAGTGGCTTATTTAAAATTCCTCGAAGATTTAGACATGTTGCTTAATCCTCTTAGGCTTCTGGAAATGGCCGGCGCATGTTATGCCAGAGCAATAGATAATAATCGGACAGTAACAATTTTAATCACAGGGTTCACGTAGAAATATCTATTTGCCAGAGATTTAAAAATGTTTTCACATCCTGTAAGATTGAAACTATGTAATTTTTGAGCAAGATTTTTATTTTGTATCTCTTAATCCAGAGTAAATTAAAAAAAAAAAATTATAGAATTTGTAAGAAAGATGAAGAATTAAAGAATTCAGTAAATATTTCTCTACATTCTTCAGTATTTGAGACGCAAATCTCCGCCTTAATTTTCGCAAAGTGATTAGAAATAAAATTTGGGGATGATTTTTAATGATTGCCTATAAATTTCAGGTAATTGCATACGAAAGTAAAATACATGCATAGAGTAAGATAGGGTGAAGAGGCGCCGGTTTTTTTTTTTTTTTTTTTTCTTATAGCCAATTGATACTTTCTGTAGATTCTTTAAATGCCCGTATAAAATAACATCAACTCTCCTCATCTCAGTTTCGCACGAAATTACTTTATGCAGAAGTTTTAATTTAAAAGTTGTTCGATAGAATTAATTTGGATGACTGCCTCTCTTCGAAATTGAATCTCTAGTTTCTTCCGAATGAATCCGCAGGGATAAAAAGAGGAGACAGAAAACTGAATTAATTGACTGAATGCAAGCAAAGAGTAGGAAATCGATGAACATTCCGGAATCTTCGTGCCCGACACATTCACTGTTCAAATACTTCTATCATTTGAAACGTCTGGATCACAATTCCCACTTAAAATTTCTTATTTTCATAAGTATGCAATCAAATAGACTGAGATATCACATTCCCCCTCTATAAAAAATAATGCATTACCGTCAATTATTACATTCCACACTAATCGGGTTCTTGTTCGAGTTTCAGAAAAGATTTTTTAAAACGATTGTTCGAGATTTGATAAGCTGATGACGTAATGCGTACATTATCGTGTGAAGTTTCGTCTGTTGAAATTTAAACGGCGCGAGAACCAAAAGTGGCCACGCAGCGCCATTCTGCGGTGGAAGTACTTTTAAAAATCGCACACGAGTTTAAAATAGAAATAAATGTGATTCAAATTAAACACATACATTCGAAATGAAAAGGAAGCTTTTGGTTTTTTTTTTTAACGTCGCACTTGAAGCAACACGAAGGCTATTGGCGACGGACCTCGTAATTTTAAACCTCGGTCGAGTGATAAGAACAACACTTGAGCTGGCACCCCTTCTCGTACCTTCCACATCACTCCATCGGGAGGACAATAATAAGAAAAATAACAATGCTTATAAGTATTCTATTTGCGGTTTAAGGCTACGCTGCGCCATGCATATATTCAAAGTTTCACATATTTTTTAAAGATCACATTAAGATAAGATGATAAAATAACAGATAAAATAAGTATGTAATTCTGTTACGAAACAAAGAAAATTAAATTATCGTACTTCTGACTTTTTCGAAAAGTGGTAATTTCCTTTATAGACTTTGATAAATTAAGGAATAATTTCGTCGGGCATTTAAACTCGTCAGGTTATTCCATTGTCATTTAGAAATGAACCGAAAGCAGCAAAATATACTATTACTATTAAAATATATTAGTATACCCGAAAGCAGCAAAATTATATGCTTAAAAACGGTTAATCGTTCTTTCATATCGTAAATAATAAAAAAAAAACTATTAAAGCATGTCAACGAATACAAGTTATTTAGAATGAAAATATAATTATACAACTTCATTCTATGTAAGTATATGTTGATCATTTAAGTCGATTATTTCATTCTATGTAAGTATAAATCGTCTTTATATGTCAATTTCTTTATTATTTGTCACTCCAAGCAAATGACTCGTCTCGGGCTGCTCTAAATAGCAGATCCCGAAGGTTCGTATTCGATGAATGTGAGCGAGTGAAAGTGTTTTATGGCGCAAGAGCCACACCTGACTTTTCCGCGCAAAGTGTTCCTGCGATCTGACACGAGAAAAAACGGGAACAACGAAAGAATTGGCTTGGAAGAAGTTGGGTCGAAAATACAGAGAAGGATCGCTAGGGTATCCCGCGAGCGCGTCACCCGTGTTTACCCAAAGACAATAAGCCCCATGTAAAAGAAAAAGATCACTAAAGTTTGTCTTGTTCATAATGTGCGCACTTTGAAAAGGGCAAACTCTACAATGGGAATAGCGAAGAAAGGATCGATTGTTTATTAACATCGCTTTGCCACGGAAAATAAGGCTCGGTATCGAATCCAGGTCAATGCATTAGAAAGCCGGTTTCATTTCAACTGTACTAATCGGCGTTGGTGAACAGAGAAAAAAAACTGTTTGGTCGTTTTTTTTGAAACATTTCCCACTGCATCGTGGGTTCGAGTCCGAAGCAGTGGTGTGGAATTTAAGAGAGGAAGGTTTCCAGCTCAGGTGTCGTACTCGTCACTTGACTGAGGTTCAAAATAACGAGGTCCGTCGCCAATAGCCCTCGTGTTGCTTCCTGTGCTACGCTGTGTTTGGCGCAACATTACGGAGCTTAATGGCGCAAGAGCTAGAACACTCACTAGTGCGACGTTAACAAAACAAATCGTGTCGGATGCTACTAAAGAACCGAAAGCATGGCGGGGTTGAGACACTTTACATTTCTCACAGAGCAACGTCCTCGCGTTAGGACATTGCGGTAGCTTTGAGAACGAGATGCCTTCAAAGCTGTCGTTTGATCACCTAGTGGTCATGGCTTCGGATTCGCGGCCGACGGTTTTCGTTCAGCCGCGGGTTCGATCCTTGGCCGCCGTGTAGCCGGGGCTGATGCATGTTAAATCTGTTCGGGGCCCAAAGTCCTCCCGTTGGCATGGAGTGGATGTTAGGAGAGGGGGGTGCCCGCTCAGGTGTCGTCCTCGTCACCTGACCGTGGTTCAAAATTACGAGGTCCGTCGCCAATAGCCCTCG
>BMAW01022620.1:0-14238 GCA_019974015.1 Nephila pilipes
ATATATATATATATATATATATATGCAGGAAAGTTAAATTTCGTATGCAATCTGACAGCAATGTAAAATTAGGAAAGGATATAAAATTTTTTTGTTACAAATGTGATTTTATCTTTTAAGCAGTAAGCAACTTATAGCTGCAACTTTCATGAAATGCTTTTTAACTTATTATTTTTAAGATCTTTTTTCTAATAAAAACAAAGAAAAACTCTAGTAATATATGCTATTTTTTTTTTATAATGAACTCACACTCACCCTTTCTTTTTCTCATGCCAATTTTGTATGGTAATTAAAACGATCATTCTGAAAAATTAAACTACAATGAAACTATTGGGAAGGTTAAAAAAATTAATTAAAAAATTAAAAAATATTATAAACTTCATAAACGAACGATACAAATTTAAAATTTAATTATTTAAAAAGAAGGAAATTAGAAAATAATGATAGGCTTAAACTTCTTTAAAAATTAACAGAAGTCTTGTTGCATCAAGAAATGTGAAATTTTATTCCTTTCCTCTGATATTCTATAACATTAGCATTACTACTGTGCAATTCTACGGTGATCTCGTATTATTCCTGTCCAATTGAATGTTGTTCTTAGATTAATGTTCCACACAAATCCCTTCTTCCCCTGTCGAAAAATTCATATTCTCTTCGGATTTTCCAGTTTCCAGACTTATGTCAAAGACGTTTCCTTTCGCCAGCGGAATGCCGTTGTGCTTGTAGTAGCGCTTCCTGGTACTTCTAAGCGAGGAGTCAAGTTTTAGCTCTCTCTCTGAGCATATATATATATGTTCGGAAAAAATAAATTATATTACAAACACAAAGAATAAGAATTTTTAATTCATTGCTCATCGCACTTTTTTTACATATATAGGGTGTCTCCATTTCCGCAAATATATATTTCGCATTTAGAATAAATTTTGATGGTTTTATTTTCGCTACAATATCCTATTTGATACGTCTTCCATTGATAAGAATCTGTAGTAGATTTAGGCAACGATCGCTCTGTAGTTGTTCTTTCTTTTGGTCGTTCACTGGTTTCTCGAAAATCGATGGCAAGTTCAGCTGCTAACTGAAGTAAAAAATCTTGTCTCGAGTTATTTTCTCCTGTCGTTTGCTTGTACAAAATCCAGGCATTTATGCTAGCTAAATCAAGGATATTGAAAAATACTTAGAGTGGCCATCTGCAAGACTTAGATTTTATGGTATATTTCCCCGCCATTTGATCGGCCCTGTCTACATCAAATTTAGTTTTATTGTAATGAACTGTATGCAATACGTTGAATACGCATGTACATCATAATTTCTGATCCAATAACCTTATAAAGGAATAAATTGTTGTCTCAGTCAAGTGACCGATTGTGGTTGATAATGGTATACGATAAGCATCACTCAAAATAAACAAAATGCAAATAAAAAATTAATACAGTATTAAATGTATATAATTAATAGAAAAAGTCATGAAGTCAAATGAGTAAAAGCGTTAAGATGATATGCGCATTTCAATGCAAAAGTTCATAACCGATCAAAAGATTAGTTATGGTATGTTTAGTGTTAATAAGCTTAATCCTTTTCATGAGCTTCACCTTTTTTTTTTTTTTGATCTTCCAGCAGAAATCAAAAGGAGTGAGTGAGTGAGTGAATGTAAAGTTTATTGGCGCAAGAGTCAGATATGGCTATGCTGCTCCAAACAACATTTAACCGTGGTTTAGACGTGAAGAAATTGAAAAAAAGACCAAAATTGGTTGACAAGGAGGAGGATCGAAACCAGAGAAAGATCGCTGGGTAACCCGGGGATGCGTCACCCCAGTTGCATAAGCCCCATAGGAAAAATAAAGATCACTATGGTGTTTTAGGGTGAAGATGCCAGTACTTACCTGAAGAAGGCAAGTCCCTGAGGTCCCCTGATATAATCCCCAGGAGCAGGGTGCCCGGCTATACCCCCAGACGCTGAGTACCCATTTTCGTCGCCTCTTACGACTTGCATAAGCTACAGTGGGATTATTCTGTCATTCTCGGCCACCACTCGGGTCGGAAATCAAAAGTAATAATATTGTGATAAATAGTCCAAATGAAGATTATGATATAAGTGTTAAACCTACAAACAAATTTCGTTCTAAATGAACGAGTAAAAAATTTTCTTATTCGGCTTTTAGCCTCATGTAGATTTATGACAAGTAGTCTAGAAAAATTAGCAACGAATCTAACATCTGACGAACTTAGAAATTTCAGGACATTCATTTCCTACGATTAAGCATTGCTACTTAAAAGAGATATTTGCTTTATGAATGTATATCGATTGCCAAAAAAAATGAAAGAACCATGTTTGGACCTAGAAAAATGAGAAATGCTACAATCGTCTCAACGATTGAGACGTGACCGATGAAAATTATCAGCGTACAGCTCGTGTGCGGAATATGTTGATAATAAAATCTTGGCCAGGGGTCACCAACTTTTTGCATACCATGAGCCAAATTTTTTGACATTGGATTTTTTTTAGCTCAGATGCGACGTATAACTCGATCACTTTTTACGACGTCTTACGTTCATGGTTATGGGTTGGTAAATGTACATAAGGATGGAATCTGCTTTTCTAAGGGGAAGAAAAGGATTAATTTAATCACGCAGTTAAATTAATGAACGTATCCATTTAAATGAAGCGCCAATCTACAATATTCATGAATGATCTCCTGTACGAAAAGAAGATCGCTTCTTGATGGTGCTTCAGTTGACAGAGAGTCTCGTTTGGTGAGGATAACTGGACACAGTTGTTGGCGAGATCAACTAAAAACTTAGATTCGTCTGTTCTCTCCGTTTGCTATAAGAAGTCCAGGCGTATGTTTAATAAACTTCTTAATAGAAGCATGCTTATAGACGATTAACTTCTTAGCAACCAAGGGGCTATTGTTTTTAGTAAACCCAAAACTGTAGTACCTGACCACTTTTGAAAAATTTATCTTGTTTTTGCGTATATTTTTTTATGTCTGCTTTCATCAGTAACGAACTTAATTTTCAGAAATATGTCATAATAAATTTCTCCTAAATTTTTTATTGGATTGAAATAAAATATATGCAATATATGCCTAATACCTGCTTTCACCGCTAATGAACTCAATTTTCAAAAATATGTAATAAATTTCCCCCAATTTTCTTATAAGATTGAAGTAAAACAAATATAAAAAAAATAAATATTTTATTTACTTATCTATTTATGTATTACCTTAACATAAGTAATATGTAAACTTTAATATACATATGACTGAAAATAAATAACATTATACAGAATTTTAAGACAGCTGTGAGGCAGCCATTAATTTTAGCCACCCAAGGGACTATTGTTTTAGGTAGATCACTTTTGGCGTACCAGATCACTTTTCAATTTTTTTTACCGCTTACTTTATATATATATTTCATGATTTTCTTATATATATTTCCTTTATATATGTATATTTCGTGATTTTCTTATATATATATATATATTTCTTTTATATATATATATTTCGTGATTTTCTTTTATATATATATATCGTGATTTTCTTTTATATATATATATATAAAAGAAAATCATATATATATCACTCATATGTTCATGAGTTTTCTTCTCTCTCTCTCTCTCTATATATATATCGTGATTTTTCTTTTATATATATATATTTCGTGATTTTTCTTTTATATATATATATATATATATATATCGTGATTTTTTTCTTTTATATATATATATATTTCAGTAGTTTTTTTCTTTTATATTATATATATATTTCGTGATTCTTTTATATATATATATATATGTTCATTGATTTTTTCTTTTATGTATATATATGTATATATATATTTCGTGATTTTTCTTTTTATATATATATATATGAGTTTTTCTTTTATATATATATGTTTTCATTGATTTTTCTTTTTATATATATATATATATATCGTGATTTTTCTTTTATATATATATATATCATTGATTTTTTCTTTTTATATATATATGTACTTTCGTGATTTTTTTTCTTTTATATATATATATATATATATGTGATTTTTCTTTTATAATATATATATTTCATTGATTTTACTTTCTTTTATATATATATAAAAGAATATATATATATATATCGTGATTTTTCTTTTATATATATATGCTTAACCGACGTTCTTATGCCATAAATGCATTAACAAAAGAATTCAACAACATCTCAGGGGTAAATTACTATATTTTAATGACATAAAACATCACAGTTACAAAGACAGATTAAAACAATTAACAGTAACATTTAGAAGGAAAAAGTTTGTCACAATTAAGCAAACATAGTCAGGGTTGGACCGCAACAGGAGATATACTCAACAGAAATCCCAGCTCTCTCTGGCAACGGTACGGTGACGGCTAAAAGTTACGAGACAGTAACGGCAGTAAAAGAAAACAGTAAGGCTAAAGTTATTACGAGAAAATACTAGATAATAAAACCACGCCACACGGCTTTAAAAAACTTTCATCATGTGGCGCCATCTACGGTCTCGTTTTGAAATTGGTGTGTTACCGGGCTCTCCTCTGGTTCCGTTGACGTCTCGGCTCGGAACCAGAAGGTGAAACTGTTAGGACGTCCTCTTTTTGTAGTGGAGCTACTGGTTCGATATCTCCTTTCTACTCAGGCTCATGATAGTCCTTTAGGGCAGAAATGTGATAAGTTCAAGGACTTGAAGGGTCTGGGTTGGCCAGGTCGGCAATCTCATACGTTACTGGAAGTCTCAATGTGAGAATGAGTAAGGACCTTCCCTCTCTTTGGTATGAATTTCCTAGCATCTGTTGTTTTCGACTTATGGGATGAATGGTCACCCAAACTTTGTCACCAGGTTTGTAGTACTTTCGTCTTCTTCGTCAGTCAGAGTTTTCTTTCTGACGATCCTGTTTCTTTATTAGAATTCATCCTGTAGGAGACGTTGCTATTAGGGGTGATCACCGGTGTCGATACGTTGTTCGATAAACGGCGTGGGCCCTCCCTAGTTGGAAACATGTCTCATTTTTTGTTGGGGAGTTTATTTATTTTCTCTGTTCTGCTTGGGGATGAGTGTTTACCCTCATCTTCTCGAAGTTCGAACGCACTGATGGCTAATTTCTTCCTAGAACTTCTTGAAACTCATGCTGTTTTCGAAAGTTATCCAGGAAAATGCATTTTTTCCGCCTTGGACATCAAGACGATTCCAGCTGCGACAATCCCTTCTAACAGAGTGTATTTCCTTTTGCTTCAGGCAATATAGAAATTCATTGGGATAACTTTGCCTTCAATGTACAAGTTGACGACAGCACTCAGAGCCGTAATGGTCTGTCCAGATTCCATCAGCCATCATTAATGAAATGATCGCTTCTTCTCAAAGATGATGTCACATCGCAGAAATTTGAACCACCAATGGTATGGGAAGCACCGGTATCCGCATACAGCAATCTTTTTCTCCAAAAATTCTGAGAACAATCAAACTTGAGGATCGAGTTTGAGGTGAGTTGAATAACGTCCTTACACAGTTCACTTTCTGTTTCCCGTTTCAGTGTAAGCTCATTTTGCAGGTAGGACACCTTGACTTGATGACGAGTCCCGCATCCGTAACACTGGATGGGCTTCCTTCCTTTAGTTCTGGAACTTGGGAATTTAGGTACTGTTCCCAGAGTGTCTGGTGGTGATTTATCATAGGAGCCTCCAACAGGTTTTCTTTGTGGAAAGAGGTTTCCTGAATTCTTCTTTCTTCTTGAAAATCTTGGCTGGATTATTTTTCATTCCAGGCTTTAGGCTGTATCGTATACGTCCAATTTCAGCTATTCCAAGGATCGTTTCAAAATCTGCAAATATCCAGTGTTCTTTTGATGTTTGCAGGAGTTTTCTTTCATCTGATCAGCGATGATTAGACTTTTAAAGTTGATCAAACGTGGTTGCATGTTCTTTGATCCAACCTTTAAGATAAAAACTTAATTTCGAAATAAAAGTCTCTCCATGTCAAGTCAGGGTTTTCTTCTGTTGAGAAAAGTACTGCCTAAACCTATCTCAACTCCGAAATCTTTTTTTAGAAGCATTTCTTTTACCTTTTCATAGTTTTGAAATCATCTTCATCCTCTCTCTTGCGATGAGCCAGGCTATATCAGGTGGCAATGAGACAATCAGGTAAGCTGTCGAAGTTTTTCAGGAATGTTCATGAATTTCCACTTGACGTTTCAAAATAGTCAGGTATAGACTCATTTCCGTCTTCCTTCGAATTGAATCGGAATATCTGCCAGCTCATAAGCTTTGGGTTTTCTAACTGTTGGCTTACAACAGATGTTTGTGATAATACATTTCAAGGTTGGATTTTCAATTTTTCCAGTTCAATTCTTTTTTTCTCGTTATGGGCCACCTCCACAACTTTCTGTTTCTCTGTTGTTATACGTTCTTCCACAATGACGCTAGGCATATCCTTGACAGATTTCTCATCCTTACTATCATTTGCGGTTATGATTTTAGTTCAATAATTTTGAGATTGTCCGTAAGAACCAAACCCAATTCTGCTTGGCTAACGTCCTTGAAATCTCTTTCTGGATCTTCCCAAAAAATGCGCCATTTCGTCACTTTTAGTCTATTTCAAATTTAATTTTCTAACGTTCAATTAAGTTAATGAATAAAGAGTTCACTAGTGACAGTATTAATTCTGTTATCACAAACGTTATAGTCTTTTAATGCTTATGCACTAAAATTTTCGTTATATATAAAATAATACTTATGCACTTAAGATTTTACAAGTTATATATAATAATGCTTATACTTAAAATTTGTTATATATAAAAAGCACTTGTTTCAAATTTTTTGTTATATATAAAATAACAATGTTATGCACTTTGCTGAAAAACAATAAAATTCCTTTATATCAAATTGTGATAATTAATTTGAAAATCAATCTTCAGAAGATTAAAACAATTTTTTTAATATCAGATATCTTCGAATTCCTTTTCATCAAAATCAAAACCAAAATAAGTTTATATAACATTCATTATTAAATCAAACAGTATCAGCAATTAACATGGATTGTTTTACTAGAATTCAAATATGTTTAATTGAGATAGCATTCATAATCATTTTATTAACATTGGGTTACCAATGTGCAAAACTTGTTTACATAAGTAATTAAAATTGAAATTTTCAATAAAAAACGAAATGTTTTATACTTTATGAGATAACACATACAGAGTTTTCAAATGTTATAGTTTTCGCTTTCAACTCAGATTATATACTTTTATAAAAAATTTATTTAAGTAGTGTAAAGAAACAGAACCAAAAAAAAAACATTATGATAAGAATTTAATCAACATAATAAGAATCAAAGTGACATGCTTTGAATAAATACCAATAATTTCTTGAAAACAAAACTACATGTTAATGAACAAAATTTTTTTAAATTAGGAAGAAAATATTAATAATAAACTAACTTTCGATTAGACCATCAGAACAAACAATATACTGCAACATACAATAATACAGTAACATAAATCTACAATTTTATGCTGAATAAGAGAGTATATTTTATGTAGAAAAAATAACACCTTAGATAGCACATAATAAACTTGCGGGATGCAAGTATCTCTTTTTTATTCACTACCCGAACCTCCTATTGTCAGGGTGACAAAACTTCCAACACCCAAGTCAGTGGAAAAAGGCGAGAGCAGAGCTGGGATGGGCCCGCGTTGGGCATAATTGTCGACGTTCTTATGCCATAACTGTAAACATAAAGATTCAACAACATCTCAGGGTAGTGCTATATTTTTAATGACATAAAACATCACAGTTACCAAAGAGATGGAATGGAAAAACAACAGTAACATTTTAGAAGGGAAAAAGTTTATCACAAGTAAAATAAAACACACAGTCAGGGTTGGACCGCTACAGGAACCTTACTCTGAGAATTCCGGCTACTCTCTGGCAGAAATGCTGATGACAAAGCCACGCCCTTACACTTCAAAAACTTTCCATCATGTGGCGCCATCTACAGTCTCGTTTTGAGTGGTATTGCTACATATATATATCGTGATTTTTCTATTATATATATATATATTTCGTGATTTTCTTTGTATATATATATATGTATATTTCGTGATTTTTCTTTTATATATATATATATATATATATTTCGTGATTTTCTTTTATATATATATATATATATATATGAAAAATGAAAATATATATATATATATATAATAATATATATTTCGTGATTTTTCTTTTTATATATATATATATATATATATATATATATATATATATATATATATATATATATACTCTAAATGATTTTCTTTATATATATATATATATATATATATATTTCGTGATTTTTCTTTTGTATATGTATGTGGCAATATGTGTGTTTTCAAAGTGGGTTTTCTTTTTTTGTATGTATGTAATATGTATGTACTGCTCATATATTTAGTGAGTTTTCTTTTGTATGTGTATGTATGTATATGTTCAAATGGAGTTTTTCTTTTGTATGTAATAATATGTATGTATACCTGTAATAATATAATATGTATGTAATGTGTGTTTTCAAGTGGAGTTTTCTTTTGTGTAATAATATGTTTTTAGAGTTTTTTCTTTTTGTATGTATATGTAACTAGCTATATAATAATAATATATGTATGTTTCATTGAGTTTTTCTTTTTATATGTATGTAACCATATATCTTAATAATATGTATATATATGTTCGTGAGTTTTTCTTTTTATGTATGTATGTAATAATAATATATTTACATAAATTGATTTTTCTTTTTTTAATAATAATAATAATAATATGTATATATATGTTCATTGTTACTAACATGTATGTATGTATGTTTCGTGGGATTTTTCTTTTTTATAATAATATGTATGTATGTAATATATATAATAATATGTTCATTGGGTTTTCTTTTAGCCAATAATATGTATGTTTAAATGATTTTTCTTTTTGTATGTAACTATTATGTATGTTTTCGTGATTTTTCAACATGTATATGTATGTATGTTTAGTGGTTTTTTATGTATGTATGTATGTTCGTAGATTTTTTTCTTTATGTATGTAATAATAATACATGTTTCATTGATTTTCTTTTTGTATATATATATATGTTTCGTCGTTTTTTTTCTTTTATATATGTAATATCGTGAGGTTACTTTCTTTTATATATATATATATATATGTATCAATTTTCTTTTTATGTATATATATATATCGTGATTTTTTCTTTTTATATATATGTCGTGATTTTCTTTATATATATGTATATGTATATGTCATTTTTCTTTTATATATGTATATATATGTTCGTGGAACCACTAACATGTATATATATATAACTGTTCATAACATGTATATATATATATGTTTTCATTGATTTTTTCTTTTTTTATATATATATATATGTTCGTGATTTTCAGCTTTTGTATATATATGTATGTTTCGTGATTTTCAGCTTTTATATAATATGTATATGTTTCATTGATTTTCTTTTGTATATGTATGTTCGTGGAACTTTTCTTTTATGTAATATGTATATGTTCATTGATTTTTTTTCTTTTATGTATATATATGTTCGTGATTTTCTTTTTTATATGTATATATGTTTCGTGATTTTTTTCTTTTGTATATGTATCTATGTTTCAAGTAGATTTTCTTTTTATATATATATATATATGTTTCGTGATTTTCTTTTTATGTATATATGTATATTTCATTGATTTTCTTTTGTATATGTATATATATTTCGTGATTTTTCTTTATATATATATATATGTATTTCGTGATTTTTTTTATATATATATATATATTTCGTGATTTTTCTTTTATATATATATATATATTTCGTGATTTTTCTTTTATATATATATATATATATAGTGATTTTTCTTTTATATATATATATTATGTTTCATTGATTTTTTCTTTTATATGTATATATATATTTCATTGATTTTTCTTTTATATATATATATGTTTCGTGATTTTCTTTAATATAATATATATATTTCGTGGGTTACTGTTTTATATGTAATATGTTTCGTGGGTTTTCTTTTATATATATATATATATATTTCGTGATTTTTCTTTTATATATATATATATATTTCAAATGATTACCTATTTTTATATATATATATATTTCGTACTTTCTTTTATATATATATATATATTTCGTGATTTACTAACATATATATATATATTTCGTGATTTTTCTTTTATATATATATATATTTCGTGATTTTTCTTTTATATATATATATATATATATATATATTTTGTTGACTTGGTTTCCCTATCTTGATTTGGACACCTGGGTTTCTCGATTCGGCACGCCTCAGAGGTTGACTTGTGATAGGGGCGGGCAATTCGAATCTGGTCTCTTTGAGTGTTTGTTAAAACTTCTGGGCATTCATTTAACACGCACTGCTTCTTATACCCCACAGTGTAATGGAATGATTGAGCGCCTCTATCGACCCCTAAAACTAGCTTTAACATACCATAAAGGAGATTGGCTGGATGCGCTTCCTCTTGTCCTGTTGGGTCTCCGGACTTTCTTGAGGGAAGACCGTCATCTTACCGTCAGACTGCCTACGTCATCTTTTGACATCATTTTTGACTGCGGAGCTGCAAGTAGACTTGAAGAAAAGGAGGGAGTAATCTTTGCTCGCCGCACTTGCTTTGCAGATTCCAGACCTGTGAAGGTCGAGTTTTAAAGTTGAAATGTTAAAGTTGTTCTTGTTAAGTTTTAAATAAATTGTTAGTTCTTGTCTTTAGTCTTTCATTATTATTTATCTAGCCTATCTGATAGGATTTTATGGGAACAGGTGGTTTTAGTAACTCCCCTGCCCCCATAAGCTGGTGACCCGGACAAGTAACAAGTTGATGACTCCCGGAAAGGCTAATTGGATGCTGAGGAACTTACCATCAAACTAGGAAGCAAGCTGTAAAGATATGCTAACCAACGGAAACTCTCTGAGACCTGTTAATTGGTAACGTCCCTATCTATGGTTCGAACCTCTGAGGCAGAAATTTGGTCGGTAAAATTTTTATTTTTTTACTGTCGCTTTGAGAGGTCGATTTAGCTACATCTGGCTCTTACGCCAGTGCGCTTTACATTCTCACTAACTCCTCTTGCGCCAATAAACTTCACGATCACTCACTCATTATCCCACTCGCTCAGATAGAGATGTCGCTTGAAGGTAAAGATACTAAAAGTGAAGGAGCTGTAGGTTCAAATAATGGTTGTGAAAAAGTAACTGTTAAGGTCCTTAGTTTTTGGCCCCGTAATGTAAAGCTATTTTTTTATGCAGCTTGAAGCTAGTTTTAGGTTAGCTGGCATTACGATCTTCAAATTCGACCATCTAGTTGTATTGGACCCTGAAACTCTTTCATGCTACGGATATAGTGTGTGAACCCCCCCCTGTGTCCATATACGGCTCTCAAAAACCGTTTACTAGAGCAGTTCGAAGTATCGCAAAACCGGAAAGTTAAAACTCTAATTGAGGATTGGGAATTAGGTGATAGATCCCCGTCTTTATTGCTTAGACAAATGCGAGAATTGAGTGAAAACCATGTAGACGAATCTTTTCTTAAGAACATCTGGATGAGGCGTTTACCACCGCAAATTCAAGCCGTTCTAGCTGTTAGTTCAGAGAACCTAAACAAGTTGGCAGAAATGGCTGATAAAATCATTGAGTTTTCACAGGGCAGTATAAACCCTGAAAGTAATGCTTGACCACATCTGAATGTTATTCCAAACCGACATATTTATATATATTTGCAAATTCTCTTAGCTTTGAGTAATGTTCACGAACCCCAGAAATTATTTACGTCAGAAGCGTTTCGATCTGGAAAGAGCTCATCAAATTTTATTTTTCAAAATGAATTTGTTTTTAAATCAATAGGTTCCCTTTATAGATATATGTATTATGTTTTGTTTACTAAGTGAAAATGGATTTATAAAGTCGAGAATGCAATTTCTTTCTTTAGCAAAATCATGAAAATGGCTTTCAAATGTCCCTTATAAAATATCTTGATTTTTTCGATATATTTAATCAAATTTGCTACTATTTTCAGCACATTCACTTTGTCCTTTCAAGCATGGAAACTGACTCAAATCCTCCTTTTTCTTACTGATAGATAAACAATTTTCATTTCATTTCAAATGAACTGATCTTATTTACTAAGCTAGGAATTAATTTATTCTTGCTTTGTAGTTTTAAATTTAAGTCAGTGAAATGATTATTAACAACAACAACAAAAAAAAAATAGCTAGTAGTCAAATAAGGCTCTTTCATCGGGTAGTTTATTTTCCTGTTCTAAAATTATAAATCGCAATTCACAATATTCACTGAATTCTCTTCTGTTTAAAGTTCGAATTGTTTCACACATTTCACAATCAATAACATAATATGTTGCATATTTAAAGTATTAGCACACAATACTTCTTGATGTATAATGCAATGATATTTTAGCATTGAACGATTTAAAAAAATTGCAAGCACAGTTGCAATGTTATTGACTTTACTTATTATTGAGGGCTCTTCGTCAGCTCATGCACTGATCTGTTTGCTACAATCTTTTTTTAGATTTTGTAGGCATTATTTGACTTTTTTCAACTATATCTAATCCTTTCGTCTTACCATGAAATGGTAAATGAAACCATTCATGGTAAGACCTCCGCCTCCAGATTGACAAGTTCTTCAAAAACATTAAAATTATCTCATGAATTACTCTTATAAAATGCTTAACTGTGTACGTAAGATATGACAGTTGATTCATCCAAAGCTAGAGAAAAGAAAGTACGAGAATAAAAAAAAGTGTTCCAGGGGATACATTCCGAGAGTTCATCTATATGTCTCTCTTGATATAGGAATTTCGTATCCTTTTCTTTCAATACCTTTATTATCAAGATGGCGTTTCGAGACGAGGCTTCTCCGACGGAATTTTTTTTTTTTCCCCTCCAACGTTGAAACAATTTCATGTGTCGCTTCACAACTTATTTTAGCAAATATATTTTGTCTTTTTTCCAATTTCTTCCTTTTTCTTAGTCACATATCCCTTTTGCAACCCAAGACCCAAGTGCAAATATCATTTCCTCCTTCTATGCAAGTCCGATGCTGTGTTATGTAGTGTCTATTTAGTTGGCATCTTCTTTAAACAACTTTACACTTTCACACAAATAATGCAAAATGATTTTCCTGATGAATTTGTTATAAATAAGGACTCATTTCATTTCCCTCCATTACAATCACGCCTGATGGCCATTTTTACGCTACTTTTGGTCATTTTATTTTGCACTGATATTGATAAACGGATTTTTTTAAAAAAAGTTACGTACAAAACTCTGAAAAATGGTGAAAGAGAACAAATAGATAACAATTACGTACCATACAAAATTTTAAAAAAATCATACACACAGAATGCTCTCGCCAAATTTCCCCCCCCCCCCCCCCAACTATTCCCCGAACATGAATTATAAAAATGCACAACTTGTTACACGCGATAACAATTTACTGAACAGTTCTGTAAACGATTTTCTAGACATTTGTCTACGTCTCAGTTATTCAAATCGCATGGTTTCATTTTTATTGTCGATTGAAGCAACTAATTTGTGTTCATTTAAAGAAATGGGGGGGGGGGAGTGAATTTCGAGCGATGATTAGATACTTATTTTAAAACGATGTAACATCGAAAGATTTCAAAGCTGATTTGGATGAAGTTCATGACACATCTGTTCCTGTATTGTCAAATGCTTATAATCGGGGAAAATGAGTTTAAACGTGTCCTTACATTCACAAAAAGTGAATATCACTCGGGACGTCCAGTGGAAGTGACTACTTCTAGAATGATCGACAAAATCTGCGATATGATTTTGAGAGATCGACGAATCAAGGTACGCGAAGTTTTAGTTTTTAATAACGTCGCACTAGAAGCAACACGAGGGTTATTGAAAACGGACCTCGTTATTTTGAACCTCGGTCAAGTGACGAGGACGACATCTGAGCTGGCACCCCTTCTAACTTCCACACCACGCCAACTAGAGGATTTTGGATCCCGACCGATTTAACGTGCATCAGCCCCAGCTACTCGGCGGGTCTTCAGCGGCCAAGGATCGAACCCGCGACTGAACGAAAACCGCCGTCCACGAATCCATGACCACTAGGCTATCGCGGCCACTCATGCCTGTTCCTATCTAACGAAGGCTAGTACCCGATATAATGCCCAG
>BMAW01022629.1:1408-17169 GCA_019974015.1 Nephila pilipes
TATATATATATATATATATATATATATATATATATATATATATATTCCGTTTGGCGTCAGTCATATCATTTTTGGCAATAAATTCGCCAAAAATAACATAATCGATGGATAAGTGTAGATTAACGGATGAAAATTACATTTTAGGTAAGACTTCCGTAAAATCCGTTTTTAGTGAGCGTCTACATCGCAAAATGAGTAACTCTGCTAAATCTCAAGTCAATCGGTTGTATAGTGTTAGACATCTCGTCATGAGTCAGTCAGTGGTATTTCGCTTATATATATATATATATAATATATATATATATATATATATATAACTATCTTTAGAATTTAATAACTTGAAAGATGTTCCAGATAACAGCAAACGGGTCTTAACGTGTGACATGATAATCCGCAAAGTCTTTTGTTTTCCTAGTGATGCAGATTTGACGAAAAATGTAGAAGCCACTGGACAGTTTTAAAGACAATAAATATAAAGTCGTTAAGATAATCTATGGATATCTTGTATTGCGGATGAGTTGAATGTTCAAAGACTTCCAAATTTCACGAAGAGTTCTTTCCAATTCTGAAATGGATCTAGGTGGTTGCAGAAGGGCTGCAAATTGTCTCCCGAGCAAATTCCACACATCCTCAATAGAATCCAAATCCGCTCATTCATTCCGCTGAACGTGTTGGATATTTTCCATTTCAAGGAAATTGTCAATCAGACTCACACTGTGGTCAAGCGCATTATCATCCAATAATAGGAAGCACCTTGAAACATACGATTAAAGTCTGAAGAACTTCATCTCTATGTCTTTTAGTAGTCACAGACTCTCCGTCTCAAAGATATGGAGGCCTGTTCGGCCTTCCAACATATGGTGCCTATCTACTTCACGACTCTCCTTGACCGAAAGCGATGTCTAACCGTAATATTTCCCGGATGAAAACGAATTCCATGTTCTTGCCATTTCGTTAGCCAGGTGTGCTCCTCGTCACTTGAGTTTAGTCCAATATTATGAGGTTCAGCGCCAATTCACCTCGCATTGCTTCTGTAAAGGATATTAATAAGCAATAAATACCATTTGAGGCGCAGGTTTCCTCATCATTCTGCAAAAGGGAATATGGCAAAACTAGGCTTTGAACCCGTGACTCGATTGAAAAGAAGTAAGACTATGAAACATAGACGCCATGACAATTGATCTCCCACGGTCGATCACTCGTGAAACGTAATAATTAATAAAAACAATAAAAGCCATTCTAGTTGTCAAATAATGCCAATGAAATTATCCTAAAAACTAAATTTATTCTTTTGTTCAAAAGTTCCTCCTCCAAAGTGGTTTAATCTGCCTTCAGTAACTTTTTTGACATCGCCTAAAAATTACAAAAAAAGAAAGCAGTGAATGAAGTTAGTAATGTAATTTTAAATTATAAACATAAGGAAAACATTTTCAATGTTAATCTTTCGTATAACAGTGTGCAAAAAACTACAAGCAAACCAAAAACAAAAATTTTTTAAAAAAAAGCATTCTTACTCTCAAAGTAACAAAATTCCACTCTAGAGAACAATGTTGCTTTATAGGTACGCAAGGAGTATGAATGCCACTACTACTACAATAGAATAATGCATTTATTTTGATACGATTAATTTAGAATTTCACAAAAATTTAAAACGTTTTAGTTAAAGTTGCTCCCTGCCTTCATCGTCAATGTTCCTGGTATAGTCTAGTTCTCTAACTGGTGTCATGATCATTTTTAATCATTAAACCTTCATTGAGTAATAAATCTTTTTAATGAAACAATAAAGGTCCGATAGAGAATGATTGGTATTGAAAAGTTCAAGCAAAGTAGCTTAAATTTTTGTAAATTAGACAAAAGGAAATAAAAATAATATTCATCCTGTGGCTAAGTAATAATTGGAAGACTTTTAAGTACATGAGAGGATAACATTAAGTGAAATTAAATACGTAGAAATAACCGAGATATAGGGATAAAATTTTTTCTGCATATTAATAAGGTGACCAACCTTCCTCCTATTGTAGGTTCTGTCCTTCCTCGTAAAGTGTCCCCCTTTTCGATATTTTAAAACTGATCTGTTAATCTCCGTATTCAGAGATGCAGCACCAATCTGTAACGCAAATGTTGCTCACAAAAACTTTTAGCATATTCAAAAGTTAAATGGCTCGCTCTAACACCTGCTATAGAATATATTGTATAATTATTTGAGCCTCTCTATTTTCTTAAGTTTAAACAAATGTCCAAAAATTCTTGAATCTTAATTTTAATTATGAATTATCAGAGATATTGATGTATTTTGTTCATAATCAGGCATCTATTTTTCACAAAACGATTCAAAAGATTGAACGTGAACATATTTAAACTACTGAAGTTAGACTTATTTTGAACGATTTTGTTCTTTAATATAAATCCCGATTTGAAGAAAAATTTATTCCTTTAATAGTAAATAGAAAAAAATGTCAAACTTAGAGGAATCAAATCCGGGCAGAAGGGAAGAGTGTATCAAATAAGTGCAAAATTTTTACCAAACATGTTTCAAATATGTCGAAGAATGCTCTGAAACAAATATCACATGAAATAACAGTTTTACAATAATGTTTTTTGACTTCCTCGCAAGTAAATTGGACAGATATGATATTGAAAATTGTATTGAGTTTTTAACGAAAGAAATGCCTGATATTAAAATCGATGACAATTGTCTGTTTGAAGAAATTAGACTACTGAATGCTTAGTTATATTTTGATAAATTAGAACAATGGGAAAATCAGCATATTGAAATAGATGAAAAATGGGTGGAAATATTTAACCATTTCAAAAATAAGCACATTCCGTATTAAAATTTAGTTATTGTTCTTGAATTTATTTCATGCTGCCCT
This sequence comes from Nephila pilipes, assembly GCA_019974015.1. NCBI lineage: Eukaryota > Metazoa > Arthropoda > Arachnida > Araneae > Nephilidae > Nephila > Nephila pilipes. The sequence continues at coordinate 4,282 of BMAW01022629.1, forward strand.
GGAACTAATGCAGCAGTTGAAATATTTTTTTTTTCTTAGGTGATGATTTTTGGACAAGTGAAAAAACAAGATTGAATGTTGATACTCTAAATGCAGCACTTACTGTAAAATTCAATATGAAAGATATTTCTCGCTCCGAAATTTCCAATATATTGTTTTACAATGATATATTGACAAAAATATTCATTCAATGGAAAAATACTCGTTTAATTAAATAATTAAAATGAATGTGGGAACATAATTAGTGTATTTTTGTTTGAATTAATAAAATATTTGATTTACTTACGCAGTAATATTTTCGTCCTCCTTTTCGTTGTAAAAAAATTTATCACCTTAATATTAATATATCCTTATGTACATACCAAAGTTGTAAATTACAAACATTCATGTTGATTTGTTTGGCTTCAAAAAGCCGCAGAATGAAATAATACACAGTATGGAGAAGATAGATTTCAATCAGTACCGAGTTCTACAAAGACGGTCTTCGAAAAGTTAAGAAACTCCGGAAGAAATGAATAATTTTGGAAGCAACTGTGTAGAGAAAAAGAATATAAACAAAAATTAAGTTTCTATTACTCGATTATTTTTAGTTAATCGTTTAAACTTTACGATACTACAGGATAATAACAAACACTTGACGAGATACTGCTGGTTATATCAATTTTAGTTTAGTTTTAGTTTTTTATTAACATCGCACTAGAAGCAACACGACGGCTATTGGCGACGGACCTCGTAATTTTGAACCACGGTCAAGTGACGAGGACGACACCTGAGCTGCACCCCCCTCTCCTAACATCCCCACCACGCCAACGGGAGGACTTTGGGCCCCAAACAGATTTAACGTGCATCAGCCTCGGCTACATGGCGGGTCTTTGGCGGCCAAGGATCGAACCGGCCGTTTGTCCACTACCTTGACCACTAGGCTACCGCGGCCCTTGGTTATATCAATCTATGGCTATGAATACAAACAAAACAACATGAATAGCTGTTATTTACAACACTATGTACATAATGATCAATTAATACGCAGTATAACTGTTATCCAGATATCTCGGATTATTCTTAAAAACTTTACTCTCACAGTTTCGGGCCCGTAAGCTACCTACGAAAATAATGGATTGTTTCATGTTATGTTGTAAATCTGAATGCTCCAAAACCTAATTTTAAATACCGTTTATTATGTAAAACATAAAGAAATTCGTCAAATATTGATACAAAAGCTGACTTCATTTGGAAATTGATCTCATTTCATTTCTATTTAAAATAAAATTTTATAATTTTTACTTTGCAAATCTCACTTTTCTCTCTTGCTAATATTTAGCTGTGCGTTCAAACAATCTGTGAATATATTCCCACATATATGCTAGAGATCGTAATATTGGTTAATTGGTCTCAAGATTTTTATTATCCATGTATGCGAAAAAACTTCATTTTACATTCCAATATAACTTACCAATAAAACAGAGTAGAACTTGAACTTGTACCATATAATATTCGTATATAATTACATCGATTCTCGCATTTTCATGCAATTTTAAAGAAATCTGAAAAAATCAAATTGAATTATTTTTTAAAATTAGAAAATTAAAATTTCATTGCGCGAAAGATTTTGAAGTACATTATTGATTAAAATGTATGAAGTAATGTTTTTTAGTAGAAAAATATTCCATTTTGATGTTACACATACTTTTTTAAAAATTTAGAAAAAAAAATTTCTTTATGTAATTATTTATATAATTACAGAATTCTATAAGTAAATCCTAATAAAATTCACATGAATTTCATCCGTTAATAATTTATCTAAAAAGTAATGTGCGTATAAGTAGTAAAGAAACTTTTTTTTATTTATTTTGAACATGTTTGAACATAAATTTCAAACTAATAATTAATAGTTCCTGAGAAAAAAATTTAAAAGTTTTTGTTTTGGGAAAAAATAAGCTAAAGTAGAAAAATAACTAAAAAAACTGTTTAGCAATACCTTGTTTCATAGTTTATTTTTCCTCGACAACAGTGGAAGTTTTGGTAGCATCGTAACCTTTTTGGCACCAAAATGTTTACAAAAGAATTTTTTTCCTTCAAAATACTGAAATTTTGAGGTTTAAGGGTCCTGAGGCCTCTTAAGTTCTTCATTATCAATTTATTTCCTTAGAATTCATAAGTTAATTGAGATAAAATGTTTTTTTTCCTCCGTCTTGCCCCGAGAGGAGCATGTAAATAGAAAATGGAATGAGATTTTCAGACCGTAACAATAATCTCGAATTAGAAACGATATGAGAAGTAAAAGTTCTTCGGAATACTGACCTAAATCTTGGAACAAAAGCTGTTATGTCTCGAATTAGGAATTACTTCATTAATCTGTGTTTGATTCTTATTTTATTTTTTAAAAAAAAATAGAGATAAAGAAATGGAATAAATATTGTGCTATCAGTAGCTAGAATGCGAATCCTTTTTTAGCTGATAGCAATTGTGTTTCACTTGTTGGTATATGGAAAAGTACGTGTTTCATGTGCTATAAGAATGGGATAACTGAAGCGAGACATATGAGTAAGTGATTATTTTTTGAGGAATAAAATGCTTGTGGTGTGTAAACATAAAATAGCCATCATTTTTTTAAATCCCTACTAAGCTATTTTGTAATCACTTTTGGAGTATCTTTTTTGAAAAAAACATACTGACATTATATGTTTCAGAATTTAATCAACCTAGAATAACATAGTATGTTTAATAGAGAAAGTGGTTAATTTTCTCTCTATTGTTAGTAAGTTTAACTTTTTAACTAACTACTTTACTTCTTTTACCACTTCTGATTTGTGGAAACCAATTTCTTTTCTTTTCTTAACAATAATGAACTTTTAACTCTAGAAAGACGGCTGCCGTCCTTTTGAAGATTTCGCAATTTGTATTATGTGCTACCTTTTTAATTTTACTCCCAGGTTCCTAAAACTGTATGAGTTTTATGAATTTTACGTGAAGCATGCATACACGTGTACAAAATTCTATTCTGCTGTAAAAAAAAGGAAGAAAATTTGTTGTATACCTAAAAAGACAGAAAGACGACATTTTGATGGGATTTAGTTCAGTTTAGTTTTTATTAGAGTCGCTCTAGAAGCAACACTAGGGCTATTGGCGACGGACCTCGTAATTTTGAACCGCGGTCAAGTGACGATGACGACACCTGAGCTTGCACCCCCCCTCTCCTAACATCCATACCGCGCCAACGGGAGGACTTTGGGCCCCTATAGATTTAACGCGCATCAGCCCCGGCTATACGGCGGATCTTTGGTGGCCAAGGATCAAATCCGCTACTGAACGAAAACCGCCGGCCACGAATCCGAAACCTTGACCACTAGGCTACCGCGGCCTCATGTTGATGGGAATATGGAAAGCTAATTGAAATCACTAATACAAATTACAAAAACATGATAAAAATGAAATAGGTAATAAAAAACAAATATATATTTGGTTACATAAAAAGTTATTATTTGGTCTAAATGAAGAGAACCCTAATGTCTTACTCTCTCTCCTATATACCTTCCAACTCCCACTCTTCCAAACGACATTAGTTTTCACATGAAATGCTAGGCACATGTTTTCAAGTGAAACACCTGTTTGTTCAGTCACGTGAAAAAAGCATACTGACGATATATGTTACAGAACCTAACGTATACCGAATTCTAACAGAGAATTCTAATGTGCTCTGAAGTTTAGTTTATATTAACGTCGCACTAGAAGCAGCACGAAGGTTATTGGCGACGGACCTCGTAATTTTGAACCACGGTCAAGAGACGAGGACGACACCTGAGCTGGCACCCCCTTCTCCTAACATCCACACCGCGCCAACGGGAGGATTTTGGGCTCCGACAGATTTAATGTGCATCAGCCCCTGCTACACGGCGGGACTTTGGCGGCCAAGGATCGAACCCGCGATTGAACGAAAACCGCCGGCCACGAATCCGAAACCATGATCACTGGACTACCACGGCCTAATTTAATGTTAAATTAACATTGTGTGTCACAATCTTTTTTAATAATCAGCATATAAGTTACTAAGTTAGATCTACACAAACACATAAGTCATGCAGTGAATATAATGCAGTATATGTTGATACTTTGAAAACTTGAGTGTGGGAATTTAAGTGATTCATCAATAGATAATATATTCATGTCACATTTACCAGGTTAGTTCAAAAAGTATCAGATTTTGATGACCGAGGGCGTTGCTAAGGGAATTTGGTGTTATCATTGTGTGTGCTGCCATCTGTTAAACAGATCAAATACAAATCTGAGCCTGTTTCATAATTTAACCTTCATTTCTCATTTGCTGCACCAAATCAAAACTTGATAACTGCCGTTTTGAAATGTCATCGTTTTGTGTCGAGTTGTCTCAGTTGATGAAACTTATATTCATCATTATACACCTGAAACAAAAACAAAAAACAAAATTGATTCCTATGAATCTGCTACAAAAGGCGAAGAAAGCCAGAAAAATTATGGTGACAATGCGAAGGCATTTTACTCAGGATCTTAGAAAAGGTAAAACGATTTTTGGACAAAATTATGGTTAGTTACCTCATTTCCTTTTTCCATTCCTAACACACTATTTCAATATCTTATACGAGTAATTTTTGAACTAGGACTATGAAAGCAAAGCGAGGGCTATTGGTGACATACCTACTGTTTTCGAACAACAGTCACTTGATGAATACAACACCTGAGATCGCAGCCAAATCTCCTGGTTTCTAGAACATCCCAATTTGTTTTGTCCCTCTATATTTCACATCTTTAGAGGAATCAGAACTCAATTATGGGGTATGACCGAAGCATCACCTGTCGTGAGCTCGATGCTAAGACCGCTCAGCTACCTTAGCCGCGTTAATGGCCATTGTAGCCGAAACCCCGGATTGGATTTGGAATCTGTGAGGTAATGTCAAATTCAATGGCAAATCTTAGTATAAAGTCTTAGGCATAAATGTCGAAATTATAATATTCATTTGGTAAGATATTGTACTGTATTGCAGACTATTAATAAAGATGACTTGTTTTCAGGACATCACATTTATTTACGCGCATCTTTTCAAACATCAATTATATTCTCAATTTTCACAAGCACAATTTTTCGACATTCGTTTCTACATCTTGGAACCAAACTCAATTCTATTTTTATGTTCGTTGCCAGTAAATTATCTAAAAAACAAAAATATGATCTGGTATTGCCAATAGCATAATTTTATTTCTTTGTAACAACATTAAAACATTTAAAAAATATATATCTTAATACAGAATATTGAAAAAAGTATCACTTTAAGTTTAAATCGTTTGCTTTCAAAAGTTGAATAGATAATATTTTAAAAAAGTATCACATTCAGATTAAATCGTTTGTTTTTAAAAATTGAATATATCACAATATCCAATAAAAATAATCGATTGCATAAATTTGCTCCAATGTAAAATCTGGAACGAAAGGGAAAAGGCCAATGGGTATTTAAATATCACTTCTTTCTCTTACCAATCAAATGTATTCAAATGAGAGAAGTTTTAAGAAAGTTATTAAGCCCAGCAGTATGACAATAGAATGAAAAAAAAACATTTTTGTTCAAGGAAAAAATTGTTTTTTTTCTTCGTGATTTGATTATTTCAATATTTTTTTTTATTTAATGACAGCAAATTACTTTATTATAATTAATTATAAGAGGAATTATTTTTTTAAAAAAGGAAAGTCTTTTAAAAAATCAATTTTTCAGATTCAATTCGAACAAAATATATCTCCGAAAAATTGACGAACTTTTGTATATTCTTTTAGCGAAATTTTAATGTTATATATTACGTGCTGTTTTTCAAAGAGTACCCATTAAATTTAGCACTAACTATAACTAATGATTTCAGTGCTTACATAACTAATGCAGCTAAAAATGTTACAAAATACTACAGATAGCTTGAATAAGACTGTTATCATGAAAATCAGTTACGAAATTATTTATTATTTTAAAGATAAAAAAGATTTACACTACTTATAATTATGACTTTGAAGATTTGTTTAATTCGATAGATATTGAGAATTTAATAAGGTTATTTTAGTTAATTTTAAACAATGAAAAATTAAATTATTTTTATGAGAATTTTAAATTTCTTATTTATCTAATCTTTAGAGAAAATTACATTGGTTGTAATGGAAAAAAAACTATAAATTAAAAATATACTCAAGTTTGTCATGCTAGTAATAGTCTTTTGCTAATATATATTTACATATTTATGAATGCAATTTTTTACAAAAAAAAAAAAAATAATTTCAAGGTATTTAGATATATTGACGATCATATAATTCTTCAAATTAACTTCAACCCAGAAGTTAAACGAAATTTATCTTTTTATCCTCCTCATTTCAATCTGATTAGAACAATGTAAAAGCTTACCATTAGTAACAAGTGCATCCATATTTTCTGATACAATTCCAAATTATCCATTAATTTATGCGATCACAGATGCATAAAATCTGTTTAATCTACTTTCACATAGTCCGAAATAATCCCTACGAGACTCATGGACGCCATCAAAGACCCTCAGAACTCCTTCAGCTAATAGCACGTGCTATAAGCTGAAAGGGTTTAGCTTTAGCACAACATCTGGTCTATACTATAAGCTTACTTTTTAATTCGAATTGAAAATAAAATTTTCAACCTTTTGTTGTAATCGAGACGGAAGAGCGGCGTCTCTTGTATAATTTATTTTAACAATTCATATTTATTGCTTCTCTCTCTCATCAAAGTGAATAAGCAGTCTTGAGTGAACAAAGGTGTTCTCATTACAATTATGAACAAAGGTGTGTATATATATATATATATATATATATATATATATATATATATATCATATTTAAACTTAATATCCAAATTATATTTAAATTAATTATGCATTTTCAGAGTATCTGATAGCGCAAAATTTAATTAAATCTGACAATACTCGTTTTGTTTACATACAACCCTATTTGTGTTAGTGATATTAATTCTGCTTGTTTAGTTCCAAAGCAAAGTTTTTAGTTTTTCTTTGATTTTTAGTTTAGTTAATGTCGTACTAGAAGCAACACAAAGGCTATTGGCGACGGACCTCGTAATTTTGAACCACGGTCAAGTGACGAGGACGACACCTCAGCTGGCACCTCCCTCTCCTAACATCCACACCACGCCAACAGGAGGAGTTTGGGCGCCGTCAGATTTAACGTGCTTTTTTCAGATTTTCAGAAAGATTTCAGAAAAAAACGTCAGATTTTTTTCCTTCTGGCATGTCCCGGCTTTGGCGGCCAAGGATCGAACCCGTGACTGAACGAAAACCGCAGGCCACGAATCCGAAACCATGACCACTAGGCTACCGCGGCCAGTTTTTCTTTGATAGAATATAAGTGAAACATTTCACCAGGTATTAATATTTTTAATACTTATAGCTATGGGAAATAACAAAAATAAAAGTAATTTCTCTAAATGTCAATTCAAAGGAAATAGGTAATCTTATATAATTTCAGTTACCAAAAATGAAAAATTAATACCGATTAATATTTTTCGATTGTGAGAGAATTAGTTAACATAAAATATTTCTTTAAAACCTATATATGTTCCAGAAAACATTGAAAATAAAACATTATTTTTAACTGAGGAATTCTTAGTTAAATAATTTCGTTACTACGCTGTCATGTGTGCTTTGAAAGAAAAGTTAGAGTCGTGAAAAGTCTGTGTTTTGGTTAGCTATGACTATCATTTAAGAGAGGTAATTAAAATGTGTTTAGTTTAGTTTTTATTAACGTCGCACTAGAAGCAACACGAGGGCTATTGGCGACGGACCTCCTAATCTTGAACCACGGTCAAGTGACGAGGACGACACCTGAGCTGGCACCCTCCTCTCCTAACATCCACACCACGCCAACGGGAGGACTTTGGGCCCCGAACAGATTTAACGTGCATAAGCCCCGGCTACACGGAGGGTCTTTGGCGGCCAAGGATCGAACCCGCGACTGAACGAAAACCGCTGGCCGCTAGTCCACGAACTTGACCACTAGGCTACTGTAGCCCGTAATTAAAATGTGAAAAATGTCACCGCACATTCCTTTCTTTTTCTGAACCATTGAAAAAGTAATCAAATTCCTTAATGTTAATCTTGCTTTTTTCCTTCAGGCATGTTCATCATTGCTAAGGAATATTCTGGGGCCACATAGCTTTTTTTTTATCCAGTTATCAATGTAAACATTTCATCAAATAAAACTTTTGGTTTCTGGAGAAAAAAATTTGAAGTTTCTGCAAGCTAATAAAACGCAACACAATAAAAAGGCAACCTCAGAAATATTAGAGGTAATTAAAAATTTTGTGAAAATTTATCAATGTGGTTTGTCTCTGATTTGTTGACACTTGGCAACTGAGAGGTTATCCATTATTAAATGGATCTTTCTCTGTTATCTCAGTAGATACTGGGATATCAGAGACAGAGATTTTAGGAACAGGAAGGTTTTAGACTATGTCAAAAGTAGGTACACTTTGCGATGAAAAGAGTCAAGCACCATTCATAATTGAGGAGAATATACAGGGTCATCTGGTGCTAATGACCTGTTATTATTCATTGAGTTTTCGAACGGTCGGTTGAAATGAGGAAATAGCACTACTTAAATGTTTTGGGAAAAAGAGTGTTCTCGGCTCCAACTGATTGAACAAAAATTTTCGATAATGAAGCGAGTAAATTTAAAATAAAATTTAATTTATTTACAAATAAATTTGTAGTGAGGCGGATATTATTTACTTTTCGCATGCATAACATAGGGATTCGCCTTTATAACATAATCATTACTATTCAAAAGGAAATACAATGCGGCTTCGATTACTCTTTGAAGTTGAATTAAAATCTTGGCACAACGGTTCATCCATCCGAGCAGCGAATACCCATTTTCTTTCTCTGATGGCCCTTATATAGGAGTCTGGTGGTGACGTAGGTCAGTCCAGAAGCTATTAAAATGGTGTCATCTCCAACAGGAAACCATAAGATATATGATACTGTAAAATATATTTACAGTCAGAATAACGTAACAAAATACGAGTGAATTGGACAAACACAAATCGTGTTGGTTCAAGACTAAGAAAATTAAAAAGAGAACAAAAAAAAAAAAAAAAAAAAAAAAAAGATATTGAACGTCGAGTAAAACTAACAGATGATTCCGTAGATAAATAACAAAATTATTATGGCATTGCTATCCGTGATAAAGTGAGTGATATACAAGGTATGCAAAGGGCAGTAACTGCTATACTTTTTAAGTGTTGTACTGTCAACGGAAGTAGTTCTAGCAGACAGATTGTTTTACAAGGGGCATGGTGATCAGACTGAGAAAGGCAGGTTGTTCCATTCGATAAATCTCAATTTAAACACATCTGGGCGCGTCCATAGTGCACCGGTTTTGGTGAAGATGGTTGAAACATGGAAATGTGGCAAGTTTGAGGGGTGGCGTCAGCATGCGTAGATCGACGGATCCACCAACAAGCGGAGGTGGGCCCGAAAGCCACTTCTACCTCCATTCTGCAGCATTTTAAAGACATCCTGGCTGTTTCCATATCGACCAAAATCATTTCCTGTACGACTGGTTGCTAATGGCAGACACATATGGTGTCCATTAAGAAGACCGCCATTGACCCCATAGCATAGACAATGTCTGCAATGGTGCCGGACTCGAGCGATGAGGATGATAGAATGACACAAGGTCGCATTCTCAGATATGTCACGCTTCTATTCTCCAACGATAGTCACCGCGTACGAGTGTGGCGTCGACGTGGAGACAGGTCCACCCCGGCAGCTGTTGGGAATCACCCCACCGCACTACTAAGCGGAATCATTGCGTAAGGTTCCAAGTTACCTGTAGTTCATATTCAGGGTCCTATGACGGCCCTACGATACGCGGATGATGTTCTGTGGCCTGTGAAACTTCCCTATCTTCTGGAGTTGCCCAACTCCCTTTATTAGTAGGGAAACGTCCGATCACACACTGCTCTCATCAGCCAACGTAATTGCAAGTTGTACAGATGCTTCCCAGACCATCGTTCTCTCCTAATCTCTCACCAATTGAACACATTTGGGATGTAATTGGACGCTATTTGCAAACCCAGCCACTGCCGCGTTCAGAAGACGAACTGTGGTAAATGGTTGACAGGAAATGGAGACCACTCCTCAGGACGCCGTCAGTACTGTCATTGACTCTGTTCCTAGACGTGTTGGTTCGTGTACCACAGTCCCCGGTGACTCCTACGACCTATTTTTCCGACAGTGTTTTCGCTCTGTATTGTGCGTATCATTTCGAAATAAAAATCGCTTATTGTTCGTAGCTGTCTCTCTCTCTCTGTTTGCCGAGTTTCATAACTTTCCGGCCACTCCTTCTTGGTGTTGCATTTTCAATGTCGCGTAGAGTATTTAGGAAGTCAAAAGGTTTTTGATCCTGACCTTGATAAATGCTTATGGATTATTTGATACTAAATGCATAAATAACCGTTCATGTAGCATTTATCACATTTTTCTAAAATTTCCAAAATTTCGCTTTCAATCTATATATTTACTAAAACCTAAGTTTTTTTGCAAATATTAGATTAACGTAACTAATTTATATAGAAAAAATGAAGTTATAAAAAGTAAATTTTTTTAAACTTCTAAATGTTGTTTTTCCCTTCAAATAGGGGCTTCGAACATATTCATGTACTTTTAAATAGTAATCAATAAAGTCTTAGAAATAATAACCGTTTAAAAAGATAATATATAATTTTAAAATATATAGTCCAAAGAATAAAATTTGCAAGCATTTATTGGAAAAATTCATAAGCAAGCGAAATATTAATAAAGAAATAAAAGAACTTTAAGCTTGTAAAATTTTAAAAATTGACATTGTGCTGCTCCGGTTGTGTGTATATATATATATATATATATATATATATATAGTACACTATGTTAGTAGTTTTCATACATGCAGTAAGTTGTATAATGTAGATATTTTTGGATTATTTTGGTTTTTCTTTCGAGTTTTTCTTTTAGTTATTTTATTTTTCTTTTTAAAAATTAATTTGGGCTTGTATTGTGTGTTTTCTTACTTAATTTATTATAAATGTTTTTCATTTAGATATCAGATCATTCACAAACAATGTATTATTAATGATATATTTTGTTGATGGGTATAGTTTAGCCGATAATTTTAGAATTACCCATCTTAGCAGTCTAAAGCCTGTTACAAATTTAAACATATTGCTTACCAATTTTCTGTTTTTCCGTTCAAAATATTTTGTTTTTTTTTTTAAAAAACTTTTCTGAACACCTTTTTCGATTTTCTTTTTCCTTTTGAATTTATAATTTTTATTTTTTAGTGAAATTTGTTTAGTGTATTATCTTTCCTTTTTCAATTTGCAAATTTTATATTTCTACTTTAAGTTTCATTCGTGTCTTTTTTCTCAATGTGCAATAGTTATTTTACACCTATCATAATTTTAACTTTTAATTAAATTCTCTGTTTATTCGTGAATTTTAAAAAATTTCTGTCTTATTCAATTTAATATAAATTCTAATTTACACACACACCATACACACACACACGTGTGTGTGTGTGGTGTGTGTGTAAATTTAATTTTCTTTTTTAATTAAAATCTTTCAACGGCTGAAAAAATGCCTCGAGGTTGGATTAGAGCATATTACGAACAACTGTCAGAGTTTGAAAGAGATCGTATTATTATATTAAAAGATGCAGGTTGGGCAAATGGGAGAATCGCTTGTCATATGGGTCGAAGCGATGCGGCGATTAGAAGATACTGGCAAGAATGGGTGGACAATGGCAGATTTCAGCGTTATGATGGTAGTGGTTGATCTAGGGCCACAGTAGATCAAGGACGACAGAGTGATTGTTAGGTCTGCTGTCACAGCGCCTGATGCATCGTTATCAACCATCAGACGTGCGACCCGCACACAAGTATCCACGATGACCCTTCACAGAGCGAAATCTTCGCTCGTACAGACCGCTACGCCACCTGCCACTCACGCCGGCACATTATCCAGCCAGATTACAGTGGTGCTTGTCTCGATCAGATTCAATGATGCTGATCGGGGACGTATAGTGTTTAGCAACGAATCCCGCTTCCAGTTGTGTCCTAACGATCATCGAAGACCTGTTTGGAGACTTCCAGGGCAGCGTGTCAATCCTGGTTTCACTATTACACACAGGCCCTAAACCTGGAGTTATGGTCTGGGGTGCCACTTCCCACAATTACAGCACAGCAGTACGCCTACGACAATCTGAGACCTGTTTTGCTACCGTTCCTTTTGTAGTACCATGGCATTATTTTTCAGCAAGATAATGCCAGACTACATACGGCTCGTGTTGCTATGAACTGTTTTACAGCTTGTCAAACACTTCCTTTGCCATCCAGATCTCTCTCCAATCGAGCATGTCTGGGATATGATGGGAAGACGACTGCATCTACCAGGGAATGTTGATGACCCAGCCCGACAATTGGAGCAAATTTGGCAAGAAATACAGCAAGAGACCATCAGAGAGCTTTATCATTCTCTGCCACGTTGTGGCAACTTACATCCAGGCTAGAGGGGGGTCAGCACCTTAATCAGCTCGTTACTTTATAACTCTGTAACTCTGAAATAAATCATTAAATTTTTTTGAAATTTTAATCGTTTGCTATTCTGTACATAATTTTCCTGTCCTCCAATTTTTTTTCCCATTGGACAACTCTTCTTGGTGCGTAGTTTTTTTTACTATAGAATGTATATATATATAACATATTTTGTAAAGTAAAATAATATACCTTAAAAAGATCATAAGAAAATCCATTAAATGAGTAAATTTTGTATTATTCTGGGGATTCTTTACCAGAAATTTCTCTT
>BMAW01022629.1:18272-57663 GCA_019974015.1 Nephila pilipes
TTTTTGTTTCGCCAGAAAAACGATACTTGAGAAACGAATTGTTGGGAAATTTCACACGAAACTTGGAAAAACAGCTACTGAAGCTTGTAATTTATTGAAAGAAGTGTATGGCAATGAATGTTTATCGCATGCATGTGTTTTGAGTGGTTTAAGTATTTTCAAGATTGCCGGGAAAACGTTGAAGATGATTCACTCCCGGGTTACCCTTCCACATCAAAATCGGATGACAATATCGAAAAAAAATATCGGTAATCTGGATCGATCTGACCACCAGTTAAGTATTCGTGCGATTGCTGACTCTGTAGGAATTGAGAAAGAATCCTTACGGCAATTTTTTTCCACCCATACAGCGCGCCAGCGCATTCCACATTGTCTGTCAAGAGGTTTCTAGCGAAGCACAGCATTTCAGTGTTGGACCACCCGCCTTATTCACCGGATCTTGTGCCATGAGACGAAAATGAGTTTCCTGAAGTAAAATATGCATTAAAAAGTACAAGATTTAATTCCGTTGAAGCTGTGAAAGAGAAAGTGACAAGCGTTCTGAACGAGGTGACAGAAGAAGACATCCAGCACTGTTACGAACAATGGAAGAATCGCATAGAGCGTAGTAGAGATAGAGGAGGAATGTATACAGAAGGTGATAATCTATATATATATAAGCGAAATACCACTGACTGACTCATCACGATATCTCTAAGACTATACAACCGATTGACTTGAAATTTGGTACAATTACTCATTTTGCAATGTAGACGCTCACTAAGAACGGATTTTATGGAATTCTTAACCAAAATGTAGTTATCATCGGTTAATCTTTTCTTACCCATCGGTTATGTCATTTTGGCGACTTTATCGCCAAAAATTACATGACCAACGCCAAAAGGAATATATTTTTTTAAATGTATACTGTGTATCGCTACCAATTAAGTTTACTTGCAAGATTTGCGCGTGCGAAATGGAAAAATACCAAATAATTTAATATTGAAGCGCTGATGGATGATTGGCAAGATTTTGGAGAGGAGGCTCTTTTTTGCAAAATATCACCAAATATCTTCCACCGCCAAGTCGAAGCATTTCAATGACCTTGCATTGTGAATTTTAAAAAGCTATACTATGGTAACCCCAGCTGATTTCGCTCGCCAGCTGATTTCGGTTTTGCTGAGCAAACGATAATTTTTTATTGTTGTGGAACCTAGACGTATGTTTTAAATTTATGAGAAAAGTATTTTATTATTAATAATGATTGATGAACTACATTTGTAAATCTAAACGCAATCTAACCAAGTTATTGAAGTTGGCTTTTAACAAATGAATAATAACGGTTTGTTATTCATGTCATTAATAAAAAAAATAAGTAGCTATCAAAATATTTATTTTGATGTATGCATTAATTGTAACCTAATGTAAATATCATGCAAAAGTTTTGTTTCTGTATTTTGGTAATTTTTAGTTTTTGTTTTCTAGGAAATAAACATTTTTCATTTTTTAAAATGGCTGGATATTTTATTGTTTTCAGAATACAGAATTATTTTTAATGCTATGATTTTTAAGAGCTATTCTGTCTATTCAATTGCAGTTCCAGATATGCTGCTACCGTAAGAGTTATCCTTTTGCAAAAAGGATCACGTAATACGGGTGACTTTTTGCTAAAAATTTTTATTATACTTCATTTTTTTTGTTAGTATTTTTTGTTGAATTTTAAAATAATTTGATTTAAAAAAGTTAATTTCGGTTATATTTTTTAACTTGAAAAGTATTTCATTGTAGGTTAATAAAAATTGATTTTTCATATTTACTTTTCAGTTATAGTTCTTAATAATGGATGTTGAATATATTTGGATCGATGGAATACCTATTCCTTTCAAAGTTTTTAAAATTCTTGGCGACGGAGCATGTTTATTTTCGTCTCTGTCTTTGCTGGTGTTCGGTGACATATCGATGGCGTATAAAATGAGAAATATTATTGTTTCTCACGTGTTTGACAACTGGGATCGGCTTAAATGCTATCTGGCGCCCCTTATAATACTAACGATTTACATTTTACCGAAATGTGTAAACCAAACACGTATGGGTCTATTTGCTAAATTATGGCGGCGGCAGAGCTATTTCCCTATCAGTTCGAAGTTTATCAAGGTGGCTGCCTTATAGCTTCTGTTAGGGAAACAATTCAGGGGGAAAAAATATTACGTTTTACGGGAAACTGTAATAGTTGTCATTTTGATGTTTTATTTAAATAGTTGGATTAACAAATAGAAGTAAAATTAATCCTGGTTATGATAATGTGAAACAAAATGAAGAAAATGTGTCATCTTTAGTGTTTCAGCCTCAAGAAAATGTGTCTGTGTTAGTTTCAAAGACTCAATCAATATCTAACATTGATTTTTCAAGTTCAAGTGAATCAATTATTAATGATGTAATATCTCTTCAACTAAATAAAGGTAAAAGAAATGAAGAAAAAGATTCACAAATTCAATTAGATATAAACAAGTAAGACCAGCTGCTACAAAATATATTCAAAGTCATCCTGAAGAACATAGAGAAGCTGCTTCAAAATATACTCAAAGCCATCCTGAAGTACATAGAGCGTAAGAAAATACTTTTCTAATACCCCCCCCACGTGAATCAGGCAGCTGTAATTAAATACAATGATAAAAGATCAAAAGTTAATTTAGCGCCATGGACTTCCAAAAATTTGTCTGGTTTTAAATATGAAATATATATTGACTATTCAAATGATAAAATTGTCAGTATCGGAAAACGTTTGCCCTGTTCGAGGTGCCGTGCTTTAAAAGGATAGAAGAACCTCCAGGAATGTGCTGGAGTGGTGGGCAAGTCCTGCTTCCTGTTATTAGATCCTTCCCTGAACCTTTGAATAGTTTTCTTAGCCATAAGAATCACCTTTCAGAACATTTTCTTTCTACAATTCGCAAGTATAATGGATGTTTTCAGATGACGTCATTCGGAGCAAAAGAATTGAAGGAAGGAAATTTTATGCCAACATTTAAAGTCCAGGGCCAGGTATACCACAGGATAGGTAGCCTATTGGCTGAGCCTCCTCAACAACCTTCTTTTCTTCAGTTTTACTTTCTCTGTGATGATGAATGTGAAAGAAACATTCATTGTGGTATTTTCCCAGGTGTTAAGCCAGAATTAGCCAATTACAAAAGGAGCTACATGAACATAACAGGTATATTCACGATTTCAAAGCTGCTGTTGATTCAGTTCCTAAAGACCAAAAGGAGTTCAAGGTTATAATTAATGCCGATAAAAAACCATCTAGAGAACACAAAGGTCGTTTCAATGCTCCAATTTTCTTGATATTTTATGTATAGGTTCCAAAATATAATATTATCGTCTGCCCAGCGAAGCGGGCGGGTATCAGCTAGTAAGTAAATATGTGTGACATCAAAACAGAATGTTTCACAGCGTCAGTCTCGTTATTTAATAGCCAGACTTTGTAATCCTTTGACAGTTCTTACAATCTTTGTTAGTTTCGCTAGTAATCACGTGCAGAAAGACCTCTTGAAATCTGATGAAATGGGACCACAGTCGGTCTGAGATATCGAAAATCCAGGTTAAAAAAATGGAAAGGAGTGAAATAAAATGAAACGTACAGACAGAAATGCAGCATTTTATTGAACAAATCGAATATAAATCATACTTAGTTCAGAAAAAGACGTTTACTTCGTGAACAATAGAAATGCCCTTAAAGTTGCTTTATTACATTTTCCATTTAGACAATGCAGTACTGTATGCTTTTTGTCGTGGTGAAAAGAGATGTAACTAACTAAGGGTTTGCTGACTTCGTACTGAATAATATTTTTATCCGTTTTAAAGGCCCCTCCCTCCTACTTTTCTTTTATATATTCATAGCTCTTAGAAGATTTTACTAAAAAATATATTTTTTCAAAATACGAGGACAAAACAAATAAAACGGCTTTCATGGAAAATTGCAGACCGCTTAATAGAATTAAAATACGCTTTTAAAGAAATCTTCTCACAGTCCGAATCGCATTGTCCAAAGATATGAGTAGGATCTCGACGGATTTAACGTGAATCAACCTCGCTATGTGGTGGGTCTTTAGTGACCGCAGGACTCGGACCCACGATTATACAGAAACAAAACCGGCTGTGATCTAGCAACTATAACCACTAGGCTACCGCGGACACTTGATTCAGTTGTGTTACATCATTGTCAAAGCAAATATTCTTTCCCATAAACTTGCTGCGATTTGCTTTTAAATTACGTGTTTGTAATTGTCCTGCGTTCAAGGGGGCCACCTAGCGGCCACTGGTGGGGTGATAACCAGTAGTCCTTGCTGGAGAACTAACAAGTAAACACGTTCCGATTTGAGAATTATGTAACTATGCATAATTAGATTAACACTTTATTGTTTGTCCTTAAATTCTTGTGTCCTCAAGTGTATTTAATGTATTTTAATGTGTCTTAATGAATGTTTTATCTTTTTTATGTGCCTTGACTTCCTTTGTGTGACTGCTGTAGATGTCCTCCCCGGACCCGTCTCGGAGCATCGCCTCTCTCTCTCCCTCAGGAGCTCTCCCGAGAAGAGTAATCCAGATCTTACGACTGTTTTGAAGCCTTTCTCCCTTGGAGTGTCGCGCCTCATGGAATCTTCTTCTTGTTCCCGGCCGTCCTCCTTGGTTTTGCTTCTTCCTTTTCGTCTGCGTCCGCGTGATTCTCCTCTGCCTTTTTGAACTTTCCGTGGATCCTCTTCTACAAGAATTTTGAAGATTTTTTGAAGATTACTATGTCCTTTGTGTTCAAGTTCTTCTCCTAGAAATCTCAACGAATCTTTTCCGAAGTCGAATGTCGCTTGATGAACTTTTTCGCGACATTTCTGAACTTTCGATCGACTTAAACTCTCTTCAAGAATGTTTTATCTCCTGGTTTTTTTTTTTTTTTTGAAATTTTAAAATTTTTTGCGGATTTCAACTTGGGCACCTGTTGTGCCCAGAAATATATTTATATTTTAAATTACTCATTTTTGTATTCAGCTATTATGCTCTTGTAACCTTGACTTTGTAAAACTATTTTGCTGAATAAAAAATTTTGAAATCGGAATAAAAGATAACTAAATCTAGGAAGGTATTCGCTATTTGGATCTCTGTTAACCCTAACGGAATTTACAACATGGTGCCTATGGCCATGTGTTTCATAATCGTGTTATACAATCATTGTTCTTTCAAACTCAATTCATGAACAAGCGGCTCACTTTAAACAAACTTGGTTGAATACTTTATTTTATTGGTACTTAATACATGAAATCATTTGAAATTCGAATTATGTCATAAGAACTCGGTTCTTTCATCAGTGAAAATATTTCGATAGAATAGTCAGGTTATCAAATTAATAATAACATAACTTTATGTCAAATGAAATGTTAAAAACTAAGTAAACGAAACATAGAAAAGAAACACTAATAATAAAAACATTAAAATAAATGTTTGTTTGTTTTTCGTTTTATTATGGAATTTATTAGTAATAGTCGTCGCGTTGCTAGGAAGTGTAATAGTGGTCGCCTCATATATCGTAAGATATACGACTGACTTTTTACAATTTGATGTATTTAACTAAGTATTTTTTTTAATCACGCAAACTCTGAACAGAATGTTTAATTTGAAAAGAATATTTATTAATTATAAATTAGCCTAACGAATAGAGGAGAAAAGACAGGCAGCCAGTCGTGAAATTAATTTAAAAAAACTATTTATCTGAGGTATCTGATGCGTGATCCTTGAAGTGTTTTTAAAAACGTTTTTATGTATTTCATTTGGTGTGGGTGTCATCAAATTTTCGATCGTTAATTTAACCAACTTCCCATCAAGTTAGAGCTCTGAAACTTTGGGAATCGTTCTTACTCGCCTAATAATGCAATATTTTGACATTTGTGACAAGTTTTAGCTAGTATTTTCTTCAATAATGCAGTTAAGTCCAACCACTTAGCACGATTTCAAAAATTGGAACCAAACTTGGCGATTTTTTTTTTTTTTTTTTTTGGTTGAAAAAAGTCCGTAAAACGGATCAGGGTAGCCACATTGGGTAAAATACCACCAAATAATTGTTGTCGCCAGGGGTGGTTGGGTTAAACTGCTTTCCAACAATTTAATTTACCGGATGAATTAATTAATTTTAGTTAGTTTTAACGTTTTTATGTATTTCACTTGGCGTGCGTCTGTTTGTGTATGTATCAGTGTGTCTTCAAATTTTCTATCATTAATTTAACCAACTTCTCATCAACCTAGACCTCTGAAATTTCAGGAACCGTTCTTACTTGCCTAACAATGCAATATCGGTGACGAGGACAACACCTGATCTGGCACCCCACTTTCCAAAGTTCCACTCCTATGAATGAGAATACTTGCAGCTTCGACAGATTTAAAATGTATCAGCTACACGACGACTCTTCACTGAAATCGGGAATCGAATCCACGACTCGTCGACTGTTTCTACCCGTAACTAGGTTCATAACTTTAAACCATGGTCAAATGTATAAATCTCCACCGGAGATTCCACCTAACTTTCCTTACTTGCACATCACGCATAATTGAGAATTTTGACCCCCCCCCTAACATATTAAACGTGCATCATACCCTCTATTCGACGAGTCTTTGGAGTAATAAGGACTCGTATTCACCATTCGATTGAAACAATGGAGGCCGCACGTCAGAGAGTGAATTTTTCGATTTATGGCACAAGAGCCAAATTTGGCATGAGATTCCACACCATATGTATCTATGATCTAGTGGTTTGAGAATATGGGGCTCAAGAAGAGTAGAAAATAGAGAAGGATCGCTACTGTTTCCCAGCAGCGTATCACCTATGTTTACCAAAGATAGTAAACCCCATGCAAAAGAAAAAGATTGTTTGTTTACCTCGGGTCATACATTGGCCGCTAATTCACGACCAAGACATCATAAGTTACTGCGGCCGCCCTTTATGTCGAATAGGAATAGACATCAGGAAGTGTTCATTACATTATAACAGAAGTCTTCAACCTGGGTTCCCTGGAACTTTGACAGGGGTTCCGCAAGTGATCACTATTTTCTTAATCAAACAGCCAAATTTTTAGTAAAATTTTAATTTTTACAAAATGTCGAATTCTTTAAGGCAGTTTGCTTGTAAAAATAAAAATAAATTTTTTATAGATAAAATAAAATCTTAAATTACGTAAAATACCCCTGCTTCAAATTTATAAATCGAGACACATTTGGTCACATATTGGTCTCCATTCTTCATCTAGGGTTATTAATCGCCCACTTATTTCGCAATTTTTAAGGTATAAAGTAAAATTGATGCCCTTCTGTTTAAATTAAAAATTTTGGCAGATTGCATTTTGAAAGACAATATTGAATGCTTCCCTAATTTACGTAATAATGTTGCTGATAGTAACGCTAATCTTGATAAAAATGTAAAAATTAGTTTGGTCCAACATTTAAGAAATCTGCAAACAAACATTTTTTTTTTTTTTTTTTTTTTTTTTTTTTTTTTTTTTTTTTTTTTGAATTTTTCTTGTTCAAAAAGAAAAATCTGAAATCCTTCTAAAGACTGACACCTCGGAACTCCCAATAAAAGAATAAGAACTACAAATTGATATTTATCGGCCGACGCACAATTGAAACTAAATTTTAGTCAATTTGATATTATTCATTTTTGGATTGACATTAGAAAAGAATATCCTGTCATATGTTTTATTTTACGTATGCGAAAGATCTCTCTTTGTAAATTGCGACAGAAACAAAATACAGAAATGGATTGGATGCTGAAGAGGGCATCATATTGTAAATTTCAACAATTACTCTAGACGAAAAAATACTTTGCAATGAAAAACAATCACAGCCAAGTCATTAAATTTTTTTTATTTTTATTAAATTGTTATGATTTCAAATATTGTTGCTTTTGTTTCATTAATTCATTCATTATTCATAGAAAATATTTTAGAAAACAAAACAAAACAAAAAGCATTAGCTACCATTCATTAATTTTATTAAGATGTTTCTATTGTGATAAAATAGAGTTGCAATAATTATTTGATAAATTTAAGTAGGATAAAAAGCGCTTTGATATCCCTCCCCCCCCCCCTTCTCTTTGATCAAGAGATTCCTTGAAGGAAAAGGTAAGCTCAAAGGATTCCCCAAGGTTGCATTACAATAAGGTGGGTTCGCTGCCCTCTTAAAATAAGTTTAATTTAGTTTTTATTAACGTCGCACTAGAAGCAACACGAAGGACGAGGGACCTCGTAATTTTGAACTACGGTCAAGTGATGAGGACGACACCTGAGCTGGTACTTCCCTCTCCTAACATCCACACCACACCAACGGGAGGACTTTGCGAACCGAACAGATTTATCGTGCATCAGCCCCGGCTACACGGAGGGTCTTTGGTGGCTAAGGATCGAACCTGCGACTGAACGAAAACTGCCGGTCGCTAGTCCACGACCTTTACCACTCGGCTACCACCACCCCCTTTTAAAATGAATAATTATCGACTTTTGGTCTGTTGTATTTTTTTTTTATCATGCTTAGATTTGAAAAAGAAAATAATATACTTAAAATATTTTCATAGTTCATTTTGCCACATTTTATCACCCGTTAGAAATATAATTAATTTCTTTCTATATTGACAATTTTCAAATCCTGAATTCATAAAAATAGAATTTTAATGAAATTTTTCCCCAAAAATAATCTTAAATAAAATTAAGACTTCAAAGAGATATAATTCTCTCTAAAAGGAACAAATACTATGGAAAACTCGTTGCACATATCAATACATCGCCTTTCAAAGGACATTAAGAAAGATTTTTCTGATTCAATTGAATGCCTGTTGAGGGAAAGTTCCATCGCAGTTACCTATTTCTTTTTTCCCTTTTTAAACAGAAGACAACGGCATGCTCAAAGATTCGGAACTCAGGTCGTTCGCGGCATAAAGGTGTGCCCTGCTAAACAATGGGTAGGAAATGTATTGTGTTTGAGGTGATGTCTGGTGCTTTTTCGTCTGGACAGAGTTCTCTGTCTCGCTTTGACACTTTACAATAAGTCATCGCAATTTGCATTTTCTCTTTCAAGACTATTAGATTCTTTTTTTTTTTTCTTCTTTTCCCTCCTTTTCACTGTACGATTCAAAGAAAAGACTAGAATCGAGAATTGTATAAAGTACATGACACAGATTTACACTGTGAAGTCATTTCAGTAGATTTAATATTAGTTATTAAAAATATGTAAGCTTTTTTGGTTAAAATATTGCATTGTGTGATTATAAGAAATTGAATGCCTTCTGTTCAACACCAGAGTACTGTTTTTGGGAAATGATAATAATACAATTACAAGATAAGAATCTTAAGATAATCGTAAGATTTGAATAGGCTTGGGATTATTGTTCACTGAAAGTAAATGTGTTTCGAAAAAAAAAGAAAAAACAAATGCTCTAAATTTTTTTATTTCACAAATAAAATTAAGCAGACATGGAATGTTCATCGTTTTTCCCCCTATAATAACGGTTTCTTAATAACTGAAAAAGATAAAAGGAAGAAAAACTAATTGTTTATTAAAAAACGAATTTATATTTTAGAGTTAACGTTCGGAAGGATTGGGTATACATTTCTATTATCTCTTTACAGGGCGTTTCGAAACTCGTGGGCAAAAGTTTAAGGAGTGATATAAAACATCTGAAAAGGTAATAACAAAAATAAACAATGCACAGACGGAGAGCAAGCGGTGAACCGCTAGACGCGCTGTATTGGAAAGCATAAAGAGTGAGTTTTCTTACACATCGTCATTTCTACCGTGGATTTCAGGAGGTATCTTTTCCTGGTTGCCTCCTGAATATATATTATATATAAAAAATGCTCTTCTTTCACTGAGCTTTCTATTATAAGTTTGCTGTTGCTTAATAGATTTTTTGGTTTTTAGTTTTTTAGTGAAAGTTTTATTTGTTTAACAAGTTATAATAATTTTTATATGAGTTGCATTGGTATTACTTTATCAGTCACCTAAGGGGCTATTGTTTTAGGAGAGCCGTTTTGGCATAACAGAACACTTTTCAATTGTTTACCCTTTGCTTCAATTTTAATTACATTTAGCTTAAATATATTCAATTTAATAATTTTTCGTTTGCTTTAGTTTTATTCTCGGGAAAGTTTACAATTGTCCATTTCTTGCTTTTTCATCGTTTACTTAATTCTTATATTTAATTGAGTAGTTAAATAATAATTATAAAAAAAGTGCACCTTGTGTGGCTGAATCTGTTCTATTCAAAACTTTGCATAGAGCATTTTTTAAATTTTTTTAATGATTTCTTTAAATTTGTAGTCTCTTAAAAAGTAAAAGTATGGCATTTATGATTGATACGATTAGTTTGTTATATGATGCGATTATTTTGTGAATTATACTATCGGTGTTTGGTATATATATATATATATATATACTAGAACAATAATTCCTCTTAATTTTAATTTGAAATTAGCTAACTGAACTTTGTTATATAAAATCTTCTTTCATTAGTTTTGCTGCGAAAGATATATATATATATATATATATATATATATATATATATATATATATTCAAACAAAATCATCAAAAAGATACCACCAATACAGAGATTGTTTAGTTTAGTTTAGTTTTATTAACGTCGCACTAGAAGCAACACGAGGGCTATTGGCGACGGACCTCGTAATTTTGAACCACGGTCAAGTGACGAGGACGACACCTGAGCTGGCACCCCCCTCTCCTAACATCCACACCACGCCAACGGGAGGACTTTGGGCCCCGAACAGATTTAACGTGCATCAGCCCCGGCTACACGGCGGGTCTTTGGTGGCCAAGGATCGAACCCGCGACTGAACGAAAACCGCCAGCCACTATCCACGACCTTGACCACTAGGCTACCGCGGCCCCAATACAGAGATTGTAACTGAACTACTTTAGATGTATAATTTCGAGTCATAATCATAACCTTGTTGAAATAGATAATCTTCCGTCGTATTTTCATCATCTGCGCTTCATTTTAATAAGATAAATGGCGTTTATCTATAAAGATATTTAAGGAATACTTTATCTAGGATTTTTTCAATCCAAAATCATTTTTACATATATTTACCGAGATATACAGTTTTATTGAATATATCTTCCCATTTCATAATAAGGAGGGTCACTTTTTAGGGAATAATTCGCTGATAAATTTCTGATATGTACTGAGATTATGCCTGTTATCACTCTCTTTGCGAACCTTTTAGGGACAAACATCTCAAACTCGCAAACCTTAAAGAATGTACTTGCGGTACAGTCGGCATAGTAGCATCTATGAGAAAATTTGAAGTAAAATATCATCGCTCAATTTTAGCTATGATATTCAAGTCCATAGGTTGGTGAGTTAATGTTGCCATTTTTTGGATTACCCGTGTCCGGTTTGATTGAGTTGCCGTTGTTGACTCATTTATCGCTCGTGATACTATCACATGAGCTTACTTGGCATAAAAAAAATTCTATTGATTTTATGTTTTTGAAGATTTAAATTGATGAACAGTAGTCGGTAAGTATTTGTTCGTGATATGCGGCTTTTTAGGTATGCTCATATTCTAATTCTAAGAAATTTTTGATTAATTATCTTGATTGATTCACTTCTGTGTATTTTTGGTTCATTTATTACGTGGACCTAGTGGTCATGGTTTCGGATTCATGGCCGGCGGTTTTCGTTCAGTCACGGATTCGAGCCTTGGACGTTAAAGACCCGCCGTGTAGCCGGGGATGATGCACGTAAAATCTGTCGGGGTCTAAAGTCTTCCCGTTGGCGCTGCGTGGAAATTTGGAGAGGGGGTTGCCGGCTCAGTTGTCATCCTCGTTCATTTGACTGAGGTTGAAAATTACAAGGTTTGCCACCATTAGCCCTCGTGTTGCTTCTGGTGCGGCGTTAATTTAAATTAAACTGAAATTAAACTTCATTTATTAAAACCCAATGTGTCTTTTATTATTCATTGCTGTTAATTAGCATAGTTATAGTAAAATATTTAAAACAACATAAGACTCGAATTAATTTATGTGGAGTCATTTTCTACTATTTCCCCCTTTCTGAATATAATAATTGCAGTAATATGGCCTTACTGCACGGTAATATTACCTAAACTCTAAGACGAGATTCATTCGACAAGGAGAAATGAACTTATCTTAAGCCAACTTTAAGTAATCTTTACTTTTTTTAAAAAAATTTAATGCGACTGGAATTATATTTTGACATCGAGATATCTGTATACCTATGAATGTGCTTAAGCAAAAGGATAAGATTTATAAATATAAATATTAAAGTATGATCACTCACACACACAACTGATAACCAATAACCGAATTTACATTAGTAAGTCGTGTTCGTTCTTTTAGGTACATCGGACACAAAATCCACTGCATTTATAACTTTGAGAATTTTCAGAGTAATTTATGTATATACTATTCCATGCACGGAACATAATTGTATTTTCAATAACTAAAGCTCATTAAATCAAGATAAATTATTCTTACGATACAAATTTCTCATAATATGCATACAAATAGAGTATAATACTTAAATTTTGTGAATGTTTATTCGAAAAAAAAATTCCATTCAATACATAGATGATAATCTCAATTAATAATGTGAAAAAATGTAAGATCTATAGATAATTAGAATATAAAGAAAATATACCAAAGAGATATTCTAAAAAAGACGTTTTGTGAAAAATGCAATAACATATTTTCTTCGTAGTGTGATGTCTTTATTTTCGAATTTAAAATCCATCTTTTCAATGATCTATTCATTAAATTCAAAAAAATATTACATCTACGGAATCAGCGAAATATCCCCTATTTTTAACAACAACAAAAAAATTATATTTGAAACATTTTAGTGTGTCACTTACCTTTAAATTTTAAAGAGGCATATTTTTAAGTACAGAATAAGAGATGACAGTTCATGTAACTCTTAACATTTGATCGTGGTTCAATGTAATCAGACTGAGCTCTTACAGTTCATTGTGTAACTCTAAAGCAACATTAATTCAAAATAAAATCAAACTAAAACAAGCAACTCAATGGATTACTTTTTTAACTACGGATCAATCTCGAATGAATATCTTATTTATTTTAAAGCGTACGACAAATTATCCCGCGTAAGTAGATATCTTTTAAGAATGGATATAGTTATTGTTAAAGCATAAATAATTCCAGATAAAAACCAAAGTTTTTAAAAACAAAGTTTTTATATGGTGGCAAAGTTTAATGAAGAAATTTATTGAGATATTAGCTAAAACTGGTTGCAAATATCTTAATATTGTATAGTTAGGCAAGTAAGAACGGTTCCCAAATTTTCAGAGCTCTCGCTTGATGAGAAATTGGTTAAATTAACGATAGAAAATTTGATGACACACTGATACACACACAGAAACACACACCAAGTGAAATGCATAAAAACGATAAAACTAACTAAAATTAATTGATTCATCCGGTAAGTCAAATGGTTGGAATGCAGTTTAACCCAACCACCCTTGGCGACAAGAATTATTTCGCAGTAGTTTGCCAAATGTGGCTACCCTGGTCCGTTTTATGGACTTAACGTTGAGCCAAAAAAAATCGCCAAGTTTGGCGAGAATTTGTGAAATTGTGGTTGGGCTAAACTGCAATATTAAAGAAAACATTAGTTATAACTGGTCGCAAATGTCTAAATATTGCATTATTAGGCGAGTAAGAACGATTTCCAAAGTTTCAGAGCACTAGTTTGATGGAAAGTTGGTTAAATTAACGATCGAAAATTTGATGACACACACACCAAGTGAAATACATAAAAATGTTTTAAAAAGTTATGGATCATCACGATAAACTCAAAATGATTTTGCGGAGAGACAATTGCATCAACATCGATATCATATTTTGACCTTATTTATGTCTTATTAAAAAAAACTATTGTTGCTCTGTGTTCCTTATACCTCAATCAAACATGAACAAGATATTTTAACAAATCTCCTCACTGTCTTTAAATGAATAACATTTTTCCTGTATAAATTATAAGTAAAATATTCAATGAGCGTTTTTTTTTTTTTTTTAATTTTAAGAATGTAGTGTAAAATATATATATATATATATATATATATATTACAATAAAACAACAAAATAATTTAAAAAAACTAATTCAGATTACTATAGGAGTTAAAGTTAAAACATAAAAAAATTTATTTTAATAATAAAGAAAACTTACAAATAATTTTTTTTAGATTGCAGAAAAAGTATAAGAAAAATTAATATTCTTTCATTCCAAAAAGCTAAAAACAAAGATAATGAGGAGAAATATTCACAGCAAAACAATTAAGTCGGAGATCAAACATCTGAAAGAATGAGACAAATACCAATAACAAGGAGAAAAATTCAAATTTCGGATAAATACATATAAATTCATGCAAGGCAATAAAAATAACAAAAAATTAACTATATCATTAATAAATTCTGAATAAGGCTTTTTACAGATTAGCTTGTTATGCATGTTTTACAGGCCCAATAATCACAACAGAAAAATGTTATAGGACAATTTGAAAAATTCACAAATTCAAAAAAACGTGATGCAAAAAATAAATAAAAATAAAGCACCTCTTTACAATAGATAAAATCAACAGCAAAAATATTTACAGACAAATAGATGTACATTACTTGTAACGCAAGAAAACATTCAAACATCAAGTAAAAATGTAATCAACCAGATTAAAAAGGATTTTAAATCTTTCATGAGACTACATTTAAAGCAAACGGGAGCCTAACTCTTACAAACCAAGAATTTCCAATTCAAGTTAATACCTGAAAAGTAGCAATGTCTTCTAACGTACATAAAAAGTACTGATGCAGAAATTTTTTAAAGACGTTAAAATCTAAAGTTATTCGGGGGGGGAAGGAAATTTAGAGACAAGTTTTAAAAAAAAAATCAGATCAATTTTGAAATTAAAAACAATTCTTAAAAACAAATTGAATAAAAATATAACTAAACTTTATACTTATCATATTTTAATTCCCTCAAAATAAAATTCATAGGAGATCCTGCTTGAAAATAAAAATTTTGAAAACATATCCAAATGAATAAAAACCATTAATAAACCATTTACACACCAAAAGGGCAGCCAATAGCAGTATCAGTGGTATTCTCCTCTCAACCAATGGAAATCCTTCAACTCAGATTTTCATCATGCAACAACTTTCTCTTCAATTTGAACTTTTCTTGGATTCTACCAACAAAAATAAAAGCTCCACCTATCCTAAGCTATACACAGGATTCGGGCTTCAAGAGCGCTCCGAGCTCTAGGCGCCCGTCAAACATCAACGTTAACGTCAAATATATGTAAATGGAACTCAGAACGTGTCCATAAAACGTCTCACCACCAGAGAGCGCTGTTTCTGTCTTAGCTACATTCCACTAAGGGAAAGAAGAGGTTTGAGCGGAAAGACGCCATTACAGAACTGGAGTAGACACACGGAGTGTCTGTGATATCGCGTCTATAAACTTTTACCGAATAAGTGCAAGGGGGACACACAGACCGAGAAAAACTTGAAGATATTCATTACGCTTTTCTTAATTAACTCTACTCAAGTATCTGTACATATTAATCGTTGTATATAAGAATGAATAACTTCGAATAAACCGAAGGGATCATCATTATGAATACCCGGACACACATACACACTATATATATATGTTTATTCACGAATTTCATATGGCATTGATTTTTTGGCATCAATAGTTGCTGCTATTCTAATTTTATATTTGTTAGACGAATGTTTAATAAGAGAAATGAAGTAGTCCAGCTTCCAAGATGGCTGTGGATTAAAATAATGTTCTCCCAGGTCAGTTGGACTAGAAAATCAAGAGACACACACAAACACACTTAGAAATCAAATTATATATATATATATATATATATATATATATATATATATCCTAAAAAATTTACGCACCAAGAAGGAGTTGTCAGAATAAACAGAAATCAAAGCAAAATGATAATTTACTTTGGGAAAAATTACCGATGAAAGGAAGTTTTTGAGCCCTGTAGGGCCACCACTAATATGAATGCATATTACGATACGGTCGGGTATTGAGGCATACAAGTCCAGTATGATGCCCTGCGATATCTCCTTCCACCGTTGCTGAAAAATCGCCTTTAATTCGACCAAATTCGTTGGCTTTCCAACTTGCCGTCATATTGATCACAGATATGATCGATCCGTGACATATCTGGGGATCGAGCGGGCCAGGGAAGGGTGGAAATGTAGTGGAGTCAGTCCTGTGAAACCCTTACTTTGTGTGGGCGAGCATTGTAGATATGACCTGTTGAAGAAAGGCTCCTGAGAGTTCTGCCCTGAGAGGCAACACATGTGCCTGAAGAATGTCACCAACGTATCTCTGGGATCTCGTGGTACCGTGGATCAATATTAGGGGTGACCATGTGTCGTACACGATGGTACCTTATACCATCACACTAGTTGTATGAGCAGCGTGCCGTTGTACAGCAGAGGTAGGATTGACACATTCACCATCGGGGCCTCCACACACGTACACAATTCTCATCACTGCCCCAATTGAATCTGGATTCGTCACTAAAGACAACCTGATTCCATTCGGTTGCAGTCCAATCCCTTCGAGCGCTGCACCACTCGAAACGGAGGTGACGGTGAGTGGGTGTCCCGAAATTGGCGATGCGATAACAACTGTCCTTCAGCCAGTCGCCTTGCGAGGGTATGGACTGAAACAGAGGCCCGTAGTGAAAGGGCTCCCTGTATATGGATGGTGGCCAACGAGACAAAAGGCGTTATGCGTGCGTGTCGTATTATGTGATGGTCTTCTAGACTATTGGTCTGTCGAGGGAGTCCTGAATTTGGTCGCCGTGAAACTGACTACCTTCTAATCCATTGGTCCCAACACATCCTCACAGTAAAGTCTTGGCGAAGACTCGGCGAGCTCACCATGATCCCTATGATTTTTCTATCATCGGTATAATTCTTCCTCTCTCAAACTCTGATAGCTGCTCATATTGTGTCCGATGGCGGCGTAACGGTATCTCTAGTTAAAGAACATCACTCTGCAACAAATTAAAACACGCAAACAAGCTGTGCTTACTTATTTTATAATCCAAGGAGAACAAAGTTAAACATCCTCTGGTAGAATTACGTAATTCGCAATTACACTGCATTTCTAATCATTTACATATCTGCCTGGCACGAGTTAAAATGAGACATTCGAAGTCGCGCAAGAATAAGACGACCGGTCATAGGTATCAAGTCTATTTATTCCTTTGCATTAAAGGGAAGCAATTTTACATACAGATAATAAACGTCCACGGATTTCTTGAGTTGCAGTATTTGAGGAGGTGCGGCCATCAAGATCGAAACGAAATGGATGATTTTTCCTCGTTTCGTATTTATATGGAGGGATTTCTTTGGATCATGTGTTACTCCAGTGTTATTGTATGAAGAGATTCTGAGAGATTTCTACTGGAGAATAACAACCTAGAAATGTTTATTCTTTCTGATTTATGACCATGGGAAAGTGAAATCAGCAGATTTTACGAGGGCGTGATCACATAAATTAAAGGATAATTTGGAATTTTACTAGAAAATAAGTATGAATTCTCTTCTATAAGTTAGAGAATAAGAAAAATTAGAAAATTAAATAACTTTCTTAAGTAGAATCTCATATTATATATATATATATATATATATATATATATATATATATATATATATGAGGGTTATTATACGAGTATACATATAAAAAAATCTACATTATAAATATGATTTTATTAAAGTATTTTATATGTTTTGTAATCTGAAAATCAACAATTAAAAAATCGGGAAAAGTAGTAAAATCTGTTTTTTTTAAGTGATTAAGCAAAAGTTTTTTTCCTCATGACAGAAACAGATTCTTACTGCAAATATAACGCGGATTTAAAAACAAGTAAAAGGAATTGACTGCTTTTTTCAAGAATTTGAATGTCTCTGGAAGAAATACTGCAGTTTCATCTGTTAGAAACAAAGAAAATTTTAAGTAACTGCTTAAAATTCTTAGTTTAAATATTTCGATTAAAAGTATATTTTATTAAAATCATCGATTTGTGGCACGGATTGCATACCATATGTTATGCATTTATGTTGTATCAATAATAGCTATTTTAAAAAATTATTTATAATAACTATATTTTATGTCATTTTAAAATAACAATTATAGTAACAGAATTATACAGCCTTTTAATTTTTTACGATAGTAATGCATTGATACATACAATAACATGATATCCAAGTTATTAAAATGTTTATAAGTTCACCAATTTAAATTATTACGGATAAAAGGGTGGCAACATATTAGATTGAAACGTAAACTTTGATTTGACGTATTATTAAGCCTGCACTGAATCTCGCGCTGGTCAGACAGATATTTAAAAATTTTACTTAAATATTTGTTATTATGTAAGTATGCTATCCGCAGTAGTTAACCTTTTTGATAATATTTTTAATAATATTATTAGTACTTTTAATAATAAATTAAAACTATAATATATATTTTTATTAATGTAACTATTTTACATTGATAAAAAAAAATAAGTATTTTTATAAATATTTGAAGTATTAATTATAAATTATAAATAATATTAAATGATTAATACTTTTAATATTAACATACTCCTTAAATGTATTAATTGAAAAATAAGTATTTCAATAAAATTTAGCACCCTTTAAATCATATAGATGGCAGCATGTTAGACGAAACGCTTTGAAACCTTTTTAAACTTTATTTATAACTAGGTTTATGGTGCAGGCTAGACAGGTGGCTCCTTCGGACCAAGAATCCCCATTTCCGCCTCCGCAGTCCTGTACTTTTTGAAAATTCATGTATTTTTGAGTTGCTATGATGATGTTCGACGAAAAATTGGCTTTTATTTCGTTAATTAAATTATCTTTTTTATTTATTTCGTTGATTTATTTGAACTCACGATTAGCTTGATCCAAACATTGCTGGTTCGAATCTGAATGATGTAGTAACTGTGTGAAGAACATTGGATATGGTATACGATATTTGAATCGCCCAAAAAGGAAGTAAAAATATTTCAGTTTTTTTTTAAAAAAAAATGAAATAGGTATTCTACAAACTTAAAAAAAAAATATTTTAATCATATTTAAGTTCTTTAAACTATTTTTTTTTTTAAAAAAAGTCATATTTCAGTTCTTGCATATCCATTGCTATTTTAGATGTGATGGAACTTTTTCGCAAACAATATTTCTTATTTTCTGTCAAGTAATTCCTGGTGTTTAATTTACAGGTGAATCGAATTTTATAACTAATCTTTTATTACTGTTCTCGAAACATAGATGGCAGCATATTCGATTGAACGAACGATATCATTTTTTAAACACTAGCGTAAACACAATCCCACTTATAATCAAATAACTATCCTGTACTTTCACTATTCCTTGTACTTTTAAAATCTTTCACGCTATTTGATCAACTTAACGTTTTTTCTAAATTTTATTTCATTCATTTTCTTGAAATTACTGGTTCGAATCGGAATCCTACGGAAAGATGTGACAGCCTCAATTAAATTTTTATATTTTAAACAGAAAAATAGGAATTTCGTCTCACTTAATTGTTAGTATTAAGAATTCGTTCTTTTTTAATCGCAATTAAAATTACGTTGAAAATGAATTTCTATCTTGCGAAAAATTTGATCTGAAACGCTCTCGCTTCAAAATCTAATGATAATTATATTTAAAAGTAAGTACACTAATTAAAAAAAAAAAAAAGTACCCTTAATTATTATTTCTTGTTACACTTTCCAGAAAACTTGACTTTTGTTTGGGGCTCTAAAAAGGGTGTGAGCTTTTTAATAACTTTTGCACGTTGACTAAAAAGCTAATATCGACTTTTCGATACCGTGTAAAATTCTTGATAATTTTTATATGTATCACATTACCATCATCATCACTATTATTATTGATGTTATTGAAATTTTTTTCGAGATGATTTTCTCAACGGAAGATAAAATTCCTCGCAAGATCTACCACAGATTTAACAGTATGATTCTGAAATACTGAAATAGCTTCTTGGTGCCATAAAATATAAAATGCAAAAAAATAAAAATAAAATTGGCTTTGTTAATTTTATTTTAACATGTGCTAATGTATTTTTTTTTTTCTGTTATGTTCTCGAAAAAGTAGAATTACTCAAAATGAGTGTTAATTTTCTTAAAGTAAGAGTACTTCCGAGCCCCAGGCTCTCCAGAAGCAATAACCATCAAGAAAAGAAAATAACTTCTTCAAATTCCTAAAGCATTTTTATTTTCACGAGCAAAACATAATTAATTGCAAAAAACGTTGCCAAAGCTAACAACAAAAAGAATACAAACAGATGATTCTGCCACAAAAATCATTTATGAAATTAAATATAAAAATAAGAGCAGACGATAAATTGTTCAAGAAAACAATAATATTCTGTTTGGATATTAAAATAAAAGCAAACGATAAAATATTAAATTAAATATATTTTATCCAAAATAAATATACCTTATAAAAATAAATATACCTTATAAAAATAAATATACCTTATAAAAATAAATATACCTTATAAAAATAAATATACCTTATAAAAGCAAACTGATTGCATTTATTACGATTATATTGTCGATCTTTTGTACCTAATACTATATATCCATCATTTTATGCGCACGCATTTTTGTTGACACCATTTTTTTTTATCAGCAAAGCGTTAGTACACGTTAATATCATAAGCAAAATATACATCACAAAAAATACTGCTAAAAATGAATTTTTCAGAAATTTAATTATCGTACAATTAATGAAAAAAATATAAATTTCTATCGATTTACATTCCCATTAAAAATTTAAATCTTTACCATTTGTATACTTCCTCCATAATAAACAATAGCAATTCCTAATACTTTTTATGTATTACAGTACTCAATAATATTTAACTTTTTAGGATGTGGTGTTATGAAATGCTACTTTAGTTTGAAAATGGATTGAAAAAACATTGACGACACGTATAAATTATTTTTTAACAGAATTTTCAATAATCGTTGATTCCAAAGTGTGAGAAAAATCGCCTTTTTTACTAGAAAAAGGGCTTTAAAAATTAGTGAAAAAGAATCAAGAATTATAACGAATTTTCTTAGCCATTATCGCTATAAAGTAAAAAAAAAAAATTATTAAAAAAAAGTAGTCGATTTTACATTAAATCGTCGACTTTACGCGTAGATGGCAGTTTTATTCTGCTTTTTTCATAGAATGACATGAACAGCATTTTAAACAGACAATGCGTGAACATAGACATTAACAGTGAACTGGTGTACATTTCTTTTTCTTTCTTTTTTTTTTTTTTTTTTTTTAAAAATTATTTAATCAGTTTTTTATTTTTATTTATAATTTTAATTTTTTTTTTTTTTAAAAAAAAAAAAAAATGATCTCCATTCATATTTATTTGAGTTTTATGAATTTGCATGAATTTTATTTTCAATGTTTTGATATAAATTTCGAATGTTTGCTACTTCTCGAAAATACATGGGAGAAATCATTGGTATGAATCGAATCAGACAAACGCAGTTTTTTATATATGATCCCTTGCTATGACGAACATTAAAAGGATAAATACATTACGGTACCATTCAAAAAATAATTCTTAACAATTGCAAGTACATTTATTTTGATATGGAAGTGCATTTTTTCCTACAAATCCATTAGCAATTGCTTCTGGATTTCCAAACTATTCTGCGACCCAATTGATTGATTGATTGGGTTTATTAGCATCGCACTAGAAGCAACACGAGGACTATAGGCAGAAAGCCCCAGGGGACTGATCTTACCGAAAAGGTTTAGAGCTACAAACCGGTCCCCGGGAAACAATCACCCCAGCAATCAACATTTATTGGCAAAAAGAAAAAAAAAATTAATTTTTTTCCAACAATAGGGTAACAAAAAATAATACATATTGGAGCAAAAAACAAAAGAATAAAACATGATCCCGAAAATCAAAAGAAAACATAATCAAGCAATTTATTTACATGGACATGAAACATTTAACGACGGTGAATTTTGACTTCATAGTTCTAATATTTCCTATTTTTCTTACTTTTCTTTATTTTTTTTGAACGCATATCAATCTGCACCCCATTGTCGGAACTCGCTATTCTGAACCTCACTCAAATGACGAGGATGACACCTCAGCTGGCACCTCCCGCTCCTAACTTCTACACCTCGCCAACGGGAGGACTTTCAGCCTCGACAGATTTAACTTGTATCACCTCCGGCTACACGGCGGGTCTTTAGTGGCATCAAGTCTGCGATTCGAAAAATTCTTATTGTTTCCCAGTTTTCAGATAGTTAGAAACACATCCAGCTACATCTAATAATTTTATGAAACTTAAAATTTTCTGAGAGCAATAAACAAATATACATTTTTGGAATGTGGTAAAAAACTTTAAATCACTTTTAAAATTGCAATATTTTTCCCTGTTAGGTTTCATAAGAATATTATATTTTATCGCTTTCAGTGGAAAAAGTATGTAGCACAGCTATAGTTATTTATTAGACACTAAACATTTTTACACATATTTAAAATAACACGATCGAAGAAAAAGGTACTTTTATTTCTCTTTTTTATTAAGGTTGATCTACTCTAACGAATTTTCGGATATTTGATAAGTTTTTCTCGACCATTTTCTTAAGAGTGTGGAAATGTGAATTCGTGTCTACACAACATCTTGTTTTTAAGATGACACATTAATTCAGACGTTCCATCTTTTTTAGAAGAGTTCTACGAGGGAGTATCGTGAAGTTTTAATTATTTCCAAGAAATAACCCTGAGATATCTAGATAAAATTTATTCTCCATAGTTATTGATTATTGTGTGCATAATGATGTAAACTTAAAACTATCAATGCTGATTTGTTTGGTTTCAAAAAGTTGTATATCGAAGTATTCAGCTGAGTTCTGTAAAGATGACTTTCGAAAGGTCAATAAACGTTGGGAGAAATCTCTCACTTTTAATATAAACTCTCTTCGGTAGCAAAATCTTATAAGAATAATAAACAAAAATTAAATATCTTTCTCCTTTATTTTTAATAGTGAAAGATTTACGATTTTCCTGAATAATAATTAAAACTTCACCATACTGTGGGTTGCTTCGTGAAATCAAACGAATCAACATGCTTAGTTCTAGTTTACAATCTTGCTACATAAGGATCAGTTTAAAGAAAGGTAAATTTTATCTAGATCTCTCGATATTTCTTTTTAACATTAAAACTTTACTATACGCCCTAGTATCAAAACTCTCGTATCAGTTTTTTAGAGAATATATCATCTGTGGTTATTATCTTTATATTATAATGTTCATTGCATAAATATATTAATACACATAACCAAATAGTTATATTGAGTTTTCCTCGTTCTTACACGATTTTTCGAGTTAGTTTTTTTTTTTATTCCATTCTATTTTCATTAATATATAAGGAACATTTCTCCTATTTTATTACAACATATTGTTTATACATTTTCTCAAAAAATGTATCTGCCATGTAAAAAAGAATTGTAGTACTAGTTTCCGAAATTAAAATAAAACCATTTTCCAATTGATATTACATTTAATAATTGTTTGCAGCATCTTATACAAGGAACTTCAGACTTATAATCTTTCATATATAATTCATCAAAATTAATTAAAGGACTGTTATATTTTCATTGCACACAAGATGTAAGCTACAAAAAAAATAAAATTGAATTTAAAATTAAATCAATGTACTCGTTTCTAAAATTACATATAATCATTAATATTTTGATGGAAACTGGTGTCCAAAAGTTAAGCATGATATTTAAAATGCGAAGTAATGTGAATAAGTATTGGTAAATTAGTTCGATAAAACTGGTAGAGAATCATCCGTTGAAAGTGAATTTTTGTCATTATGCAAAACATTTCAGTCGATGTCTTCATGCTCTAAACACTGCCGAAATTGGGAACGCGGATAAACCAACTCCCTCGGCATGAGCAGTTTATACAGGTTTTGTACAACTCATATCCAAAGAACCGTTGGTAACAATTAAACTGAACCAATGGTGGCCAGAAGGTGACAACTGGACATGTTTGCGAAAGGAAGAATCGTTGAAATGCACGAATTCGGATGATCACAAACCGAAGTATCTCCAACTCTGAATGTGCCTCTGTACGAAATCTCAAGACGTGGCAGAGTTATCAAAGAACGGAAAATGTTAACCGACGACCAGTACTAGGGCTGCAGAAAATAACAATTTGCTAAGACCGTTATCTGATATGTTTGGAGATACATTATGTTAGAGGGATATTGGAGCCAGAAATCAAGGTTCAGCACTCACAGCTGCCACAAGAGTACGAGTTTCCAGACAAATTGTGCACGGAAGACTCTTCCATGTTGGTCTCTGCTAAACAACCAAGATTTCGCTTTCAAAATCTCTGTATAAACGCGTTCTTATAAACTAGAGTTTAGAGTATTGGTATTGATGTTTGGGAGAGAGAACTAATGTGATGATCAGTGATGAATTTTTCTTTGATATCTGTACTTTGAATCTCATCGGGTAGCAATTTGTCTAGAACGTGGAGCCCATTTTCTCCCGGAAAATATCACAGAAAGAGATCGTTTTCCTATTGTACGACATATATGTGGCCGCTATAACCCAGTGATAATGGTTGCGCAGTGGGACAGGCATTGTTTTTGACGAGTCGTGGTTTCGACCTTTGATGCTTCCAAAAATTCATCGAGTAGTGGAGTTGATTCATGTTAAATATATCGAGGTCCCAAATCCTCCTATAGAAATTTGGTGGTGATGCAAAAATTTCAACAGAGAAGCGTGGAAGTTTGAAGCTCAGGCATCGTCCTTGTCACTTGACCGAGTATCAAAATTACGACGGCTGTCACTATTAGCCTGCTCATTTGTTCTCACTGCAACATCAATAAACAATCACTTACTGTGTGATAAAAACTAAAAGATTTGAGGTCAGATCTAGAATAGAGCATTGGCTTTTCGTCTGGTAAAGGTGGCGAATCTTCTTCATGTTGGTACGGGAATCAGGACTCCGAGGTAACTTTCTGATATTTTTTCCCCATGAGATTTATTCTTTTTAGAACGCGTGAAGTGTCCTCTCCTAGATCCCCTAGCAATCCTTTCTCTATTTCTAAGTCTCTATTTCGTCAACTAATTTTCATATCCCCCCCTCCCATCAGCTCAGGTGTCGTCCTCGTCTCTTGACCGAGGTTCAAAATTACGAGGCCCGCCACCAATAGCCCTCGTGTTACTTCTAGTGCGACGTTAAAAAAAAAACCAAACCAAATCTACTGCCATATACAGTATTGTACTTTTATTGTTTTTATTGTTTTGAACTGATTGCTTTTGTGAAGGATTTTTATTTTCTAAATCAATGTTTTTGTTGTCTTACCTTGCTTTAATTTCGTTAGCTTGATCAAAATCTTGATCAAGCTAACATTTTACGTTTCGTTTTAATTTCGAGAGGGTTAATCATTAACATGATACGCTGCTACCTCATTGGCTGGGAGCAAAAGTTCAACCCCCCCCCCGTCTAGACGCCAATCGCGTGCTTCCACACTTATTTTTCTTTAATTTAGCTTCTTTAAATGCTTTTGTTTTTTTTTTAAAAAAATATATTTTCTTTTTTCCTTTCAAATTGTATTGTAGACTTTTTCTGTTCATATCATTAAATATAGAGAGTTCTAATAAGGTAAACTGAAGCAATGTTCAAAAATTACCAGATTCGAGATTTAAAAAAGCTTATGTGCTATTGGAAACACATGAACCATATTTCGAGATGGTCAAATTTGAATCATACTGATAACCGATGGCTTTATATTAAGTCACACTAGCAATACGAGAGAGGTATTGGCGATAAAAAATTAGTAATCGAACCTAGTCAAAAGACGTGGTCGACACCTGAGTTATACCTCCACCCCAAAAACGTTCACTGAAACCAACGCAAGGGCTTGAAGCTTCGTCGATTTTAATGTAACATCATCCCCAATGCATGAATCGAGGGAATCAAGATTAATTAAGACAATGATTTTCTAAGGACAATGTTGAAATTCCTTTGCTGTTCCACATCCTTTATAAATCAATCATTCAATACAATGTTAAAATAGCTTAGCTGTTGCTAACGTCGCATTCAGAAACTACACGAGGGTTGCTGGCGACGGACCTCGTAATTTTGAACCTGAAGATAGATCTACTTTGATACCGCCCGCAAAAGTAGTGGATTCTTGCATTACCACGATAGATGACGCAAAATAATACTGTTTTGCAGATACAAGGCGGTGATAATGACACCTTTCAGCGATATCGGCAGATCAACGGCGATTCGATGGAAATATCGACACCCGACCGTAGCGCCTTCAAGCGACTATTTTGTTAAAATGGACGGTAATATCGCATTTCGCAAAATGCAAAATAGTTTCCAGCGGATAAACCGACCAACATACCGACCAAAGAATCACGTTGAATGGTATTGAAAGCATATCATTTTCGATAGTACTTTTTTTTATTTTATTGACATAATATCTTTTTTGCTGCAACAATTTCTTGAAGATAAGTGGAAGCAACCGTCTGAAGGTCGATTCAAAACATTTTGTCATCTTCCATGTCTATTGATGGAGCAAACATACAAATAACCGGAAATCATCGACCAAGCGATGTTGTTTAGATTGCCACTTCTCTTCTTCAAAAACCTTTTCCTGGTCCGATCGACTTAAAATTTTACACGTTTCAAGCAAAGGTTAGTACTCTAGAAAGACCTGGTTACTGGTTTACTACGAGCGCCATCTCTGGGTTAGTCTCGGGAGTTATTGATCGATGTGTTATATATCAAACGAACAACATATCTGAAACAAATCGACTTTGCAAGAGAAATATCTTACCATAATGTGTTCTGTGTATTTGTAAGTAGTGTGCCGTCATTTAACATGCAATGAAGATCGCTTGTGGATTAAGAAGTTTTAGGAACCCGACAGTGATAACAGACCGTCAGCTTTCCCGAAACAACTTTTCTGGTAAGTAACCTTTTTCTCACTCAGTAAGAATTCATATAGTTGTGATAATTTGAATGAGAATTCAAGAAATTTTTAGTATAAATTTATTTTTGTGTCACTAGTGGTCAGGGTCGTGACTGGTGATTTCGTCGAGTGGTGGGTTCCAGCCCTGATGCTTCAAAAGACTGGCAGTGTAGCCGGGCTGATGCACGTTCCATTTGTCGGGACTAAAAGTTCGCCCTTTGACGTGGTGGGAAATCTTGACCGAGGATCAAAATGACGAGGTCCGTATCCAAAAGCCCTCATGCTGCTTCTAATGCGACGTTTATAAGCAATCTCAATCACATTTCAGTATTCCCTATTGATAAATGCTCATACTTAATTATGTGAATACGATATTATTTACGTAAGAAATAATAGTCTTTGGTGTTATGCATCGCTTAAAAATGAACCAATTTTTTCTAAACAGGTGCACAAATGCAGATTTCTCCCTAGTAATGTACTTTATTTCAAGGTTCCAATAGCCTTGGACTACTCTTTCTTGTTATCTGTACAGATATCTCAATGTAGTTAAAATAGCCTTTGCTACTCTACATTCCATAAAATCAATATCTCGATATTAAGTTATCCGTATACCTTAGGAGAAATTTTTTTGAAATACATTGATATTTGCTATCAAAATATTTTTAATGCTAAAATATAACCTAAAACTATGAAAAATACTTTTAATAATCTATTTTTAATTTTAAAAAAAAATTGGAATGGAAAACATGGTGAAATTAGTACATAAACTGATTATCAGAATAACGCTCATAATTCAAAAGTAAACAAAAATATCATCATTCTGAATATTTCATATTATTCATCATAACATTTTTTGGGACTGGTACTACTTTCATGATGAAAATCATATTACTACAATTTTTAATGTGTTTCGAGTCAAAAAACAATGAAAATCGAAAAATGTTGTAACAATACATGATTTACACCTTTGTTACTAAAAATATATCAATTTTACAACCATGGAAGAGTAGTAGGGGTTCTTAAAAACTATATAAGGAAGACACTTGCAAAATTTAAATTAATTTAGTTTATAGCTTTTTCTGATATCTGCGTTGCCATATGTAAATATGTCGAGAAAACTCATTTTGAGAAAAATCAACAACAAACTTTCAAATGCAAATAAAAATTAGCTGCCGAGTAAAATTCAAATCCCTGTAACTTTTCTAAATAAGGTACAAGCAAAATTCAAACACTATTAGGAAGAAAAGAGTTTACATTTTAAACTGACATTAAAATTAGAAAATCGAAAATTTTAACAAAAATGACGTTTTAAAGGTGTACGGATCCTTTAAAAAAATTGAACTTCAATTTCAATTAATATAAAAAAAGAGAGGATTTTTTGTCAAAACTCGATATATAATAAGGACTCTTTTCCTTGTTGAAGAAGTTGCAATTACCTTAAGGATGCACAAACATAATTTTATTAAAAATGATTTTAAATCTTTAATTTTTTTACGTTTTTTTTTTTAATAAGACAATTTTATTGTACAATTTTATTGTTTAATTTTTTTTGTATAAGACAACTTTATTGTACGAGTACAATTTCAAAAATATTATCGAACCGTTTTTATGAAATTTGGATAGATAAAAGAAGTCATTTCTATGAGATTTGGATTGAAACTTATTTCATTTTATGTCAGTTGGGGTTCGAGACCTCATATCACTAAACATCCACCGTATAGAGGGGTTGACACACATTGAATCTGTCCAGGTTCTGAATTTTCTTGTCGCCTTAGTCACTTGACCGAGACCCAAAATTACAAGATACGTCTCCAATAACCCTCGTGAAGTTTTCCAGAGCTACGTTTATAAGCAATCAATCAATCAAAACTCATTTTATGTCTTATATATTTGCTGAACCATTTCATATTTTAAAAAAATATTTTTCCTCCAAGACATTCAAAAAGTATTCATAAGATAAAGTTTTTAAAAATCAGTATTTAAGATCGTGTATGTATGACGTGTCATACGATTAAATACTAATTATTTCTAAACTTCAAGAAATTACATATTTTATTAACTTTATACGACTACCTTCGATCAGGAAAAATCTTTTATTTAGAGATGATTATAAAATACGAGAAAAAGGAACAGCATTCTATTCATAGAAATATTCGAAAATGAATGAAAAAAGGATTTAAACTTATAAAAAATGTTCGTAGCCCTGTATCCTTTAACTCAAACTTTTCTCCTAAAAATGCCGATTTTACATTTTCTTCTTTACTCTAGATAATATAAAGCGACTCAGCATTTCGATAAAAATACTTTGACTTCAGAATTTCCGTGAACGATTACTTCAGGAATCTTCCTTTTTGACTGAAGAAGCAATCAATTTTTTTTTTTTTTTTTTCTATACTGAAATTCATATTTCGACGCAGTTTTTTTCCACTATTACTAACAGTCCACATTTTCCAGAAATTATTTTTTCGTAAATTTTTTTAATTTAAATTAATTAATATTCTCTATTTTCTCAAAGGGGGTTGTAAGAAATTCATGTTGTAATCTGTAGGGGTTCATACTGACCCTTTCGTTATTTATCTTTTGAATTAATAAATGCTTTAAAGTATTCGTTCTTTGCATAACTCATTTCAATTAGGTACTGATTTACTGGGAAAGGAAAACTGACATGTTAAACCAATAAATCTACATTTCATCTCCTTCTTTTAAATCTATTCAATAATAACTGAAACTCTTTCACCATTCTTTAATATTTTTGCACAACTTATTGAAATCCAACAAAGTCCTAAGCAACTTCAAAATTTTCGCAAATAAATATAACTTAAGAAATATTCAAATACATAGACGCCTTTACAGAAGAAACATAATATTCATAATAATATAAAACTTAAAAAAAAAAAAAATAGAAATATAAGTAAAAAATATTTTTAATCGAGCTTTATTTAAAGATGAACTAAAAGGTATTAAAATCATTTTTAAATCTTAATAATATCTAATTTATAAGAGCTTGGAGTCCATAGTTAACTTATTTAGATAATTACCGATTATTAAGAGGTACATGTTTTTTCGATTCCTTTCAAACTAGACTCTTTTCAGAAAAAAAATAAACTTCAAGAATATAACTTATATAATGAATGGGGAACGACTCAAAATTTTTTTTAAACAAGCATAAGTTAGTTGCGGGGAGTTCACTTTTTTTCATTTTTTCATTTAAGTTTCACATAATTTTCAGAAGTATACTGGACTAAAATGTCTTTGCCATCCATAATAAAATAAAAGCCCCGTTTTCCCACTAGGTGAAATATCAGAATAAATAATACCATTTGTGGATATTTGATACGGAATAATTCGTCTTTTTATGAGTTGTAATTTTTGCATGCATTTTTAATTCCGACAACACACGACTATGGTATGCTCAAGGACGGGTGGACTTAGGAGAGGGGAGTGTTTGGGGATCGGAACCCTGAACTTAGCAACGTCCTACTTTCAAATTTTGCACACAAGTATAGCTCACTTAATTGCATTTCAGTCTTACAATTCCATATTGAAAATAATTGATCAAAATAAGAAAAAAAAGCTTGTAAAGCTGTTATTTAAACTTAAGGTTTTTATACTTCTTTTGATATATATTCGTACTTATTATATATGCAACATCTTACTTAAAAAGTAATTAGTAATATTATTTTCCTAGTGCAATCATAAAATTTACTTTTTATTAAATAGAAAAGTACTTTTTATATTGACTCTTTGCCTCCAGATGGCAGTACAAACCAGCAATTCGATAACTTAGTTGTGTTTAAATAACATTTTAAAAGCAACATAGCGAACGCAGGCATGGTCGAGTGGTTACTTCGGAAAAAACTTGTTTATTGACCGCTGACGCCGTCCTGTGTTTTTTTCTATTTTGTCTTTTCTCTCTTTTAAAATTACATTTTTATATTGTTTTTGTTCACATATCTCCAAGTTCCACAAATTTCCAGAATTTTTCTCACTGTTTTATCCATACATTTTTAGATTATTTGCTATGTCTGGAAGATATTAGTTGATAGGATCATGGGTTCGAATCTGATCGTTTTCCCATGATCTTTTAGCGATTGAAAAAAAAAACCCATCAAATTAATTATTGTATTAAGGTACTTTTTAAGCAACAAAGAACATTCAATTATGGTATTGAAATATTTTAAAATAATAATGTATTTTTTTAAAAAATATATTCAAACTACATTTTTTTAAAAAAAAACATCAGGCATTCTATGAAATCTTTATTTTGTTTAAGTTTCTACA
Source organism: Nephila pilipes (assembly GCA_019974015.1). Lineage (NCBI taxonomy): Eukaryota > Metazoa > Arthropoda > Arachnida > Araneae > Nephilidae > Nephila > Nephila pilipes. Next base: position 49,659 of record BMAW01022629.1, read on the forward strand.
GTTTCCACAAACACAGAAATAATATATAACATCATTTAATTTTTGTATGTAATTAATAAAATATTAAGAATATATTTATAAACCAGAAAAACTCGAATTCGAATTCCGATTTTAAGAATTGACATCGTTTTCTGTGTTTCCGAAAATGTTGCAGAAAATTCGAGGAATTTCAGAGCATGTTTGAATGTTTACTATTAGCTTATATAATTGTTGAATATCGTGATGGAAAGGCTTTGAAAGAAAAGTGTCAGATCAAGTGATATTCTGATCATCTGGAAGGTTCTAATTATAGAAATGAGATACAGCCAAATCATACTGTAAATTTTGGAGAAAGATAAATTTAATGTACAAATGCATTTATAAGAAAAATTGTCACGAACCTAACTATGATTTTTTTTTTTAAAAAAAAGAATTCATCTTACCGAATTACTACATTAACCTGAATCTATGCCGATTAGAACGAAAGACAAACTGTGAGAAAAATTTCAAATCTTAAGTTTTACCTTCTCTCAAAACGAAACTGGACATTCTATTTAAATTTGCAGAGTAGATTGTTAAGTGTGTGTGAACAACTCTACCTAATAGTTTTCTTAAATATGTTAGTTCCCATACATTTAACAATACAATCGTAAGACGTTTCAAGTATAATAAGGGGTCTTAGCTATTTATGGATAATTTATAGTAAATAACAAAAACATTTCCGGCGTTCGTAGAAAATGATTTTAAAAATTATTATAAATTCATAAAACTTTTAGTAATTACTTAAAGAGAAAATTTCGAATGAAAATTAAAGGAATAATTATTTTTTTTAAAAAAACCCTTCGTTTTCGTTAATATAAACATAAACATTTCGTATTAAAATATTACTCTATTTACACTCCTTTCCATTATAAAGAATCCGTTATTATGTAATGAGATATAAAATCGTAACTATCTATATATCAGTATTGATTATCTTTTAAGTATTACTGATAGTACATTTATTAATAAAATTCGTTCGTAAATATGTTAGCTTAAAAATAATAAATATATAAGCAATTTTTGAATATTACTGAAACATAGATGGCAGCATATTAGAACAATTGATTTCCTTCTTATTTGTTGCTAAGCGCATGGCTCCTTGTGCAGGTTAGGCCAGTAGCATCTTTTTTTTTTTTTTTTTTTTGGGGGGGGGTATAATTTTAATTGATTAAAAAAATATTTTCCCACATTTTGATTTGTTTTTGTGATGCGAAATATTTTTTAAACTTACAGGCCCCGTTTGGATTTAGGAACGATGGTTCGAATCTATATGTCTTGCTTGAATATTATAAAACATGATTACATATTTTAATTTTAAATGGAAGAATAATAAAAAAAAAATATTCCATAATATTGATACTAAGAGAGAGGTATTTGTTTTTCTTAATTGTTAACAAATGAAAAATAAATCTCGAAATTACTCAAGATTGCGAAAAAATTATATTCGGAAATTATTTGAAACACAATGATAAAAAGTATCACTGATATAAAAGAAGCAAATTTTCTCTCTCCGCAAAACAACTCTTATTATTTTTTTTCTAATATTTATTTCATTGATAAATAAGATTCTATTGAGCAATTTTTATATAAAATCATATTCAGGAATTTCAGATTCGAATCTGAATCATATACTTGAATGTGACGAATCTTTTTTCTGAGACTTTACCGATCTTTTTATAGATTAATAATAATTAAACATGGAACTACTGATAATTATTCTTCTGAATTTTTGATCCATGAAAAAAAAAATAATTCTGTAAAGTAAGAATAAAAAATTCTCTCCTTGATAGAGAATTTGACCTAAAAACTACACAAAGCTCTCTAATTGAAATAAATAACTGATATAAAATCCCACTTTCTCTAAAACTCATGCCAGTTAGTATTGCTTATTTTTATTACAGATTCTACGAACCTCTCTTTGTCCACTTATAAGAGCGATTTGATACCAACGGCAGAATTTTTTTCATATATCCATCTCTAGATATTTCAAATTGATAAAAGTGTCTCCAGAATCGTCGATAAGAACTCTAAATTTCCTTTCGCTTTATCCCTCCTTTTTAATTTAACCACACACTTATTTATAGATTCTCGAGTTTCAACTTAATGTCGACAAACACTTTGGCCTAGGTACTCTCTTCAAATTCTACAAATTGCAAATATTAATAATCATTTTGTAGCTCTTAGAAAACATTTAATTCTAACGCGCTGTCGACTACTACACTAGATATTTAATTATTTTACCATCCCGCAAAACAAAACAGCGCATTCCCATTTATTTCTCCTTTACACTCGAAAGTTACTCGACCTAATATTTCCTCAATTAAATACTTCCCATTCATTTATAAAGGCAATCCCAAAGCCTTTGAAGTATATTAAAGGGTTTATCTATTTATATAGATTGTTTATTAAATAACAAATGCATATTTTTGTAAAAAAAAAAAAAAAATTTAAAAAATGTATTAATCCATGAAAGTTTTATAAATCTCTTTATTAGAAAATTTCGAAAAAAAAAAAAACTTTCTTATCTCATTGATGGAAAAATTAAAGAGATAGTTATTTTTTATAACAAAAATCTTTCATTTCTGCGAATATAAAATTAAACATTTAGTATCAAAATTAATGTTCTATTTAATTTACTTTCTGACTTAAATAGGCTCAGGCGTCGTAATCGTCATTTTGACAGAAATTCAAAATTACGAATTCCGTCCCCTACACAGCCATCGTTTTGCTTGTAGTGCGAAGTTAATAAAACCAACCGACCAATAATAATAATCCATTATTAAGCACGCAAGATATACAATAGTAACTATCTTTATCAGCACACACACATTGCCTATTTTTAATACTGATAGTGCATTTAAAAATCAAATCAAATTATACTAATCTGTTCCGTAAATGTGATGTCAGAGAAATAATATGTGAAAATTTCTAACTTCATTGATGGCAGCATATCAGTTGGAACAATTGATTTCCGTTTTTATATATTTATATTCCTTTTTTGTTACAAATACCTCACCAATGCTGGACCATTTTTAAGTTTTTTTCTTTCGCCATATCACACAATTCTCATTACCTCACATACACTCATATAAAATATCAGGTCACTCTGACCAGTGGTTTTTTTGTAGTCTTTCGAGACTGCAAATTTGATTACTTTAAAGGGAACTTTTTTTAAAAAAAATGTGTCATATAAAATAATTTTTTTTATTATTTGGAAGGACCTTATCAAATAAATGATATAAAATTAAATTGAACTGTAAATATTGGCGAACGCACAGATCAATTCAAGATATAAATCGATTTTTTAGAGAAAAAAACTATCGCGAGCCTTTCTTTATTATGATTTCTTTTCCTGCAAGAGTCGTCATGTAAAATTACTGCTATAACCAGAATTTTTACCAATTAGAACGAAGGAGGAAATTCGAGAAAAATTTCTTATCGAATATTTCACCTGCTCTCGAAACGAAAGTGTGCGCATATTATTTAATTCTCCATATGTAAATAAATAAATCCGCTTAATAGTTTTATTAAATAATTCTTATTCATTTATAAATGTAATTGCAAAAACTGTGAGGAATAACTATTTATCGAATAGTTTTTATTTTATTTATTTATGAATAATTAAATAAATAAGAAATACATTTTTGTGCGAATAAAAATATTTAAAAATGTACTATTCATTCATAAAATTTGTTGCAATTTCTTGATGAGAAAATTTCGTATGAAATGTATTTTTTTTTTTCAAATGTGAAAAATAATAGTTAAACTTTTTTTCAATAAAATTTCATTTCCAGGAACATAAACTTACTACGCATGGTATCAAAACAATGTACTACTTCAGTTCCTTTCCGATTTAAATATCCCGTTATTATGTAAGCAATATGCACAATGGTACGAGTAACTTTCTTTATTATTATTGATTATATTTCAAGCCTTATTGATAGTATATTTATTAATAAATTTACTCTAATAATTTGTTCCGTGAATATGTTCGAAAATTTTAGAATATGATAGAAAAGTGATTAACATAATAACGACGCTTAACTACAACTGAAACATAGATGGCAGCATATCAGTTGGAACAATTCATTTCCTTTTTTATATGTTGTTAAGCACACGATACCTGGTGCAGGTAGGGCAGTGGTGGCTTCCGACCAGGAAACTCCCCGATCCACTGCCCAACCTGCACTTTTTGCTGCTTTCCGCAGGCATTCTTTTTTAGAACGATTTTAATTCTTTAAAAAATTTTTTCTCCCATTCTGATTTATTCATCGATACGAAATATTTAGTTAAGTTGTGCTTTTTTTTATTTTTAGATTCTGAGATTGATGGTTCGAATCTGAATGTCTTGCATGAAATTGATTAACAGTGATTACATAATACTATTTTTTTAAATAGAAGAATATCGAAAAAATATTTCGTAATATTAGTTATAATAGGTATTTGGTTTCCTATTTTTTTTTTTCAGCAAAGGAAAAAAAATTAATTAATTCAAAATTTATTCAGAAATTCGGTAGTGAGGAAAAATTCTATTCGGCATTTATCTGGAATACAATCTTAAATATCACTGGAGTAAAAGTCCTTTTTTATATTAGAACATTAATTATTCGTTTTTACTTAAACATGGTGATTATAATTGAAGTTGTACTTTCAAAACACTAAAAAAGAGTCACTTGTCAGAATGACCAGATATTTCATTAAGGTATACTTGAAGCATTGGGAATTCGTTTTGCGGAAGAAAATACCCAAAATATGAGTCGATTGAGAGTTCTGTACTCCTCATAAGAAGCTAATTAAAGGCTTCTAGATGTTATTACGGCAATATTTATTGCAAGTTTATCCACTATAACAAGTCGGTACCAAAGTGGATAGATGTCCCGAAGCCAAAAATCATAGAAGAAGCTAAACGTAATGAAAGCATCCAAAAAAGAAATTTATGAATAAACTGCTACAATTTGTTTAAGAATTGTTCAGTATGCTGTCTACCGTTTTCTTGCACAAGTTGAAAGCACAAAACAGCATGTTCCACAAAGGATCATAGCGTCTCTGTTGTGATGTTGTTAATTTGTTGTGTGTTATCCATTCTGCGACGTTCCTTATCGAAGCTTCGTACACAACATTTTAGGTAACCCCACAGCCAGAAGCCGCTGGAGTGCAGGCAAGGTGATCGTGACAGCTAAGCTGTTGGCAAATAACGACTGATAAATAAATCTATTATTTCCTAAATGCATGTTGCGCCGCTGCTTCACTGCTTTGGAACGTGTGGCGAAGCGCCACCTTGCATAACGATTGTTCTATCTGCGCCCTTGCAGTGACGGAATGAGTGGTTGCGCAAAAGAGATTTATAACGTGTAAAAATGTGATAGGCCCCGAAGGACGAAACTCGTCGTCTGTATAAGGATCAACAACAAATGATGCCGTAAACCCACACCAAGAAGTGATCTTTTGAGAATGAGGATGCGATAGTTGCATTTGAAACGGATTCTCTCTGATGGATTCTACAATTTTGAGTATTGAAAGAAACTTGGAGACAGAAGTGAGCTTCGTCTGTCTATAAAATGTTCCAACGTCATGCATTGTCCCCATCCATTCTCGAAAGAAATTGGGGTGCGAAAGGTTCTCGTTTTGGTGGGTCAGCAGGAAAGATTAACGGAATATTATTAAATTTAAATGAATAGCAATTCAATGTGCACGCTCACAAATCTTTCTTGATGCTTCCTTTAGTGCTGTAGCTACATCTTTCACTGAAGTCGAGGCCATTAATTTCTTCCCTCTGTTACATTTCACGTCAAATGAATGCTTCTCTTGGCATTTATGAATCACTGTCTTTAGATCGAATGCAGTCTTTGTACCAGAGCCGCTTTTAAAAACCCTTTAATGTCTGGAATTTCTCAATGTAATCGCCATCATTGAAAAAACAAGGCTTCAGTTGCAGAGCCCGATCATTCAATGAAACAGTCTTTACTACATTCTCAGGTGCAGAATTGCAGGAAATGGATGTTCTCCTTTATTTTATCAGACGTGTAATGGGTGATACGAATGTTGAATATTTTAATCAGCTTCTTGAAATTCGCATAACTTTTACAGCAATCGGGTTTTTGTCTCTTTCTACTAATACAGCATCTTCTATTGGACTTTTTAAAGTTTCCTCTTATATACGACTTCCGTATCCTCCCATATAATCAGATGAAATATTTCTTTCTGACCAGTGGTTGTTTTTTTTTACTCACTTTTGAGAGGTCAAGTGACACAGTGAAAGAAAACCTATTGAGATTAGTGCGTCAAAAAAATCGTAAAACACTAGAAGCTTAATTCGAATTCCTTTTCACATTTAAAGATATATATTTTTTCATTGGTTTTTGCTTTTGTAAAACAAAAAATATATTTTGATATATTTATTTATCGAACGAAATAAAAAACAAGTAATTAATTACATTACTGATTTTTTTTAGTGTACTAAATCTTCAGTTGAAAGTATTTCTTCATAATCTTCAAGCTTGAGGAAGCGCTACTAAATTCATCTGTCAGTTGGTTTCTTTTATTGATTTTAATAATTTTCGTAGCTGAGAATATGTTCTCAAAAAAGTTTTTAGAGGGGTAATTGTTACTTATCTCTAAATATATCTCAGATCTGAAAGTGTCCGGAATAATTTCCGTTCGAAAAGTGCTACTCTGTTTATTTTTCCGACAGATTTATGTGTAGATTGTCGAATTTCGATCTCAAGTCGCTAAACATTTGAGTTTAAATGCTGTTCTGAGTTTATATAAGTTTCATGTGGTAATCGTCAATTGGCAAGCATTGGAAACAATCTAATTCCAAAGTATTGCAATCACTATATCCAGATACTTGACTTTCTTTTTTATGTCTGTTACACACTCGTTGTCTATTCCTTGTTGACTGTTTTTGGGCGAAAACCATTCGTGAATGATATGTGCCACTCAAAATGTCTTGGCTGTGGCCTAAGACACTCGTGTCATAAATTCTCCATGACTGATCTAACAGATTTATCTTCCATGGTAGCCAAGGGGCTGTAAGTCTGTGGATGCCGTTGTTTTATTCGAGCAGCGTATTCATCGCCAAGAAATAGTCGTGATGTGGGATTGACGCACGTTAAAATTTCCTGGGCTAAAATTTCTGGTGACAAGGTGTGAAAGTCGGGCGCATTTGTTAAGTTTCGCCCTCATTACCTAACCATAATTCAAAACTACGAAGGTCCGTTGCAGAATAGCCTTCGTGTTGGTTTTAAGTGCGACTTTCATAATCAATAAATCCGTAAAATATGTTTATTATTTCACCTTACATCTCTATTATATTTAGCAAGGAATTTTATAGGAAAATTAATTCCTCTTAAAACATTCAAAATGTATTTTGGTACAAAAATTTGTAGATTTTAAGTGTAAATCTTTAAAATCTCATGAGAATTCGTTCAATGTTAATTTGTTTTAAAACTTTGCCTATGTGCATGACTTATTTCCTTTTAAGATGATCTTTGATAAAGGGGGAAGTTTAATAGATGATAGAAAAATACAAGCTAAAGAAAGTGTTTTTTTTTTAATTTGTGAAATCATTAAAAAAATGAAAAACTTGGATCATAACTCAATTTATGACTTAAAACTTTCCATCGAAAAGGGTCGTTTTCATGTTTCTTTTATCACTGTAAATGACTTTACGTCTCAACTTTTCCATAAATAACCCTTTGACGTATTAGTATTCTGAAGAGCAAAAGTGGAGAGCGCAGGCATACTCCATAGTATACTACAGAACTCTTTCATATGACTCAGTTCTGTGTTTTTTCCCCACATTTATATGCAGTTTCGTGTTATGCACAGATGCTAATAATCCACATTTTCCATGAACTACTTTTCACGATGTTTTGTGTTCTAAAACTTTAAATCATTAAATATTTGTCAAAGAGATTCGTTAGAAACTCAAGTTTGAATAGTTTTAATAGATTTGCAGTCAAGTTTGAAACTCAAGTTTGAA
>BMAW01022629.1:57673-82231 GCA_019974015.1 Nephila pilipes
GAATAGTTTTAATAGATTTGCAGTCAAGTTTGAAACTCAAGTTTGAACAAGTTTTATAATGATATTTTTGATTAAATTCGAATGAAATATCTTAATATCAGAATTTATAATAAATATTAGACATTCGTAGAAATTGGGATAAAAATTGGTGTATTTTACCAATCTATTTACAATTGATTATACATCCTCCCCTCACCCCTAGCGTTAAATATATTGTATAAATACTTTCAATCCCACATCTTTACTTTTCTTTCACAACTGCTTGTTATCCATAAAATCTACCATACAATTTTTGTAAATTACAATTTTTTACAAATTTAACAATTTTTTAAATTCATGTAATTTACTACAACAAAAAAGACTTGTACTTGTGTAATAACCCGTTAGTGGCCGCGGTAGCAGAGTTGTCATGGTCGCGAACTCGCAGCTGTTTCCTTTGAGTCGTGGATTGGAATTCTTATTGCATAACAGCCACGGCGTGCAGCGGGACCAGGCAAATGAAATGTCTGGAGACCTCAGCCGTTAGAATGGTGTGGAAGTTTGGAGAGGGACATGCCAGCTCAGGTGTCGTACTCGTCACTTCACCAAACACAGATCAACGTCACATACAAATAGATTTTTTGGAGTGAGAAACTATCACGAACATTATTACTGTGAATTTTTTAAACTAAAATCATCACATAATATTACTGCTGCAACCATAATCTTTGCCAATGAGAGCGAAGGACAAAATGCGAGAAACATTTCTTATCTAGTTTTGCCATCTCTTATTACAAAACTCTTCGTATTCTATTCAATGTTCTTCTTTTCTTAATAAATTCCTCCAATTAATATTTTTTCTTAAATACTTCCCATTTATTTATAAATGCAATCGCAAAAAATGTCAGGTATATTAAGATGCTTATATATTTATAAATAATTTAGCAATATATATATATATATATATATATATTTGTAAGAATTAAAAGATTTTAAATAATATTATTAATTCATAAACTTTTTAGTAATTTCTTGATGAGAAAATTTCTTATGCAATATATCTTTTTTTTTTCAACAGTGAAAAAATAAATGAATGATTTTAAAAAAAAATTCATTCATATGAACATTTTGTATTAAAATGCTTAACTTAAGCTCCTTATCTAACCCAAATAATCTGTTAATATGTAAGTATATATTCAATAGTAACTATCTTTATATCAGCATTGATTATCTCTTGAGCATTATTGATAGTACTTTTAATCATAAAATTGCATTATGAATCTGTTGCGTAAATATATTAGCACCAGAGAATTAATTAACTTATGAACAAATTTTAACTATTGTCGAAACATAGATGGCAGCATATCAGTTGGAACAATTGAGTTCCTTTTTTATATGTTGTTATGCAGATGATGCCCCTTGCAGGCCAGGTAGATGGTTACTTCGGACCAGGAATCCCCATGATTCACTACCGCTGTCCTGTACTTTTTCTGTATTCTGAAGAAAAATCTTCTTTTCTTTTTCTGTATTTTTTTGGTACGAATTTGATGGATTAAATAAACATTTTCTCACATCTTGATACATTTTTTGATGGGAAATATTTTTTAAACTTTCAAGTCTAGTTTAGATACACAGATTGAAGGTTCGAATCTGACTGTCTTGCTTAAATATGATAAACCGTGATTGCATGATATTAGTTTTTTTAAATGGAAGAATATGATAAATTATTCCGTGATATTAATAGTAATAGGTATTTCTTACTTTTATTTTCACCAAATGAAAATAAATTAAAATTACTCGAAATTTACATGGAAATCTGCTATTGCGGAAAAATTCTATCCAGAAATTATCTGACACATTGTTAAATTGTATTACTAAAATAAAAATCCTCTCTCTCTCCCTCCTCAAAAGATCCAGTAGATTGTGATCCACGGGGAAAAAATTTAAAGCTACAGAGTTAGAAAAAAAAATTCTCCCTTTGAAAGAATATTGTGTTTAAGAATTAAAAAAAAACTGTGTAAAGAATTCTGAAACAAATGAATGAAATAAAGTCCGATTTCTATGAGTGAGTGAATGTAAAGTTTTTTGGCGCAAGAGCCAGATATGGCTATGCTGCGCCAAACTAGATTTAACTGAGGTCTAAACGGGCAGAAATTGAAAAAAAGACAAAAATTGATTGACAAGAAGGAGGGTCGAAAATAGAGAAGAATCGCTAGGGTAACCTGGCCAATTTCTATGATAATCAAACCAATTAATTATTTATTTTTGATATAAATTCTATGAGCCTCTCTTGGGCTCTATAAGTGCGATTTAATGCCAACAGCAGAATTATTATTCATTTCAATAAATATCTTAGGCACTTCTGAAAAATTTAACGGCCGCGTCAGCCTAGTGATCATTGTCGCGAAGTCATCGAAGAGTCGTGATTTCGCAGGCCTGATGTCAATTAAGAACCGTTGTGAAGTGGGGCTAATGAGCGTTGAATCTGTCAACGATCTGTTCGCTTGCGTGGAAGTTTGGATGGGCTGTAACAACTAAGGTCTCGTCCTCTTCACTAGAAAGGGGGATTGAAAATTGCGCGGCCTATAACCCTCGTATTGCTTCTAAATGCGATGTCAATGAGCAATAAATCTACAACAGTGATAGAAAATCTTGTGAACTTAGTGCTTCGAAATTCGTTAAAAACCGCTTCGCTTAATTCGTTTATTTTGTCACATTTAAAAGCTTTTACGTTTTTAGTGTTAGTAAAAAAAGTTATATTTTTATAAATATTTGAATCTTCAATTCGAAGTTTGTATTCAGTAGGCGATATACACTTCAAGCTTGGGCAAGCGCTGTCAGGAACCGGTTCCAAAAACTCCAAATTTCCATTCATTTTAGCATTCTATTTTTTTCTCCAAACGATTTATTTCTAAATTCTAATGTTTCGACCTCAAGTCGACAAACGCTTGCGCCTAGGTACAATCTTGGAATTCTACAATCGACATCTGCTGATCATCCATTACAGCCATGGGGAACCTTTTTTAATTAATAAGTTCTGTTGACTACAACATCCAAATATTTCATTATTTTACCTGCTCTCAATACGAAACCACTCATTCTCTTTAACTTTCTCTCCACCCCCTCCTCAATAAATTACTCGATCTAATAGTTTTCTTAAATATTTTACATCTATTTAAATATGTTATCGCAAATCAAGTCAAGTAAACTAAAAGATTTGCCTTGTTATTTATTTAGATAAAAATTGCATTTCCTACAGATAAAAAGATTTTTAAAAAATATTATTAATTCCAAAAAATATTAATCTTGATGAGAACATTTCGCATGAATTTTGAATCGTTTAATCTATGAAAATTAAAAGGGATATTTTTTTTTTTTAAAAAAAATTCATTTGTGTCAGTATAAACTAAATCATTTTGTATTAAACTGATGCTGAGTTTAAGTTCTTTCCTGAGTCAAATAATCCATTATATTATATAAGCAAGATATACAATAGAAACTATCTTTATCAGTATTGATTATCTTTTAACTAAGGTTGGTAGTATATTAATTAATAAAATTACATTAATAATCTGTTCTGTAAATATGTTATATAACTGAGAAATAATAAATATATAAAAAAAGAGTTAACTGTTGTCGAAACATAGATGGCAGCATATCAGTTGGAACAACTGAGTTCCTTTTTTATATGTTGTTTAGAAGATGATGCCCCGTGCAGGCCAGGTAGATGGTTACTTCGGACCAGGAATCCCCATGATCCACTACCGCTGTCCTGTACTTTTTCTGTAGTCTGAAGACATTCTTTTTTTTTTTTTTTTTTTTTTTTGTACGACTTTGATGAATTAAATAAAAAATTTCTCACATCTTGCTTTATCTTTGTATGCAAAATATTTTTTTAGCTTAATATCATGTTTGTATTCAGAGATTGATGGTTCGAATCCGAAAGTCCTGCATGAATCTGACAATGTGACATATTTATTTTTAAATCGAATGATAATATTAATAATATTCCATAATATTAATAATAACAGGTATTTGCTTTTTCTTCGCGAAATAAAAAAATAAAATTACTCAAATATTAGGCTCAAATCCGGTTTTGCGCATCAAAGCGATCTGAAATATATAGAGCAAACTTAAATGGTAGCACAGAAAAAACACCGTACACTCTCTTTTGATTTTTACTTATTTTCCTAACATGTATATTTTTTGGGGGTATTTACCTAAAATTTTGCTTAGAAATGAACGATTTTAATCTGAATCGCGAATATGATAATTCTTGATAAAATTAGATATTTTTAATTTTAAAAATGCATTAATAAATTTTTTATATCATATAATCGATATATTATATGGTACCTTGTTTTTAATCAAACGAAAATTATTTTTAACTGACAAAAATTTATTTAGGAATACATACTTTTGTATGAAAATTTGATCTCCAAAAATAACGATTAAGTTACCGTTTCGAATCTGAACGCTTTAGCAGTAATCTTTTACGTTTCACTATTGACTAAAGTACTATTAAATTCATATCTACATTAGGTAAGGTAGTATTCATATGTTGATGAATCTTAAGAAAATGTTTATGTTGTATGTTTCGTAAATCCACTTACAATTCCTTTTTCTCCTATTGATTTAAAATATTCATCAGCAATTTTTGCGGAATTGTAATTTTTTTTCACGCAAAATTACTTGAGAATTATGAACACATCAAAATATCTATGTAATTTTTTTGAACGCTTATAATGGAAGAAAGCAAACAATATTTAAAATGCCGAATAAATTGTTTGGAAACCGTTTCATAAAAAAAATTATGAAATTCGTTCAGATTTATAATATTCTTCTGTTATCAAGTTTAATAAGAATAAAAAAAAAACCGATACTTTCTTATTATAAAAAAAAATAAACAAAATTAAGAAACGTTTATAAGATTACAAATTTATAAAAATTTAAAAAAAAGCCAACTGAAAATAAACTAACTAGCTTGCAATTTAGAATGCTTAAGTCTCTAAATCAGTTTTATAATAGTTTATTTTCAGTTGGCCATACACAACACAAACATAAATGGTTCAAGTCGGGAGGTGGGATGAATTATCGTTCTAGAGAGAGATTCACAGCATCGCCATGTACTCTCACGTTATGTTTACTTTCTCCGAATTCAACTGGCTTTGCCAATCGCAGCTTAATCAACTATATAAGAATATTTGAGCGCTCGCGATATTCTCCCAGCTTTTGATTTTTAATAATTTCAAAGGAAAATCAAAATAACTTTACAATCATCATATATCTCAAAATACTACAAATCTAACATTAAATCAAACTAATTAGTTATTTATAATTCAAAAATATTAAAAATACAAATTAAAATTGATGTTGAATTTAGACAATAAATACTTTAAATGAGTTCAAGTAAGTGAAGAAAGTTCAAGAGGATACTATTTTTGACTGGTCGGGTCAATTCTCTAGCTTCGTTTTCATTTTTACTACAAGTACCTGGTTGTCTTTTCCGAGATAAATATCTATGACACGACCAATTAGCCAATCGGATCTCTTTAAATTTTCCTGCCCTTCAAGAATGATGTCATTGATTTCGATTGGTCTCACAAATTTTCTTTTCAAAAGCTTTTGCACCAAAAGTCCTAGATATTCACAATGGAATCTTTTCCGGAACTGTTCTCTTAATTGCTGGTGATATGTCCATCTCTTAGTTAGGTTTATTTTGTCTAAATTGTTGATATCAAGAACTCCAACAGTCTTAATATCCTGGATAAACAATAAAAGAGTTAAAGGATCAAGATCAGTAGGATTTTCTGACATATATGTCAGAGGCCAAGAATTTATGACCGCCTCTACATCCAAAGAATGATTGTCATTTCTTCAAACGTTAAACAGGATTTTCCAAGAACTCTTCTTAGCAATTTTTTCATGGTTTGGATTAATCTTTCCCACCAACTGCCAGTTGGTGGGTTGAACTTCTATTGTGTTCTCATTTCAGAGGGAAAATCTGAGATCTTGCTCCAGTAGATAGCTTTCGAAAGACGATTTGCTCCAACAAAGTTGGAACCGTTGTCGTTGTAAATCACGGAGGGACGGCCTCTACGAGCAATAAATCTTCGCAGATTCAAGAGAAAACCATTCGTAGATAAACTTTCTACAAGTTCTAAATGCACTGTGCGATACGCGACACATGTAAAAATCAGGATCCAAGCTTTCTCTTTACCGTCTGTAAATGAAGAGGGCTCCACAACATCAATACCCGGCACTTCAAAGGCAGACGAGTCTCTTCCGCTCTGGTTGTGTGTTTCTTGCATAGTATACATTTGGATAAGACTATGGATAGGTTTCCTTTCTCTTACAATCCAAAATCTTTGCCGTAGGTGTGTTTGTACGAATTGTACTCCGATATAACTAAGCAGCGTCGATCGAATATTAGTCGATGCACAAGTTCATGATTCGAGGATAAAACAATGGACCATCTAAAGTCTTCAGTATCATCTCTTCTAATGATTTTAGTTTTGACCCTATAGAGTCCATCTTGGTCTACGTAATTCAGAAGACCTTTCAAATGATCATCTTTATTAAGTGATACATCTTGAATAATTTTCAACAACTTTTTTTTAGCCAAATCGATTTCTTGACAGTCAAATTTTTTGGTCCATTCTTCTTCCTTTTAGTCAATCTGGCCCCTCCCTCCATCTCGATTTGACCAATGCACTTATAGAACATACTCGGAATGGTAGATCTGCTGCGTTTAAGTTTCCTGGGATATGTTTCCAGGTTCCGTTCGATGTCAATGTCTTAATTTCTTGTTCTTGGTTCTTCACAAACACACCCCTAGTTTCATTTCATTCAATCCAATAAAGCGCTGTTGAAGAGTCTCTCCAATAGAAAATTGGAATATCTTCTAAATCGAATGCTTTAATCACAGCTGAAAAACGTTCTCCTATGCAAGAAGCTAATAATTCCAATCTTGGAATAGTAGCTTTACGCAGGGGTGCTACTAGACTCTTCGCTCAAGCAAACGACACAAAAATAATATCCTTTTCCATTTTTCGAAAAAATATCACAGCACTATAAATATTTTTGCTTGCATCATAAAAAAACCCATATAAACTCAGTCCATGAATTTTGTCAATATTTAAGCTTCTAGGAATTTTCACATTTAATAAACAATCTACATCATGAAACCAGGAAGAAAATTCTGTCTAACAGTCATCAGGCAGGACTGTGTCCCCATCCAATTTTCAATTTCAAACATTTTTAGATTAGCAACTTAGGAATCAATGATGAGGGACTTAAAATACCAAGGGGATCAAAAATTTTTGAACTATACTCAAAACGTTTCTTCTTGTTAAGTCGAGGTTATGAGCTTTTCAATACAGCTGTACTACAAAAAATGTTATCTTCATCTTTAATCCACAATAGTCCTAAAACAGGAATGGGGTCGGATGGATCACGATCAATTTTCAATGACGTATGCGCCCACCCTCTTAAGTCAAATCAGGCAGTAGCCACTATGTGCTTAGACTCTTTAATAAATCTATGTAAGGTATTTTCATTAGGAACTAAAGTGACACAATTTTCAACGTAAAAAGATTTCATTGATCTGGAAACAATATCTGAAAAATCCACGCAATTCTTTGCAAGATGATGGTTCAGAACAGCTCCTAATATGAAGGGACTACAATTTATACCAAATATTAGACGTTTGTGTCTCTAAGTTTTGATATTTTTCTTTCAAAATTATGCCACTAAGGAATCTTAAGAATTTACAATTGGGCTTGAATATCAATATCTGAAGAAATACTTTTTTTTATATCAGGGGAACTCAGACCTTTTTTTTAGGTAAGTACAGGCATCATGCCCCCGAGGCACCCTAGTGTCTTTTTCTTTCCTATGGGGTTTATTGTCTTTGGTAAACACGGGTTACACTCTCCCGGGATACTCTCGTGATCCTTCTTTATTTTCGACTCTCCTTGTCCACCAATTTTTGTCTTTTTTTTCAATCTTTTCATGTCTAGACCACAGTTAAATCTTGTTTGGTGCAGCAAAACCACATCTGGCTCTTGCGCCAATAACTTTTATACTCACTCACTTCGCTCGATTCGGTTTCATTCCATAGGAAATTTATGAAAGTCTCAATACCTCATTTTTTTTATATCATTGTCTTGACAGCTAGTAAATTCCAAAGTTAATTCACAAGGAAGCAATTTGATTATTGGACAATGTAAACAGCTATATGTATTTTCATTGACTCCTAAAGCTATTCATTGACCCCTAAAGCTGCGTATTTGGGTTTCACATTTACCATATAAATTGCGTAATTTATGGGTATCTGACATTCTTAGTAAGAGATATATTCAATAGATTGTTTAAATGCGCACGAATTAACATATCCTGATTTCCGAAACGTTGCTTTAAAATTGTATTGGCAGCTGCATAATTCTTTTCGGTTAAACTAAAACCACTTATAGCATTAGCGGAGGGAAGCGAGTTGTTCGTACCGGTTGAAGTTAGCTCTTGCTCCGTTTTCAGGGAGTTTTGACTTTTATGGTTGGTGTATTAACTATCTTACTATTTGCTGGATATAGTGTTTTTTCTTATTCTTTTTCAATTGGACTTTGGTAAGTTAACCAAATCTTTTTTTATTATTTCTTCAACTTCAACGGAGACTCAAGCTGAGTCATTCCATGTTTAAAATCACGGATCTAGACGAACAAGGAAAGATAGCAAATAGAAACATGACGGATGCAAGAGAAAATAAATATTTCAAAAATCTTAAAAGTGACAAGGAACTTGTATTAAGACTTGGAGACAGGAAATATTCTAACATTTCAATAATTTTAGAAAATAACCAACAAGAATCTCCCATATCCAAATCAAACCTGCAGCTTTTACACTCTGAATTAAAAAGAAAAATTTCTAGACATGCTAATATTAATAACATGTCATTCACACGCAGCGGAAAAATAAAATTTAACACCACAAATCCTGTTTGCGCAATCCAGATTCTTAGAATGGAGAAACTCATGAAAATATCTGTTAAAGCCAGCCTTGTATGGGAAGGATTCACATCCCATTTTCTTCTCTACCAAATACCGACAGACATACCTATAGCAGATTTGGCATCTGAAATACAACTGAGTTACAATATCGAAATTGTTGAAATGCGACGTTTTAACAAATCCGACAGTATTCAAGAAGTTTCACTTATTTTAATTATTATTCTTGGTACAAGTCTACCAGACAGTATTAAACTTTGGTTTATTAATCATCGCATTCAAAACTTCGTAGATAAACCCCCTCAGTGTAATAAATGTTTCAGTTTTTTCCATCTCTCCAGATTTTGCAACAAACCCGCAATTTGCATTAATTGTGGACTATCCCATACGGGTCAGTGTACCAATGCTATAAACTATATTAATTGTAAACAGGATCACCCGGTCAGTTCACCACTCTGCCCCTTTTATATTAAATAAAAACAGATCTTAGAATTAAAATGTACTCAACATCTACCTATAAATGAGGCGAAACGAAAATACCGCGAAACTCATTCTGAAAATTATTCATTTGCATTGAAAATTACAGTACCAAATAATAAAATACAAGACCTTGAAAAAAAGTTGGAAAATATGGTGATAAATTTTCAGACAGCCCTCGAGAAACAGACAGTATCTTTATTAGAAACCGTCCAAAAAATGATGGAAACTGTGTTTTCACAGCTCCGCAGTAGTAGTAAAATTACAAAAAGGGTCTGTATCTCCATCCAGGAAAAAAAAAAAAAGCCGGATCAGCGGTACAAAAATGTTATGCTTCTGTTCAAGATGCATCCCTTCATAAAGAGGATGCATCAAATAACATAGAAATGGGATAGCTAGTACATAGTTTTTAATCTTATTTTTTTTTTCGGCGGGTAAATAACTCCGGTAACAAAATATTTCTTTTTATTTTTTTCCCTATCCTCAAGGGGATGTTTAGATTTTTTTTCTTTACAACTAACTTTTCCTTACTTTTATGCTTTTTCTACAATGGAACTGTAGAAGTATACAGAACAAATCTATTTGGTTCCGCATTCCTTCCTTTTCTCAGGCAGATATTTGGATTTTTCAAGAAACTTTTCTAAAACTGGACAATGGATTGCATATTCCAGTAAAGACTATTTTCCGACAAGATCGACTTGACAGACCAGGAGGGGGATTGCTTATAGCAGTTCCAATGAATCTTTCCCCTCGTCATATCCCTATTCCATTTCCACAATCACCTGACATCGAAAGTTTAATTGTCCATGTCATTACAAATAACTTCTCTTTCTATATCATTAATTTATATGTATCTCGAGGACTTAATAAAATCCTATTTAGAATCTTTAACCGATCCAATCTTCATTTTTGGTGATTTTAACCTTCATCATCCAATGTGGGGATCTAATCACACATCGCATTACAGCAACGATTTTGTGGAATGACTAACCAACTCCAACTTTATTCTTCTTAATACCAAAGCTCCGACTCATAGAAGTACAGTATGTGTAGCTGCACCCATTGATTTTACCCTTTGCTCTGCCAACCTTTTTGGATGCACCAATACTTATGTTTTAGACAGCTCCTCCAACAGTGACCATTACCCTATCATCACAGAATTTAATCTTCATAGCCCTCTTCAGCGGAATGTAAAAAAAATAAATTGGCAATCTTTGATGAAACAAATAGAATCTACTTTATATAATATAGAGGAAAACAATATCAATCTCTTGGATACTGTTGCTAATATAATTTCAAATAATACTCGAGAAATTAAAATTTCTAATAAATATTTCCCACCTTGGTGGAACTGGGCATGCAATAATTTTTACAAACTGAAGAAGTATTTCAGAAGAAAGGCCATACATAATATTTCTCCTTATCTATGGATTCAATACAAAAATATTCCAGCAAACTCAGATTTCATATTAAAAAAGCCAAGAAAATGTACTGGGATAAAATATGTAACAATGTTAGCAATCTAAGAATCTTTTTTAATATATTGAAAAAATTATCTACTCAAATGAATCCTGAATCAACTACAAATATTCTTCAAGTTCACAATAGATTTATTACTCACCGCAAATCCAATCCAACCTTTTTGCAGATTTTTTTTCAATCCAATAATCTTCTCCATGAACCAATTCCTTTAGATTTTCTCTCTGAAGATAATCTTCTTAATAAACTGTTCCATATCTCTGAACTAAGTAAAGCAATAAAAACTTCCAGAAATACTACCCCAGGCGCAGACCAGATCCCTGCTACTGTTCTAAACGGATTAAATCAGAGAGAAAAAATTATTGTTCTCTAATATTTTCAACAGTTATTTGATAACTCAAAAGTCCCACAATCATGGAAACATGCCATCATTCTTCCAATTCCCAAACTATACAAACGAAATTAAAATATCATCTTACAGACCCATAGCTTTAACTTCAGTTTTCTCGAAAACGTTTGAAAGAATTCTATCCGGTCGCATAACTCATTATCTGACAATTAATCAAAAGCTTAATCCTCAACATTATGGTTTTGTTCCTCTTAAGGACAGTAGAACTGCGACTTGCCTTATTCATAAAGTGATAGTTGATGCAAAATTAGGAAAGAAATATTTCGTGGGAATTAGCCTTGATGTAAAAAGTGCTTATGATTCTGTATATATAGATGACCTCCTTTACAAATGTCTACAAATTGGTATAACGGGAAAAATAGCTCTTTGAATTCATGAATTTCTCTCGAATAGGTCTTTTCAAATTCGATGGAGGAACGTTCTCTCAATAGAAAAAATTCTTTTTAAAGGTCTCCCCCAGGGCAGTGTTTGTTCCCCAATTTTATTTACTATCTACATGTATGATGTTTTTGAAACTTTGGATTCTGGAGTGGAATGTTCTATTAATGCTGATGATATTTTTATTTATTGTTCCCATCACTCTCTTGATAAGATATGTCACAAACTACAAAATATCCTGGAAAGAATTTATCAGTGGTGCAAATATTGGAAATTAAATTTAAGTCATGGAAACAGTACTATAGCAAAGCTTTCTAACAAAAGGATTCATACATTTCCTAATGTATTATTGGCTGGTTACCCTCTCTCATGGAAACCTCTATCAAGTATTTAGGAGTATATTTCTCCAAATGGAAACAAAATACAACCATCATGAACCAAATGAAAAATAAAGCTCTAAAAAATATTAATTCCCTTAAAAGTATGGCGTACAAACATCGTGGTCCACGAGCTGATAATCTTATTCAGTTAATCAACAATAACATCTGAAGTTCCTTTTTCTACACTTGCCACATCATTAATGAATGGTCGGATCCTCAACTAAAACCTTTCAATATTATTCGAAACAAAGCTCTTAGAATCGCTCTAACTCTTCCTCAATAGACCCCTAATACCATTCTTTTGAAATTGGCTGGACAAGAATTGCTCTCAGAAAAAATTAGATGGCTGGCGCAAATTTTTTTTATTGTTCAAATATCGAACGGGAAATATTCCTCTATGCATCTGAATAATAAATCTAGCAATAATGGAAGATGATAAAAAAATGTAATGATCATATCCTTCGAAATTTGAATACCGATAGGGAAAAGATAATCTCAATCACTAGTCTAATCCATTTCACTTATATTCCATGTTCAATTTATACGAATGAATTCTGCTTTCAAAACAAAAATCTACCAATCCCTATAATTAATAGCTCCTTTAATGAATTACTAGAATACAGATTCCAAGATTTTTTCATAATTGCTACAGATGCATCTAAAAACCCAAACATTACTTCCATAGCAGGTGTAACACGAACTACTTCCTTTTCTTATAAAATAAATCCAATCAACTCCATCTTCACTGCTGAAGCGCTAGCGATTTGTCAAGCTTTGGATGAACTAACAGAAATGCATAATAAATTGCTTATTCTATCCGATAGCTATTCAGTATTATCTGCATTACAAAATTTCTCTATCAAATCCCCTAAGGTGATTTATAGATTGGTCAATAAGATTCTTATTCTTTCTCATTATAATATGCAGTTGGTATTTCTTTGGATTCCGGGTCACTCAAAAATTTATTGGAATGAACAAGCTGACAAAATCGCAAGATCTGCAACAGAATTTGACGTAAATATCGATTGAATAGCTCCAGAAGACATCCATGCTTACAATTACCATAACAGATTAGAAAAAACTAACGGAAATTTGTACTGCAGCAAATACTTTGAAATTTTGGGGAACATTCTTACCATTGATATAATCTCTAATTGGACGAAAAACAGAAGAGAGGAAATTCTAGGAATCCGATGTCTCAGCAAAATGATAATTACTCCTGGTCTTTTAAATAAATTTAATTTGCAGGATAATGCTCTTTTTTCTACCTATAGTAGGATCAATGATCTAGATCACATTCTCTTAACTTGCGCAAGTTATACCTCCCATAGAAATTAACTCTGGAATTTTCTTCAAATAGATTCCTGCTGCACAATCACTTTCAGAGAACTTTTACAGAAAGCGGTATTAAATAAGAACTTTAGAGGTGTTTTTTTTTTTTTACAGAAAATGAAATTCTTTGATATTTATTAATCTGAAACTAATTTATCCAGATAGGGATAATGGCCCTTGTTGCCCTACATCCCTTCTTCATTCAATCAATCAAGCATTAGCAGAGACTCCACTAAATAACGATTTTAAATAACTGAACTTGTCAATATCACTTAATGATGGATCATTATGAATAGCCTTTTTGTACTGGTTCATGAAATCTAAATATTTATCAGGATCGCCGTAACATTTCGAAATAATAAGTTTTGGAATTTAACCGTTTTTATTTCTGGAGGAATACGAAAATTTGAAGTACTACTATTTACAGAATAATTTTAATCGCTTTCCGGTTGTAATTTCTTAATACGTTGTTGGAGTTTAGTTTGGTAAAAATTAACTTTATCTTCATATTCCAAGCATTTATTAATTTCTTTTTTGATTTCTTCGTTTTCGGACTTTTTTCTATTTCAGAATTTAATTCTTTAACAGTAGGATCTTTAATTAATATTAGTTCCAATTCGTTTTCAAATGTCTTGAAGTTAGAATCTCGATCATTAAGATTAGTTTCAGTTTTAGCAAACAGCTTAGTTAATTATGTTCTATAAAGCGAACGCTTATTTTTAAGCTTTAGAAAATCAACCATATACAATTCAATTCAATATTCAATCAAGAAAATAATATTTCAATTCTGTCAACAATAAGAATATTCTAATTCAAATAATATAGTTCAAAATTACTCACCCCACATTTCTTTCAAGTTCAGTTCAAATTCAAGGATAAATCATCAATTACCTTTCAAATCAAAATTCAAACTTCAGTTTTAACTTCACATATCAACATTTCAATTCTAATCCAAAGGTCCCGAGTTTCGGCCTTTTCCACTAATGTTGTGTTCTATCGATCTTCAAATTCTAAATTTTTGGGGAGCTTCAAGATTTCATAACAGTTTATTTTCATTTGGAATTACACAACACAAACATAAATGGTTCAAATCAGAAGGTGGGGTGAATTACCGTTCTAAAGAGCAATTCGAATACGACGCATTCACTGCATCGCTATGTACTCTCAAGTAATATTTACTATCTCTAAATTCGACTGGGGTTGCCAATCGCAGTTTAATAAACTATATGTAAATAATTGAGCGCTTGCGAAAACAACTAGCTCTTTTGAACCATTTTATCAAAAAGAGAGAGAACACCAGAGTCTTCAGTCCACCCAAACCTGTTCTTTGCTGTTCCGAATTATTCAGAGTCTTTCCCCCCCCCCTCTCTGTCTTCCCAGGTGTATCACCATCCATGACACGACGTGTTACCGAAATCTGTACTCCGTAGGAGAAGTTCGAAGATATTGCCGGCATTTTTACCCCATTCGTAGGCCCATTCTCGCACTGGAAATAACACCTTCATACTATTCGAATGTTAAATTATTCCGGAACTATTTTAAAAACAGACTGCCAAAAACATTTTTTTTAATTCAAAAGAAAAATTCTGACAAATTCCGCAGACAATAATGGGCTGCATCAAATTAAATTTCTTTTTTTCTTTCCATGCTGCAATCAGCATTG
Organism: Nephila pilipes; assembly: GCA_019974015.1. Classification (NCBI taxonomy): domain Eukaryota; kingdom Metazoa; phylum Arthropoda; class Arachnida; order Araneae; family Nephilidae; genus Nephila; species Nephila pilipes. The sequence goes on from BMAW01022629.1 coordinate 72,773, forward strand.
AATACTTCTTATCCGTTTTGTGCAACTCATGTCGATAAATTTTGCATTTCCGTTTTGTCACGACCGAAATAAAAAAAATTTATTTATTCCTTTTTGCCAATCATAGCACAGAATTCTTTAGTCCCGCTTTACATTCATGTCGATGTGTTTTATATTTTCATCTTACCATCATAACAAATACTTTTTTTTATTCCGCTTTGCCACTCACGTCAATATAATTCATACTTCCGTTTTGCTATCTGATAAAAACTACTTTATCATGTTTTGCCACTCATGACATAAAATTCTTTAGTTCCGCTTTGCCATTTATGTCAATATATTTTACATTTCTGTTTTGCCACTCATGGCATAAAACTCTTCGCTTCCGTTTTCCATCATAAGAATAAATTATTTTCTTCCTAATTTTTCACCTAATAATTTCATTTGTTTTGCTTGGTCATCATCAGGTTAAATTTATTTCATCTGTTTTGATCAAAAACAAACGATTTCTTTTTTTTACTTTTCCAGTTGCGTTCATGGAATTAAAATTTCTTCCCTATCATGCTCGTCACTGTAGATCAGAAGAGAAAAAAAATTAAGGTTTATTTGCTTCGAGTTTGTTGTTTCATATTTGTACCAAAATCTATATAAATCTAAATATTATGTTATTTAAGCATTTAAAAAAGAAATTTACATCCATAGAGAATTATAAGATACGGAAGAAAATACTTTTTACAATAAAACCTAATCATGTTTAAATTAATCAAACCAAATAATGTTTAAATTAAATATCCTATTTTCGTACATTTAGAATCTAAAATATAAATATATAGAATAGAAATTAAATTTTTTGGTTTTTCAGGCAAGCAACATCAAAATAATTTCACTAAGCTAAATGAATAATTTATGCAATTTACTCTAATTTATCAGATTGATTCTTTTATGAAATGTCTACATTTGCATTCAATTAAACTTTTAATGAAAGTATTTCAATTTTCAAATTTAATTTTTTCGCTTGTTTTTATTTAAACACTTCAAATTTTAACGATACCACCTCATTACTTCATTGGTTTTAAAAAAAGCCTTTAAGTTTCTCATTGTATATAATGAAAGAGTATTTATTACTAGAAAGAGGGGAGAAAGAAAAGAAATAGTGGAATTCTTTTTATTTTCAAATATCTTTTAGAACGTATGTTGACTAAAACGAATTTTTTGTTTTTGTTTTTATGTTTAGGTTTATTAATGGTTTTATATTCAATTTATTTTCTTTAACTTAATATATGATTCGTTCTTGATTAATAATGAAGGTATTGTTCTTAATTATTCTTACGTTAAACAATTATTTGAATTACTCTCACTTTCAATCCACTTAGTTCTATTTAAAAAAAAAATATTTGTTCGTGTATAGTTTAAATACAGCAAAACATGCATTGAAACATTCCAATACAAACTCACAATTTCTACGTAATTAACGTAACTAATAGTTATTGTTTAAGTTACTGATTCATTAGAATAGAACCGGAACTTTATCGGGTTTTGAAACAAATTATTCAATAAGTATAAAAGTAGTAAGAAAACTTCTCAAAAAGAAGTTCCAAAAGACATTAAAAGCTAAATCTAAGATATTTAAAAGAAAGTTGTGGGTTCTGTACAATGAAGATTCATTTTACTATGGAAAGAAAAAAAACATCTTCATCTTCAAATATTAAAAGGAAATATGAAAGCTATCTCAAGTGAAAAAAAAATCTTTTTTCAGTGATTTTCACCCCAATATTAATTAAACTCTCTTCTTCCGATCGGTTTAATGAGAGAAAGATAATATATTCTTTGAACCCAAAAGTGAGTTGCAAAAAATGATATTTTCGTTTAGGTTGATTAGATTGTATATTTTTTTATGTATTTACAATACGTTTTTTCAAGGATTTATTTTAAAACGTATTATTTTGATTCATTATTACACACTAAACATGCCTTTTTCTTTATTTTGTGTCCTAGCTTTGTAACTCTTTTGTCATAATATATTAATAAAAATGAAAGTTATTAAAGCAATTCGTTATTATATATATATATATATATATATATATATATATATATATATATATATATACATAAAAAATCTTTTGTTTTAATTCTTTGAAAGTTTCAAATCTACAAATGTAATTTAAATCATTTGTAAAAATAAACTGGCATTCTTTTATTGTTATTTATGGAAAAAATGACGAAAAGATTTTATATTTCAAAATTTAGGTATAGACAAAACTTTTAATAATTTCTATATTATTTATGGTTGTTTCTCTTTCTTACAATTTTATCAGTATTTTTAATTCTCTTTTGTAACTGGTATGATATTGATAATAATTAATTTTTACATACTGTTATTAAATATTAAGCTTTAATTCTGAAAAGGTTTTTATTACATAAGGAAAAAAAATTAAACGTTTCACATTTCACTAGCCAACAATGCACATTATATGCAAGCGAATTATTTTGTTTCAATTAAAAAAAAAGTAGTAATTGCATGCACGGAATAGCTCCCCTTCCAAAACAGAAAGACCGTAAATTAGTGTATATAGCTGTAATTCAAATTTTTTTTCATTTTATTTGCAGCTCAGTTCGAATTAAAAAATATCACTATTTATTAGGCAACTTGAGTGACATACCTATGTCGTTCTTCCGATGAATTTTTAACTTTAACTTGAGAATGGTAACTAAATCTATGTATGCATTTTACACCAATGTATGTGTGCCCTTCATTTATAACTGTAACAGAAAATTAATGAAGCAACATATTATCACACTTCTATCATTATTACGATAAAATTTAAATTTTATTATGCTATTGCAGTTATAATAGGTGCTTTCAAAAATCATTTGATAAATGGAATGAAAGCAAAGAGCGTAGAATAATTCGAGATAAAAACCAACATTTTTAAAAGGTGGCAAAGTTAATTTAAAAATATTATTGAAATATTAGTTAAAACTTTGTAAAAAAAACAACTATCTATCTCTATCGTCTTTAAGATCACTCTCTCTACGTAATTCAATATATAATCCATAGATGGCGCCACCTTACTACACGAACTACGTTAAAGAAAAATATATTGAAATATTAGTTAAAACTTGTCGCAAATGTCTAAATATTGCATTGTTATGGGAGTAAGAACGATTTCCAAAGTTTCAGAGCTCTAGCTTGATGGGAAGTTGGTTAAATTAACGATCGAAAATTTGATGACACACACACTCATACACACACCAAGTGAAATACAGAAAAACGTTGTAAAAAAAAGAAAAAAAGACAACATGAGAAAGGAACAGAAAGGGAAAGTCAAAGGAAGTCTGCAATTTTTCTAAAAAATAGTTGATGTAAAATTAAAGAGTATCAAGATTAAGCGTAATAAACCCGAGATTTTGCGTCGATATGTGACAATGGATGAAACATGGCTCCATCATTTCACTCCGAAGTCCAACCGACAGTCATCCGAGTGGACTGCACACGATGAACCCGCTCCAAAGCGTGGGAAAACGCAACAGTCGGCTGGCAAGGTTATGGCGTCTGTATTTTGGGATGCGCATGGAATCATTTTCATTGACTCCCTTGAAAAAGGAAGGACCCTCAACGGCGACTATTACATAGCGTTATTGGACCGTTTGAAGGACGAAATCGCCGAAAAACGGCCGCATTTGAAGAAAAAGAAAGTGCTGCTTCACCACGACAATGCACCGTGTCACAAACAGTGAAAACGATGGCAAAAATCCATGAATTGGGCTACGAATTGCTTCCTCATCCACCGTATTCTCCAGATCTGGCCCCCAGTGACTATTTCCTGTTCTCAGACCTCAAAAGAATGCTCGCTGGGAAGAAATTTTCGTCGAATGAAGAGGTGACACCGATACTGAGGCCTGTTTTGAAGCAAAGGACAAATGGTACTACAAAAATGGTATCGAAAAGTTGGAGGGTCGCTATAATCAGTGTATCACCCTTGAAGGGAATTATGTTGAATAAAAAAAGCTAATTTTGCCAAAAAAATGTGTTTTACTATGGTAGGCCGGGGACTTTTCAATTGACCTCTTATATATATATATATATATATATATATATGTTGAATTGGAAAAAAAGTTACTTTTAAGCAATTTCAAAATCTGTAATTGCGCATATATTACCATTATTTTTTTTTAGAATATGGGACTGTAAGATACTGGAAGCAGGAGAAATATTAAAAATAACTCCCCTAAAATAAATATTATTTGCATAACTGCGTGAACTGAATGTTTTCTTCAGAATACAGAATTTCGAATTGTTGTTCTTTGAACTCTTTGCAACACCCTTCCGAAGAGAATATTTGAGAAAGGAATTGTTTATTTCATTCTTCATCTAAATGATATCTTAAACCATCTAAAATACCGCAGCCAAGGATAGGAACAGCCAGTTTTGCTTTTCTTTTAGCTTCGTCAAATAAAAAAAAAATCAATGAATTATTGTGTGATCCAAGTAAAAGGAAAGTCTATTTTTTTTTCTAGGTTTACAGTAATATTAAACCGATCAAAAAATTGCTAGAAGGCGTTTGAATGGGATGTTTTCCTGATCTATAATCACCTTTGAGTTTGATCTATCGTTAACATGGTAAGCCATGTTACAAATATAAAAAAAAAAAATTGAAAACCTAGGTAATATCAGATCGTTGCTTATTAAAATAGTATTTTGCGTTATAGTCATTAAGATCAAAAGCTACACAATCATCATTAACTAATAACTTGTGAACAATTTCTCTGCGTTTACTATTCATATATTCCTTCGGTGCCTAAAGTCACGTATAATTTAACCATTGAGGTTTCCAAATCCTTTTTGGCTTCCTTCAGTCACTCATGTGAACAAAGATTAAGACTGGTTTTCTTAGGGGGGGGAAGAGTTCTCGTGAGACCATCCTCATGTTCATTTTATCAGATTCTCTGTCACAGCCATCATATATTATACTCATACATAACTTCGTAAAAATCGGTTATTTCATAGCTAATGATCGAATCAAAAACATTTTATGGCTTAATTCATTTGCTTCTGGACATTCTTGGATGTGTTGTTTGGGTATTGCTTACTTAGATGTAGGCTCTTTAAAAGTACCGCATTACAAAAACTATTAACTTTTTAAAATGCGCAGCAGAAAATCAGCTCAAATATGTTCTTTCTTACTTCTTTATTGATATCACTTTATTAAATATTATTATACAAACAATTATACCTATGTTTACCATTTCTGATAAGGCAACGAAGGATAATGTAATCCCCGTATATATTTCTAATTGAAAATGAATGTTTTCTAATATTTCTCTATTTTTATCGTAATGAATTAAGAGAAAAACTTACCTGTGATCTACGTTTGCTACTACTTTTATGAAGTTTGTCAGTTTTTCCAAGAATTGAAATAGATATAAGTGAAAAATACCTAAACGAAGTTTCTACTAATTTCGAAATTACAAAACCTTATGAAAATAGCACTGCACATCTCTCCAAAATATCTCTCTTCCTATAGAAACAAACCTTATCAAGATTGCACGTTAAATACTTTAACTGAAAATTCCCATGCATTTTGTAAATTAAAAACAAAAATCCAAAGGTTGTAATTTAGATCTGAAGCAGCGCAATTCTTCTTTACGTAAACCACCTAAATGCCTACCGGCGTTATAAATAGCTCCAAAGAAAGAATCAGTGTAGGACAATCAACAGAGCCACGTATTGTACGTATACAATACGTGGCTCTGAGGAAAATCTTTGTGCGACCTCATAGCGAAACCTGAAACTGACCGGAGATGGGCCTTCTTCGTTAATTTATGATCCGCAGGGTGTCACTCTCAGTCCCCCCATTTACTTCCAGACCATCCGTTGATCGGTTCGTATCAGAAGGTGAATGGGCTCAGCATAAAAAACGTTGATTATAGGGCATGTGGGTTAGGTTCAGAGGCCAGGAATTACTTGAGATCGTTACATTTGCAAACAGTTAGAACACTCGCTCCTGTAAGGACTCAAGTTTCCTTATTACTTTACTAAGTGCTATTGGATGCTGAGAGTGATTGTACGATGCGCTTCCAAGTTTTAGGAAAGGAAAGTATATTTTTCCAGATATTATCAGCTTTCAGGGTTGAGGGATGAAATTTTTTTTAAAAAAGGAATAAATTTGTCCGACACGCTCAACGATTTAGATAAAAATGATACCATTGAAAAGGTATTTTAAGAAGGTACCGGCTATTATTCGTCAATTATGTTGGATATATTTAAGCGTCTCCCAAAAATTATTGTTTTAAAGTGAAACTAAATTTGGGTGGACTTTACATGGGCGATTTTCCAAAGGCATTAATTCAAAATATATATATATATATATATTAATGCAGTAAACGCAAGGTCTAATTCGATATAGGCGGAAAATAAAGACGATAATACATCAATTCAACTAAAGAAGTTATAAATTTTAGGAATCAGAAATAATCCCGTAGATAAAAAATTGTGCGATAAACAAACTGTAGAGCAATTTGAGGGATCTATAAACATTTTTGATGTACCGTACAATCATGTGGTCGTAAAAGAGATATTTTAATTTTTAACTAAAAAATTTCAGATTAGTGCTTTGCTTGAGTACAACATAGATAAAAATATTTATTTCAATCTTTGAATATAATATTTGCATACAGAATATTTATCATCGTGAGTCATAGAAACGACTAAATGTCAGAAAATAAATTCGGGTAACAGAACCTTGATTTATTATTCACTGCACCATCCGGTAATTAGGAAAAATAAATTAGCAACAAAACTTTGAATTGGAAAAGGGCTTTTTGGTATAAATTTCCAATACTCAATATAATTTGGATCACTTGCACTTGAAATAAGTTCTTTATATTTGCCTTTCAGTGTAGAATGGTGAGGTAAGTCAATAATTTTAATTTGGAGTTCAGAAAGGTAACAACTAACATCTGGCAAAGAAATTGAAAAAGGATTTGTGAAAAGATCAATAATTTTTGATCTTCATGAAAATCATCAAACCTAGTACTGAATGAATCCTGCAAGAAGTATACTAAATTTATAAATCATCATAGTTCGGAACATTATTGACTTTGATAGCTAGTTCCTACATTAATGTGAAATGTATTAATCTTTTTTTCCTCCAAAATTGTAATGAAAAGCAAACGCTTTCTCACAAAAGAAGATATACGACTAACATGCTAAGAAAGGATACAATTTTCCTCGGTTATCGCAAATTTAAATTATTTAAATGTCCCATAATATCAATTAGAAAGATAAATTCTACAACCAATCTTCACTCTTGAGTAGGAAACACTGTGCATTTCACCGTTCTCTTCTAGGTATTTTTTTTAAACACACTCCTTCAAATTCCCAAATCTCGTAATCGCACTTCCTTTAGAAAGCCAGCGCACACTACAATGAAGGAATAGCTCGCCATCCTCTCCCTTTTCTTCCGGATAGGCTCCTAATATCCTAAATTCCGAGCATGATCTCGTATTTTCTTAATATGACGAGCTACAGGATCACCGATGGAAGATAGAGCTTGGCATATGGAGCTTTTTTAGATGGATAATACAGCGATAACTTAATAAAATTTTCTTTCTCAATAATTTTCTAGTAATGTAACGAAATGTTTTATCTTGCCAACCATGCAAGGTGCGCCAACTGTGCAAACACTATCTAATTTCGTCTAATATACTTTGTTAACTTTAATTCTATTTTTAAGTTCTTTAAAAAATCTCCTCGCTTTCAATTAAAACTAATTGGCTTAAATGAAGAAGTTCTTCTTCGATATTAAAAGTACAGTTCACGTTACGCACAAGTATGCTAAACTGCGCATCGTTTGTGATGTCACAGACTTCATCCAAAGCTAGTGAAAAATCTTTGCAATATTGTCATCCAGAGGCAATTTATAAGCCAACATTCCGGCCAATATCATCTATATGACGCATGACGGTATTAAAGATTTTACTAACCATATTTTTTTCTTTTTGGACAAATATTAACAGGATGTTTTTTATTATCTCTTCTCCATCAGAATAAAGCCTTTTACAGAGAATCAATAATATCGAAAGTTCATAAAATGAATTTATCATAGTTTCAGCGTTTCTCTTCTGGAAGAAGGATTGTTCCGTTGGATTTCTTTATTTCTTTTTTTAACGATGAAATCCATTCGGAATTATGAACCGATAGGATTTTTCCTGTTGAATTCACATTGATGACATTTGAATTGTCAGATCAGATTAAACTTTTTAGGCACTGCTGCCCAGCTTCCACATATCAAACAAACAGTCTTGTAACTTTTTTTGCCAAGTAAACAAAAAGGGCTCTTGCCGAACTGTATTAAAATCTGGAATTGCAATATCATCTTCAGATTTTCTTTTCGATGTCAGAAGTTTACTCACGGGTATGTGACGTTGGGCTATTAGCTATTTTCTCTTCACTAACCTTGGGAACTTTAATTGAGATTGATTGCTGGAAATAACAATTTCTTCCCATCCAAAATAAAACGTGATTATACTAATTAGAGGCAGTTGGAAATAAAGTGAAGTGAATTAGATATGATGGCACATAAGCAAAGGGAAATTTAGAGGATAGAAAGCGAGTGTGATTAGCGTTGAGTGTATTTCTTGCAAGAGGTCGATGGTATCAAAAGTTGTTGATGGCGGTAACCGTCGCTGAAGATTTAGTAAATCAAAGGAACTTCAACTGGAAAGGTTTTGGTAAGTATGTATTATTGTAATATTATTTTAATAGGTAGATTAATCCAAGGGCCCTCAAAGAGAGCGAATACCTCTTAGACATTATATTACAGAAATTGATAAATAAATAGTTGGGTTAGACTTCACCGGTGTGTCACCTTGCGTAGGTTATTGACTATTAGAGTTAGTTGTATTTGATTGTGTTATAGCACAAGAGTCGGGTAGAAGTAGTGTTTCGTCACAGGTATATTAAAATTAAAAAAATTTAAAACGGCCCACAACAACAAAACTTAAGAACATTTTTAAAAAGCCTAACGTCTTTCTCGGCTGTTTGAAATCAACCCAGCTATGAAAATAGAGTGTAGCATTCGCTCTTACTCTGACAGACAAGGCGCCAAAGCAAGACAACTAAAACCACTGGTCTCGTCCCGTGACATCCCTGTCTAACGCATCGTTATACTGGCATCAGGGGGTGCCCTTCTCCGGGAAGATTAATTCAGTTGCGTATGAGTAGAGTTTTTATGGATTTTTTTAATTTTTCGCGTGACACTATTAGCACTACTTCATGTGCTCTGTTGAGATTCCTCAATACCACATTGTGGCCGCGGGTTGGCTGCCCCTGTACTGACCACTGCACCATCGCGGCCACATAACCAAAGGATAAATTTAAGTCTGAAATAAAATTATTATCAGCTCCAGCAACTCAAAATTCTCTAAAATAAAACAGAAAGTAAAAAAAAAAAAAAAAAAAAAAAAAAAAAAAAAAAA
>BMAW01022631.1:0-25604 GCA_019974015.1 Nephila pilipes
CTGGGTGGTTCTTTGTCAAATTCTTTCAATGAAGTTAATGAAGCCGTTTTTGTAGTAATAATCGCTGCACATTTTTGATTAAGGGGAAATAAGAATGAGTAGATCTGTGTGTTCTAAAGGGGAATACTTTTAAAGAAACGAACAACAGATTTCCCTAAATGTTTCAATGATTATCTTTATTAGGTTGCCATATTACTATACAGATACACATTATAAACTGCTGTTTGTAGAAAATGCAACACCATGAAGGAATCATCAGAATCAAATGAAATTCGCAGCAAATGTCAATTATAGGATATTATGCAAATTAATAAAGTTTCAGAGCCATCGCGCGTGCGCGGCGCACGCAGCGCCCTCTGAATTGATGCTGAAAGCGTATAAATAAAGTGCTGTAGCGGGACGTTGAAAAAAGTCTATGATTATTTGTTAGTGGCAAACGTTTAGTGAGACCTGAGTATGCCTCCACGACGGAAGAATAAGAAATTCAAGCAACTTACGGAGTTTGAACGAGGGAGGATAATCGGCCTTCGAGAAGGAGGATTTTCCTATCGCGCAATAGCAGCTCGTATGCAGCGGAACAGTTCCACAGTGATGCGAGTTTGGAAGCAGTGGACCGACGAGCACCGAACAACTCGAAAAACAGGCACTGGACGACAGAAGGTGACGTCAGAGCGGGTTGATCGACACCTGCTCCGCTTGGCGGTGTATGATCGCACAGCTTCCTCCAGGCAGCTGGCAGCACGTTGGTCTACTGCTACAGGTGTACAATTGTCGGCTTCGTCAATTCGTCGTCGTCTGCTGCGCCGTGGATTGCGTGCAAGGGTGCCTTTATACAGGATTCCCCTCACGGCGAATCATCGACGGCTGCGTCGGCAGTGGGCTCTTGAGCACAGAGACAGGCGAGCTGATTGGCACCAAGTTGTCTTTTCAGATGAATCACGCTTCAATTTGTGGACCCATGATGGCCGTGTTCGTGTTAGACGTTATGCCGGTCAACGCTGCCTTCCTGAGTGTATTATTGAACGACATAGTGGTCGAACACCCGGAGTTATGGTCTGGGGTGCGATTTCGTATCATGGACGATCCAATTTGATACGAATTGAGGGTAATCTCAATAGCAACAGGTACGTCCGTGAAGTGCTACAGCCCGAAGTCGTTCCTTTCCTTCAAGGCATCCCTGGAGCTATCTTTCAGCAGGATAATGCACGCCCACATGTTGCGCGGACTGTTCGAGACTTCTGTTCAGCACAACGCATGCAACTTCTTCCTTGGCCTGCTTATTCACCGGATATGTCGCCTATTGAGCACGTGTGGGATATGGTTGGTCGGCGTCTCGCTCGTGATCCGCGTCCTGCAGTTTCCAAAGACGAACTTTGGTTGCGCATACAAGCGATATGGAATTCTCTTCCTCAAGCAGATATTCAACATCTGTTTGACTCCATGCCACGTCGTATAGCAGCACTTATTGCAGCGCATGGTGGCTGCACCAAATACTGATTTCGGACGCTTAATTTGTTTCTTTTGTTTTGAAAATTTCATCATTTATTTGTATCAGTACAAGTCGTTTCTGCATTAAATTTCATTTGATTCTGATGATTCTTTCATGGTGTTGCATTTTCTACAAACAGCAGTATATATTGCAATTGATGCGAGAGAAGTTGGAACATCTCAAATAATGGTATACTGCAATAAATAGTTTTTTTTTTCTCTAAACCTTTTATCACGTCACTGTGTAGGAAATCACAAAAACAAACAAACATGTGTTTTAAAAGTTATATTCTTCGTATTAATGTCCACAAGGTATCTTTTCGAAATAAATTAGTATTGCTTTACTACGTTCTATATCACTTTTTTCCCTATCTCGTTTCGTTTTTGATATAGAAATGCTAACTCCACAGTGTCCCATCAGATGGTACAATAGGCAGTTTCAATCAGTAGTACATGGTTACTTTATTATACCTAGACACCACTTTTATGAATATATCAGCAGCCGTTCCGATGGTAGATGGTTTAAAGGGACTTCTGTGGAAACCTTGTTTATACCCAACTCTTTTTTACTCGGTCTTGTTTTACATCATTTTGAAATAACATGGTTCACCAAAGAACTTTTTCACACAAATTATTTGTTCTAACACGAATCCCCTCCCCTATTTTTTTTTCCAAATATTCAAATGCCAAAAGTTCAAATATCAGCATTTCGAATGTATTACATGAAGCAAACGCTTAAATATATTTTATTCATGGAAGAAATAAATTTCACTGCTGTAGAAGTATGGAGAAATCATCAAATCATTGAGGAAACGACCTTAAACGCTTGTTGGAAAAAAGTTTTGCCTGCATGCGTCAAAAGTAGAAGTTTCGAATTACAAAAATCAGCCGTGTGTTCTGAAATTATAACTGTGTGTAATGCAATTGGTGGTGAAGGTTTTAAGAACATACAAACGGCTGACTTTGAAGAATTGATGGTAGAGAGCCATTTCAATGAGGACAATTTGATCGAATTTATGACAGTTCAAGATAAAAAAAATCTCAATAATAGTGAAGTCGAAAACGAAGTTCAACTATTAGCTGCTGATTTAACTCGCCAGGGCTTGAAATTAGCTACAGGTATTGAATATTTTCTAACTCATGATCCTGACGTAGAGCGTGCATTAAAATTTCAATATAAACTTAAGTTTTGTGTAGCAAGATATCAAGAATTATATAAAAAAAACTTGAGGAATCAAAAAAAAACTCAGCCGCTAACAGACTTTGCAACAACAAAAAAATCAACAAAGACCGTTAATAACGAATGAAATTCTTCAATTGAATCAAAGCTGACAGTTGTGCTAGACATACCTGACATTTCTACAGATGATAATATTTTTAATCCAGGTCGTAATAAAACGTGCACGCATATTATCAAGTAGCGATGAATATTTGTTAGCAGTTTTATTCCTTATTTCATTTTGAATTTTATATGTTTCGTAGTACCTATGAACTGCATTTTCATTTACACTAATTTGAATTTTTTTTGTAATAATAATGAGTTGATTTTGTTTTATAAATATGTAATATGGATTTCATTATTACTTCTTTTGCACGATTTCTTAAAGTTCAGGGACAAATTTATCATACGTCGTCTGTATATTTTTGCATGGGTTTTCTGAGGAACTTATCTATCGTGTACAAAAAAAATCAAGTATATATACTGCTGGCCATTAAAATAGCATCAACATGAAGGAGAGCAAATACAAAAAAGGTATTTATTGTACGTAGAAAGTATGGTGTGAAGCCAAAATGATTAAATTTGCCATCAATTTGGTTGGTTACAGGAGTATGAAATTATTAAAAACAGCTAACACCCCTAGCAGCTAGAATGGCCTTTACCCGGTTAGTCATGTAGATGGACTGGGCTTGGATTACTGAAACGGGCAACTCATTCCATCTTACTTCACATCTGGGCGACACTTCATCAACCAGATAAGCTTAAGAGAATTATCTCAGGAACTCATGGCCAGATGTTTTCGATGGGTGATAGATCTGGAGACCGTGTTGGCCAAGGCTACAATAGAATACCCAGTATATCGAGTTGGATCAAAATACGATGTGCAACATGTATTACCTTGTTGGAAGATAGCATTTGGCAGCCTTCAAAAATAGGGCACATACATTGGGTGTAAGAGGTCAGAAATGTACCAATCTGCGTTCAAATTACCATCGATCCTATCTAGAGTTGCCCGTGTCGTGTACCCAATGGCTTCCCAAACCATCACATCAGCCTTTTTGCCATCATCGAATGCAAGTAGGGGAAGAGTGGTCTCCTCGGTGCCTCCAGACGCGTATACGGCCATCAGAATATTGCACGCAGAATCTGGACTTGTTTAAAAAGATGACATTGTACTACTCCTGTATCCGGCTTTGTCTTTCGGCGCACCAGAGTCACCGTCTCTCCTTCTTTGTCAAGGGAAGCTGAAGTAATGGTCACTGTGTGCTGACAGTCTAGGTTGATTTAAACGTCGTCGCATCGTACAAGTGGAAACTGGGCATACTGCAAACGTTACCAATTTCTGAATAATGATCCGTGATGTGATTGTATGGTTTTTCAGGACTCACCTCACAATATGTCTGTTCTCCCCTAGCGTTAGTTATGGGAGGCTGTGGAGATTCTGCATGTCGTTCAGTATGACCCTCAGCAACCCATTGATTCCATATTTACAAGACAATTGTTGGATTTTAATCAGTACGTTGGGCAATATCATGGTACTATAATCCACTCTCTAGATAGGCAACGATCCTCCTCTTTTGAATTCCGACACTTGCTGATAAGCGTGTCTTCTTATTTGAGGCAAAACACGTTTTACTTACCAAACTCAGATCTTAAAAAGCGCTTTCCTAATAAGAATTCTACTACACATCTTTCCTTTTATGCATTACTTCAGATGTCGTTTCACCCTCCTACGCCGTCTAAAAGCGCTGAAATATTTATCTGTTTTCATATCACACTTTCTTCCTTTACGTGACTTTGGATACTTTTCTAGATACTTCCTGTAAATTTAATGGACAGTAAATGTTATATAAAAATGATGAATTTCAACTTGTATGTAACATCTTACATGTAAGAATTCTAGTTTCCTCCACCCGCTATTATTATTGCATTTATGCTAAATTACTTGCATATAATGTCGTCTAAATATTTACGAACCCCCAATTATAGTTTTAAAACTATGTAGGGTACACGAGCTTTGTAAATACCTATTGTCATGGTTACTATTACTTCATGAAATTTTGATACTGTGTTAATATGAAATACATATGAGAAACATTCTTCCATATAGTTTCACAAAATTACAAAAAAGAATATTTCTAACTTTCAAATGAATGCTATTTCCTGAAGCTTTTACTTTAAAAAAAATTACAGAAAATATATATATATACTTAATGTACATTACATTTTCAAGCATCAGGAACATACTGTGTAAGAAATTTAATATTAATCTTCAAAATTAAAAAAACGTTTTTTTTTACAAAATTCATTATATGGAAGAAACAAATTTTATTACTAACTATTCAATACAATATACGAGGTCTAAACATTTAAAACTGACTGCTGAAAATTATATATTCATTTATGGTGAATCCATTTTTAGTAATCTACAACAATGTATTTCCCCAATCAATCATTCACCCATTCTTGAATTTCTAACTTCGAAACGCATTGGCTCATTTTCTGATAACTTTTCAAATACTTCTGACATTTTTTGTTAAACACCACAAATCACTGTATGTTTCCTTTTTGCAGAGATTTATTTTTTAAAAGAAAAATTGGAAGGAGTTTAATCAGATTAATATGGAGCCTATGTGATCCTGTAAGGTAAGATGTTTTATAACAAAAAACAGCTTAGCTGAGTATGTTGTTTTAGAAGAAGTACATCTTTTTGATGGTGAGAATTGAAATATTTTCTACAGAATTGGGTGGTTCTTTGTCAAATTTTCAATGAAGTTAATGAAGGTTTTGCAGTAATAACGCTGCACATTTTTGATTAAGGAAATAAGAATGAGTAGATTCGTGTGTGTTTCAGCAACACTTTTAAAGAAACGAACAACAGATTCTGTTTCAATGATTATCTTATTAGGTTGCCATATTACTATACAGATACAATATTGCAAACTGCTGTTTGTAGAAAATGCAACACCATGAAGGAATCATCAGAATCAAATGAAATTCGCAGCAAGTCAATTATAGGATATTATGCAATTACGTTTCAGAGCCATTCGCGGCAAGTGCACGCATGCCCTCTGAATTGATGCTGAAAGTTACAACAAAGTGCTGACGTTGAAAAAGTCTATGATTATTTGTTATGGCAAACGTTTAGTGAGACCTGAGTATGCTCTATGACGGAAGAATAAGAAATTCAAGCAACTTACGCCGGAACGAGGGAGGATAATCGGCCTTCGAGAAGGAGTGCGAGGATTTTCCTATCGCGCAGCAGCTCGTATGCAGCGGAACAGTTCCACAGTGATGCGAGTTTGAAGCAGTGACCGACGAGCACCGTGGAACAACTCGAAAAACAGGCACTGACGACAGAAGGTGACGTCAGAGCGCGATGATCGACACCTGCTCCGCATGGCGGTAACGATCGCACAGCTTCCTCCAGGGCAGCTGGCAGCACGTTGGTTCACGCTACAGGTACAAGGTTTCGTCAATTGTCGTCGTTCGCTGCGCCGTGGATTGCGGCACGATAGATTCTCTACGGCGACCATCGCCGTCGGTAATTTTGTTACTGGTAGAGCAGGCAGCGAGCTGATTAAGCACCGTTGTTCTCTTTCAGATGAATCACGCTTCACTTGTGACCCATGATGTGTTCGTAAGCGTTGCCGGTCAACGCTGCCTTCCCGAGTACATATTATTGAACGACATGGTCGAATTCAAGGTGCGATTTCGTATCATGGACGATCCAATTTGATACGAATTGACCACAGCAACAGGTACGTCCGTGAGCGGCACAGCCTGAAGTCGTTCTTCCTTCAAGGCATCCTCCCTGGAGTCTTTCAAGAGATAATGTACGCATGTTGCGCGTGGATCGTTCGACTTCTGTTCAGCACCAACGCATGCAATTTCTTCCTCCGCTTATTTCACCGGATATGTCGCCTTATTGAGGTGGATATGGTTGGTTTGCGTCTTGCCAGATCCTGCAGTTTCCAAAGACGAACTGGCTGCGCATGGGCTGCCGATATGGAATTCTCTTCCTCACAGATATTCAACATCTGTTTGACTCCATGCCACGTCGTATAAAGCAGCACTTATTGCAGCGCATGGTGGCTGCACCAAATACTGACGCTTAATTTGTTTCTTTGTTTTGAAAATTTCATCATTGAACATCAGTACAAGTCGTTTCTGCATTAAATTTCATTTGATTCTGGATATGGTGTGTTGCATTTTCTACAAACAGCAGTATATATTCTTGAGAAATCATTTCTGCACCTAAGATAATATCTACGGTTCTTCATAGTTTCTTTAAAAACAATTGATAATGAATAAATAAATTAAGTTGCCTTTTCAAAAATTCTCCATTTTTCTCTCTTTTCCACCTCTCTGTTTATATTTTTTTCTCTTTATCTCTCCTTGTAGTCTGTTTCTTTTTTTATCTCTCTACTTCGCTCTGTCTACTTCTTTCACTGTTTTAGTAT
The DNA here is from genome assembly GCA_019974015.1 of Nephila pilipes. Lineage (NCBI taxonomy): Eukaryota > Metazoa > Arthropoda > Arachnida > Araneae > Nephilidae > Nephila > Nephila pilipes. The sequence continues at coordinate 7,171 of BMAW01022631.1, forward strand.
ATTACTTTCTCTCTCCTTTTTTAACTCTGTGCATTTCTGTCTTTTTCTCTTTATCTATTTCTATATCCTTCTTTCTATCAATTTTCCCCACTATATTTTTTTTTGGCTTTTTCTCAGCCTATAATTACATCTGTCAGTTAACAGTCATAAGCACACACACACACACACTGTGTGTGTGTGTGTGTGTGTGTGTGTGTGTGTGTGTGTGTGTGTGTGTGTGTGTGTGTGTGTGTGTGTGTGTGTGTGTGTGTGTGAGTGTGTGTGTGTACAGACCAAATAAATAAAAAAAATAGTTTATCTGAATACAACCTAATCATCAACAGTGATAATAAGAGCATGTATTTTGAGATTTTTTTTTATTATTGAGAACATTCCATATAAATTTGATCTGAAAATAAAAAATGTTTGATTTCTCGTCACAAAAGAAAAAAAAAATTATAGTAATATTTCTAATTTATTTAAAAAAATAAATTCTCTGCTTGGAGTTTTATTAATACTGAAAATATTGATGACGCATCACTCACAACGAGGGAAAAAAACTCAAAGATAAAAGAAAAAAATGTCGCTTACACTAAAATGAAATTACAGAAAAAGTCTTATTTTCTTTAAAGAAGGTAGTCACAGAAAAAATGTAGCTTTTATTTTAAATATTTTATCACACATGTATCTGAATCTGATTTTATTTTATTTTGAAAGAATTGATTTTTTGTTACATAAAGTCATTTTTTGATATATTTTTTAACAAATTTTAAATAATTTTATCTTAAATCTTTTCTTTTTCTCAATGCAAGAACGGTGTATGGTTCGCAAAGTATGTATTTTGTAATGGCAGAATCGTTTGCTATGAATACCATTTTTAAAATAATCTGATACCCGTAACATTTTTTTTTGAAAAATGTAATATAATATTGTTTCTTGAACAAAAACTACTTAACAATGTAAATTTGACAGATCACAATTCTCTTAGAGAAGTCCAAGCATCTAAGAATATTTCGAAGTAGGTAACTATGTGCTTTTCAAAACACTAACGTTTTGTTGGACTAGGGAGCAATTGCAACTTGACGTGAAGAAACCAAATAATACAAACATGTACACAACTCTTTCACATACACACAAACTCTAACAAATGATTCAACTGTAGTATTAATGACCTACTTTGCTTGTTATCACTTTCGTTTCATAGAAGTGTTCTTTTTGGTGTAGAAATCAATTCCTCTTGCCCTTATCGTTATGGTATTTGCACCTGGAGAGAACGAATTCATTCTTTCTCTTACACTGTACTGTCCTCTGAATGCCGTTTTCTTAGGTCACAGAGCTTCGTCTGCTCGCCAGCGTCGTCATTCCACATCGATATTATCTCAAGCACCTTAATTGAATAGCCAGCAAGTTCTTTTCATTGTTTCTGTTGTAAAAAAAATGAAACACTGAAATTAAAAAAAAAGAAAGAGATCAATTCATATAAGCACAAATCAATGAAAGAGCACTTGAATGTTACATGTTCTTCAACAAACGTTCAGTCCAACGTTTTCCTCTTTGTTAACTATATTCGGTCTTCAAGCCTGCAAGGATACTCGTTGGCCATAAACCCAGTAATTGAGTTGCAATTTGCATTTTTTGAACTAGAATTATCTTCACACATAAACCTTTATGTGTGTCTATATGAAAGGATTGATGATTCTAATATTTAATAAAAAAGCACGCAAATTACCCAGAGATTTATATTTATCATTTTCTGGTGTACTCCCACTTAGTGAAATGTACATATTTTCTTCTTGTCCTGACCTCGGCTCTCTCTCGGCGAACTCTTTTCACCATTCCATCTACGTTCATCATAGTTTCATAGAAATTTTTTTTTTTTTTCTTTCATCTCCAACAACTGTAATTTTGTTCAAATCATGTGAGTAATTTTTATTCCCTGAAAAATGTTAAATTGATGTTCTGTTCTCTACCTTTGAAACATTTACATTTTTCCTTGTTTCTATCATTATTTTACCCAATTAAAGTGGACATTGGTACGATTGTCGTAATCTCACATCGATAAATTTGTTTAACTCATACATGCTAGTAAAATTAGAAACACGGTTGACGAATTTTCTCTCTCATCGCAGTAAAGGATGTATTTCTTCAGTATTTGTTATAGAGATAGAATATTAGCGATTGTCGGAATAATTCTCTTATCCAACATAGACGTTAAAAATATTGGATGTCATTCTCATATATATCAAGATATCACGCCTATGTTACAACATATATATATATATATATATATATATATATATATATATATATATATATAACGGATTAGATAAAAATTGACTTATTGAAAATATAAGAATATTTTTTAGTCCCCTGCTATCATCCTCTTTCTCATCAATATATTGCTGCATACTGAGTTTTTTACCACTGTTCGAAGAAAAGCTGCAGGTCATTAGATGTCACCTTCTTTCACTTTCAACCATTTTTGCTCGTTTACGGACAGAAAATGTATTCCATCAATGAATTTTCATTTTTTTGGAAACAGGTAGAAGTTACATGGTGCGTGATCTGCTGAATGAGGTGGATACTCGAGCACAAAATAAAGCCGAAACAAGAATTTTTTCACAAAGAGCGCATTGTGTGTGCTGGGCGTAGTTTTGGTCCAAATTCCAAATGTGTGTGTTGCTCCACAGATCTGTTCTTCTTTTCTTTCTCACCTTTTTCTAAGTTTTCTCATGACCCTAAATGTAGTCCTTCTGGCTTTACCGTTTGATCCCTGAGTAACGGATCAGTCTCTTGAGATATCCATTATTGATGAAAAAAAAGCATGGACCTTCAGCTTGACTTGTAATTCCAGCTATCTTTCTTGACAGTGTGAGTCTTCCAGATGGATTAGTTGCATTTAATCAAGATTGTATCTAATGTGTTCTCATAGATCACTTTTTCTAATCATTGCAGGATTCCTTGAAGCGTCCTGATGATGTCAGAGCAAATGTTTTTCCTGTTCATTTTTTGCTCCATAGTCGGTTTTTTGTGTACTTTTGCCACAAACTCGTTGTATTGCAATCTTTGTTTAAATAATTCATCTCATGTCTTTATTCTGTACGTAATATGTGACATCATCCGGATTTCAATGTTCTCCTTGAAACACGATTTCTATTACATTCTTTTTAATGTTTCCATTAGTTCCTTGATGCCATAGACAACCAGAACATTCCAATCTCAACCTCTCGTCTTTCCACAAAATCATGGTCTAAATTCAATATTAATTGACCTTAGGTATTTATCTCAAAACATCTCCTTGGACTATTGAAATCATTACAGGTTGTTTGTTTTTAATCTATCGGCGAAATTTTTAAAATTTATGCATTGCCATTTTTGTAGAATCAGAACGCGGCAATTCGACACACAACCGTAATTTTTACTGTATAAGGATGAAAAACAAACTAACAGGGGTAGAGAGATGGAATAGGACCGGAAGCATTAAGGTCAACTGTATTCATTCCTGCTCCTACACACCAACCAAACCCAATTAGGGTATGTGCGGTTATTTAATTGTCAAAGATTCGTGTGTTATATATATATATATATATATATATATACATATATATGTATATATATATATGTATATATATATATATATATATATATATATATATATATATATATATATATATATATATATATATATATATTTCTTTTTTGTGAATGTAATGTTCTTTCATGAATATAATTATCAATGATATTTTTAATTGAATTGTTTTTTTTAACTTATGTTCCAACAAAGTTTATATCTTATTTCACATCAAAACCATATTGCATTATATATTTATTACTGAATGATTGCTACAGCCTATTGTACATGTAACTATTTTGGTTTCCATCTTTTGAATGAATTTGATGTTTGATTCGTGTTACTTCACTGTTACATGACAGTTGCAATCATATTCTTCCCACTAATCAAAGGAGTAATTATTTTTGTTTTGATAATCGATTATGATAATTTAAATTCAAGGACAATGATTACCGAATTATAAAACTTATAATTTTAATTTATTAAACTAACAGCATTTACGAGAATATTTTTAGTTACAACGAATAACATGAGATTACATATATTATTTGAACGCCATGATTTGGCGTATTAATCATCATATATCATTGTTAATTTCCAGATTTCATATCAAAGTATTCTTACATGATTGGGATGTATTAAACTTTAAATAAAATGTTTTCAGTTTATTTATATTCATTAAAATGTCTGTTTAATTAAGAATCAAAGACTGTTAATTAAAAATTAATTTGTACAAAATAGCATCCAATTAAAATAAATTATTAGATGTTTAGTCTGTAACAATATTTTACATCCTTTACTGTTGTATAAAAATATTTTTAAATATGTTTTTGTATTGTATTAATTTAATAATAGCTGAACAATCAATAAATTTAGAGCTAAACAAAATATGTTGAAACTGAATATTAATTAAATAAAACTATATATGTTTTAAAATTGTAGGTTGTATTAAGATTAATACACGTAATATTTAGTTTATTCTTATTATATGACAGAAATAATTAAGTTTAGTGTAAAATATATTATTTTTAATAATTTATTCTTTGCTTTAATTTCAATTTTCAAAAAAAAAGTATCATTGTTTATTTTAATATTTTAATGTTCGCTTAAATTCGTGTTTTGTGAACAATTATAAAAATTAAAAATATTGTAAATGATTATTACCGTAATAACATAGCACATGTGTATATCTAAATTTCTGAGTGTGTTTATTTACACTGCTTCATCAGTTGAAGTGTGGTGAATTATTTATAGGAATCAGCTTATTGGTAAAGTTTCCTGAAAGCTATGACTGTCACTGAATAATTTTTGATAAAATTTAACAGGTTGATTGATTCTTTTATTAACATCACTCTGTAAATCAACAAGAGTGCAATTGGCTATGAACCTCGTAGTTTTTAACTTATTGTATGAATTTACCAAACTCATTTATCTGTACGTTTTTCATTAGATATTCAGTCTTTTAAATATAGACATATAATAACCAGTTTCACTGATTAATCTTTTAAGAATACTTATTTATTCTTGTATTAAACTAGTTGTTATCAAAAATAGTAATACACTTACACTGAATTAGGATTGAAGTTGTTTAATAAACAGACTAATTAGTAAATAAATGGCAGCAGAACAAAGAGTATCATAATTTCGGTGATTTTGGCTTCTCTCTTTCTATAAAATTACTGTTGATTCATTATTATTTTTTTCACTGGGCAAAATATTTTTCCAACATTTAGATTGTGTAATTTATGCATCATTACGTATTAAAAATCTGAAGAAATAACACTGATATTTTATTCAAATTAATTTTATATTCAAATTATTTCGTATCTTTGAAAATATTAACTTATTCTTTCACAGAATTTATTCGTTTAAAAATGTGCTTATTTATCGCATTGAAAAGGATGTTTCACTAACAATGAAAGTCAATGGTTATTTTGAATGAAGCACTGGGATTCGAATAAAAATGTTTCACTTCTCAACATAGCACAGCCATTCAAAAAATATTTCGCAGCTTGCCCTCTTTTATTCTTTAATTTTCGTAAACAAAATTTCACAAAAGAGTACAACAATTTACAATAAGGTAAGAGTGTAATACTTTCACCTTTATGGGTCATACTAATAACACAAATACAAATTCAAACTCTATCATTATTATTTTCGTCCAGTTCCGTTTTACAAATAAAGTACGGAAACAGTTATAGCAGACAATTTTTTGAAACAAATATAATATAGTACACTTCTAAGCATTTAATAAAAAAAATTCCTTATCAAATATATTTAATGTTTTCCATGCTTGAAATATGTTAATAACAGCTCCCTCTACTCGTTAACTATGATTTCAAGAATGATTGCTGAATAAATTATAGTGCAACAAAATTTGCTTTAGAAATTTTATGATCTTTATTATTTTATTCACATATAATTAAAATAATCTGTAAGTAAAGTAATAATCTTCTCTGTGAATAAATAATACTTTACACTTGGTTGCTAGTAACTGCAAAATTTCAACAAATATCGTTATTAATCAAAATTTCATTTTGTTCTCTATCTTGTGCACATTTAGATAAAATGTTTTCACATAGAGCTGATATTGTTTTTTCATTGAAATATATTTGTCTTCATTTCTAGTGCTAATAAATAATACGTTAGCTATTTTAAGAAATTAGCAAGTATTAATTAATATTCAACGGTAATAATTTGAATAGTTTCATTAAATTCCCGTGTATTTTATTGTCCAGAATATCATCTTCTGAATCTACTCGCTGGTCACTAATCGGAATTTATTTCAGAGTGTCTTCTAAAACAACAAAAAATTATTACAAAATTAGGAGAAACACCAATAATACTTATAACTGAATTCATTGATCAATATTGCGTTATAGGTTAACGTTTATTCAATACTTTCAGAAATTATGTAAGTAGTGTAATTAGTAAACGATGGATCAACAGCGAAAAATAGATCGGATTATATGAGAGTATTAATCTTTTCTTTTAGTTACTGCCGTGAAATTCGTTTCACTACTTTTTTCTTGTATTCTTGTATCTAAAATATATGTATTATAAGATTTCGAATGAAACTTAATTTTTAGAGGTATGACAATTTTATCTAGGAAAAAATTGAGCATGCAAAAAAAAAAAAATAAACAAATAAAAAGTCTGTAATTATAATGGAAAAATTAGAAAATTATATTTTGTCTGCTTCAGATTTTATATTTGAATAACAAAAAAATATTAGTTAAAGTCAAAACCTTAAAGAATTTTAACTATTTCCAGTTGTTGATTTTATTTAAATTTAAAATAAACCTATATTAACAACTCAATTTCACAAAATTAACAAAACCAATTTTAATTAATTTCAATAAAATGTCAAGAATTATAGTAAAATTATTAATTCTTGTAGTTTTAAAAATCACAGAAGACATTTTCAGAATAGAATTAAATTAAAATTCAGCTTCACAAACAACATTAAATAACAAGACATTTTCAGAATAGAATTAAATTAAAATTCAGCTTAACAAACAACATTAAATAACAAGCAATGTAATATAGGTCGTTCTAGAAACATATACTCTTAAAATAATTTTCAAATTATTTCTTAATATATATTCTCTATTAATCATCAAATTAACTCAAAAAGAATTCAACTTCATTTAAAAGTAGTTCTTATATTATTTGTATTATGAACTTGTTGTAGAAATTTATATATTCATTGAGTAATAAAATGCTTAGTAAATGTGTTTATATTTGTAAACAATATTTATTAACATTTAATTTTAAGAATTAGAAGTTATTTTGCCCCTCGAATTATTTCGAACTTGTTATTTCGTGTCACATTAAGTCGACGAATTTTGTTTCTGGATAGTCAGGAATTTCACAGCTCCAAGCAAATCCAAGTCACCTCTATTTTGTTTTCCTTACTACTTCCAGTTTATAGAAATACAAGAGTTCAGTTTTGGGTTTTAGAGGATGGCGATTGCTCTACATTATTAGTTACTGAGTTCTCCTTATTGGATCCCTATTATGATTTAGTTCCTCATTTAATAGTTGTGAAAACGCTGTAGAAACATGAAATTGATTTTTTTAAAATTTTAGTAGGAATATTATATCCAATTTTACGATTCACTAATATGGGATTTAGTCTTCATAATTTTAGCAACAGTCGGCAAGCTGCAAGGGCAGTGGGTCCAATGTTACCGACTATTATAACACATCTCATTGATACTCCGGTGTTCTAATCGTAAAGTAGAAGTATTTACATAATTTAAAAATTTATTTCAGATCTTCTGTCTTAATACTGGTAATCAGTACATGTTAACATGGGTCATCATATATGGAAGCGAAAGTAAACATCATAAGACCTGCAAAAGGCTTCCTAATTTGCGTGTCACATACAGCTAGTGTCAGCATAGAGAAAATATGCAAAAGAAGGGTTAACTTTTAGTGATAGGCTTTAATACCCAAGAAATGTGAAATCTCCAAATTTCGTCCATTCAGCAATTAAAACGGATTAGTGATACTACCATTACACAAGTGATTTTGTGAAATAATGGATATGAAGCCAAATTGAAAAATTAATCTTTCTGAGAAATTTGTTAGAACCATTTGGTTCGGAATTAAAAAGAAAAAGTATTAATATGAGAAAGGAATCTAATAGAAAGAATGTGAACGTGATATCTTGAGTTCATTATACCCACACATACCCACATACACACGTACACACCCACACACAAGCACACATACATATATATGTATGTATATATATATATATATATATATATATATATATATATATATATATATATATATCCTTTATCGCAACCTAAATGAAAGTATTTTAACTTTGTTTTAATCTGAGTAAACAAAAGTCCTTGAAGATATTTTCCCTTCGATCTTTTAATTGGATTTGGTTTTTTAAATCCTAAAATAGTTTTATACATCTATATTTCTTCAGATCTTTTGTTATTGTATCATTTTCCTTATCAGAAATATTTTAATCTCTTTATTTCCGAATTAATTTCTTTTAATTTTTTTTTTTTTGCATGCGTGATAAACACAATAATGTAGTACGATGGTGTAATTATTGTTTGAATTTTCGGAAAATGCCTAATACTAATATTGTTTTTGTTATCTTTCGGAAGAAACTGCATACATAATAAAAATATTTTAATTTTATCTTATGCAATGACATATTTCATAATATCATTACAAATTGGGACAACAATTTCCCGTAAAGTAATGCAAATTTTCTGATAAAAATTAGTTTTTTCACTTAATTCTTTAATTTATAATTAGATTTGGCTTTTAAAATCCTAACATAGTGATTACATTTTGATATTCCATCAAATATTTTGTTGCATTTATTTAAATATTTATCAGATGATGCTTGCAAAAATAAATTAAATTGAAAATAGATAAAATAAAGAATTCTTCTTAACAATATCCAACTGAAAATATGAGGATTTTATTAAAATAATTTGTACCTAAAAAGGTGAGATTTGTAATTTGTAACTCAATTTCTTGAAAAAATTGCTATTGCTAAATAAAAATATTTTGAATCAACTGTTAATATTTAAAAATGTAGATTAGTTTGCTATATTTATTGTTAAATAGAAAAATATTTGTGTATAATAAAAATTCATAAAATCATTCATCCATGTTTAATAAAAATTTCATGTAATATCTATTAGACATTGAATGAAATAAAATAAATTTTGGTAGTTGTTGCAGTTATTATAAAAATAACAACTGTCATTAATATTACTAGAATGTATTCCATGTCAATGTATAAATATTAAAATACAGAATACAGATATTTAATTGTTAAATGTAATTCGTTAGATTAAAAAATAAATTTATAAATATAATGAAAACATAAATACAATTAGTAACTTGGGAAACTTGGTATTTCTCATGGTGATATTCGCATGTGTCGTTAATGGCCTGCATATTGTTTCTATTAGCAAATAAAATTATTCTATCTGTGCGCATTAAAGTTATATTTTTACAATTCCTTTGTTTGAAAAAAATAGCTCCTTTTATAGCTCCATTTGCCCTTTGGAAACCTTTAAAATTTGATTTTAGTCTTTTGCCCTCGGTTTTAATATTACCTATTTAAGAATAAATAGAATACATCGAGGAATTTATTACATTGTGTATAAATATTTTCTAACGCAGCATTTAAAAGTAAGCATAAAATCAAATACGAATGTTTAAATTAAATAAAGATACATAATTATTTAACAATGTAAATGAAAAGTAATGAAAATACATAGTTCTTAAATTTTTATTTGAGGGATAAGAACAATTCGTATTTATTAAATAATTTAATTGAAGGGTAGAATGGATATATAATTAATAAATTACTGAATGTTGCTCTAAATTTTATTCTGTATTTAAATGCAATCTGTATAATTAAGAACATTAAAAATTAAATAAATTGATTGATTGTTGGTGAAAAATAAATAATGTTTGTAATTAATCGAAGTACTATGACAAAAATATACCATATTATAAGTTGAAAGCTATTTTATATAAAACGATTATTATGGATTGGAAGAAACATATGAAGAGACTATTTATCTAATTCGAATTTTCTTTTTCATTTCTTCGAGTTCGCAAAGCACAATATCTTTATATTCATTTATTTATTTCTTTTTTCATTTATGCTGATTTTTCCGTAAAATGTATGTAATTGCACCGCTAAACAAACACTTAAAGAATTAGAAACAGATTTTCTCACTCGAAAAATGTGCCAAGTGGGGAAAGTTATATTTGCAGAAGTCATTTCATTTCCATTTACAAAGAAAACTCAGATGGAATAACATCGTTTCCTAGGATTAAGAAACATTCTCATACAAATTGCTTTTCGCATCCGGAAGAAATAGTGCGCGATTTTTTTTTTATCTTACGAATAATCTTCCTTTTTTTTTAAATTTCTTTTTGGGTGTTGTGATGTATATGGAAATAGAGCACAATTTTCCCTTCTAAACAATACATAAATATAACCACGAGAAAAAGGCTTGTTTCTAACCCTTAGCGAAAATAAAAATAAGCTATTTCTTGTCCTTGATTATGTAATTTAAAAATATAAATAAATCTCCAGCAATTTTGTTTCCTATGCTAGAAAACATCTACATTATTCTTTTGTTGTTGTTTTTTGTTTTTGATTATGATTTCTGTTTCGTTTCTTCTTTCAATTATTATGCAATTTTCTGTTGGCTTTCGGTCAAAATGTACGTTTGTAATGCAAAAAGGAAAAAAAATCTAGACATTGTGCAGGTAGAGTTATTTCTTAGTGAAATCAAAGGTTCTAGGAAAGCTATAGGAATTTCAAGCTTAGCATTTTTTTTAACTCTTCACGAGTTATTTACTTTCTCTCAGACATCAATACGATATTTTTGTCCTATTATTATAGAATTATGTAAGTTTTCATATTAATTCAAAAAATGAAAAAGAAATGAAAGAAATACCTCATTGATATTTCTCAAAAGGTGATTTCAGTTCAAAAAATCCCCTTAAATATTTTTCAGTGTTTATTTTAGGGCTGAGTAAAAATCTAATTTATTTTTACTTGTGCTAATCACATTAAGGTGTATCAACATGTAGCAAAGAAGTTACATTTTGATTTTCATTTAAGAATTAGGGGTTAGAGAGGATTGTATAATAATAATGTTTTTTTTTTGTTTGTATTAACATATGAGAAAATTTTAATCAAAGAATTAAATAGTTTGAACAGAAATAGTCATTATATATTCCATAAAAGGAAACTGAAATATATCCCATCTAAAATCGTCACCGTATTTAATAAAATGTTTGTATAACTACAAGATATGAGCAGCATCCTGCAAACACATTGGGAGAGGAGTTCAAATAATATTTCTCTGTGCCTAAGAATTCAGAAGTAGTAAGAGAGGTATTATGACTTCTGGTAAGGCAGAAAGATCGGATATATTAGGGCATAGGTTCTCAAACACATTTTCCCGTAATTCATTTGCCGATTTCATTCTGTTTTTCGTAGACCCCTTCTTTTGAACTGTTCCAAGACCAATCCGTTAGCGTAGTATTTACTCTTAAACGTTTTAAAGAAAATTGAAATCCAAAGTAAAAGTCTCACTCAACGTGTTTCCAAGTACTCAGATGAAAGAATAATGCATGGAAATATCACGTGACAAATGTGAAATCATTCAATTTTATCACTCGTATTTTATTAAGTTGTTCTGAGAAGTGAAGCAAAAGCTGTTGGCGCGGACCTTGTATGTTGTAACCTCTGTTAAATAACTAATACGACAACTGAGGTAATATACATAATATTTCCTCCGTATCCAAAATTCTACATTACACCACGGGAAGATATGGAGTCTCAACCAGATTATATGTGCATCAGCTCCACTACACGATCGGTCTTTAGTGCCATTAGGGTTCGAATCCATGATTGGACGAAAGCAATGTCGGCCACGAGTCCACGACCATGAACATTAGGCTACCGTAGCTAGTTGACAAATATGAAATTTACCTGCCATTTGTCAATTAAAATTTTATCCTTGCTGAGAGGTTTTAGAACTCTTTTGGAATTGAATTTTTAAGAATTCATCAACTTCAAACGTGTTTTATAGCTAACGAAGAGCTACTCATTTCAATAGAGCCTATTGTATAATGGAATATTTTATTATTTAATAAAAAGATGTAAAAATATTATTCAACTTTATTAATTAAAAAAGCTCTAGGCACAAGTATAGTAACAGTCTCACATAAAATGAATACTCAACGTTATCAACGTTTTAAATGAGAGAGATGAACTTCATACATTCATAGCAAATTTATAATATTTGGCTTCGAAATCGTCAGGCATAACTTCAAATATCTTCAGTAGTGATTTCCAATCTGTTTCTGATCTCTTTTTTTTTTTTTTTTTTTTGTTTGAAGATAGAAGAACCACTTTCCACGGAATATTTTACTGAAATCTCTGTCCACGAGACACAAAGATAGATGAGCCATCAAACACTTCCTTGCTATGGCCTATAATGCAGGATAAGAAGCAGGTATACTCCTCTATAAAGCCAGAATTGCTGATACCACTTTCTAAACTGAATGATAAATTCTTCGTTAGTGCCTATTCCACTCAATTCTATTTATAACATATCTTCCAATTCTTGAAAGTCACCATATGAACTAATAATCCACACACATACTGTGGTATTTCTGTGGTAAAAATAAACTCAAATATTGTTTAAAAATCAGTGTGAAGGGCAATTAAATGTTAAACATAGGTATGAAACGTCATCTTCCTGGCACTTTGCCTGTGACCAATAGAGATACTGTTCGGCCGTCCAATATTTTGCTCTATTGGTTTAATTTTATCAAGAAACACTGCAATGATGGACGATCTTTATTTATTTTTTTTGGTCACGGTAGCCTAGTAGTCATGGTTGCGGTTTTTATTCAGTCGCGGGTTCAAGCCTTGGCCACTAAAGACCCGCTGTTTAGTCGGATCTGATTTCACGTTAAATCTGTCCAAGCCCAAAGTCCTCCCCAAGGTTTAAATTTTTCTGTTGATAAATATCTGTTGTTATTATAAAGCTTTTGACGAAATCTTAATCATCTGAAAATCCAACTTCTGTAGCTACAATCTAAGGTCTACAATATAATTTTGAAGTAATCCAATTAGGTAAGACACCCAATCCTCTTTTAGAATATTTGCTCTTTAAGTTAAACACAAGGTAAGATAAAGACTAATATTATTTCCAAGTTCAAACTTTTTTTCTAACCTTTCAATATTTTATCTAGGTTCCGTTGCGACAACTCATATTTCGTTAATTTTCAAATCTTAATTCCTACAATGCCTTTAATCTATACGTCATCTATCCTTTAATCCGTCTTTAGTGGTCACGGTGATGGACTCGCGTCCGGCGGATTTCGTCGAATCGGTAGGTTCGAGTCTTGGTGCTTCGAAAGATCTGCCGTGCAGCTGGGGCTGACGTACGAAAAATCTGCCGAGTGCCGAAGTCCTCCTGTTGGAGTGGTGAGGAGGTCAGGAGATGGGGTCCCATCTCAGGTGTCATCCTTGTCACTTTCCGGAGTTCACAATTACGATTTTCGTCGCCAATAGATCTCGCGCTACGTCTTTCGTCTCGATAATAAAACCAACCAACCATTTTCTGTTTGTTTTCATTACTTTTTAGCTCATTTATTATTGTATCTAACAACTCATTCACAAATTCGTTATCTTAGTCAGGACTTCGAGTTATCAGATTTTTTTTTTTAATTAGATAATTTTTAAAGTATCAGTCTTTTCGATTCTGAACTTAAAACCAATGTATGAAAGTCTTGTAATAACATTCTTCTAGGACATACCATTTCCAACTCTTAATGAAATGTTTGATAATGTTTTAAATTTATAAGTATTTAAAAATATTTATACTTATTACTCAAACTATAACATAATATAAGCACAATAAAAACACAAAAATATATTTAACAGTCAATAACATATATATAAAATATATTTAACTGACATAATTTGAACATTATTTTAATATATGTATATGGAGATACACCGCTGTATCAATGAAATATTGTTTTTAACAATTAAATAATTATAGATTGGTGGTGAAACACACACTTCCTTTAATTGTCGCTAACATTTAAAAAATATTTTATATCATTTAATCCATATTTAAAGAAAGGCTTTATTTAAAAATATTTTTACCGATATATATTTTATGAGAGAAATTGAAGGAACTAAACAGAGTCAAAACTAAATACATGAAATTTTGACGGGTTTGTGCCGAAAAAACATTGTTAAGTTTCTTACTTGTGTTGCTCACATTCTATATTATTTATTTTGTAACATATATATTGTTTCGAGTAACTTTGTAAATTATGTTCTTCTTTCTCAATTTCATAGCTTCACATATTATTCTTTGAATAAAATATATTACTTACGTAGGGTTTATTTAATGTGATTTAATATATATATCATGTATTCTTAATCCTATTTTTAAAAAGAAAACGCCAACGTAGAATAAAGTAATTTCACATCTTGTAAAGCTTTGGAAGAACCGATATACATATATGCCATTTCCAAACATGAAAGTTGAAATGATTTTATGAATATCATATTTACTATGGCATTGAGGAAATTCATCTCATATCGAAATAGTGAAGCAGGTGAAACTGCCACATACCTGATTGAAAACTTTAAGAAATTTGAACGTTATCGAATATATATGTATGCATATAACATATTCCAATTCCAGCTTGACTTACGGAATATATCGAGTCAAATTTACGGTTATTTTTGTGTGGATAATGTTTATAGATACTGAGGATATTTCAAAAGAGTACAGATATTTTTAGTTGATTGGAAGAGGGCGTGCTCAAATAAATATTATTTACAGCAATTACAAAATAAATACAATTTATTATGAAGAATTTGATTTTATTTTAGTAATGTATATGTATATATAGAAGAAGAATCTTTATTTTTATTTTAGTGTTTCCATGTATTTTTAATTGTAGATTGACAAATATTCAAAAGACTAGGGTGGACCAAATGTTACATTATAGATTAAGATAAGTCTGTCACATATATCCAGACGGTGTCAATCTGTATCGCAAACAGCTGGATCCTCTGAACAAAAATTTCAATTTTTATTTTACATGAAAGGACTAAAGAACACTCTATCAGAAGTCATTCCTATCATATCACAATATTATGAGTATATTTCAGTACATCGATTCAGTACATGTTTTCATCTCTATTCATGTTCAGAAACAATGACACAGTTGAGTTCATTATAAAAGGCGCGTGGACAGTCTGGATTGAGTAGGCGATACACAATGTATACTATCCAATAAACCTACTGAAAAGCACAGGTATACTTTCTGAACCGCGGGATGGGACTGCGACTCATGGATGCTGCAAAATGACAATAACCACGCTGTCTGCAACACGCCTTATTATTTCAGACAGATGTGTATGTTTCCAGATAGACTAACTACTTGGTGTCTTTCAATATAGCTATTAATTTAGCACCAAAATTGCTTTGTAAATGCAAGACAGTTCTTGAAGATATGAATAACGTTTTGAAAAATTCCAGCTTCTTTATTCTTTGTTATGCAAAACTGAAATTAAGAACATGGAATTTTAACTATGAAAAATTTCACAACTGAGTAGTGAGTAAAAATTATGCGCTATTGTTATTCAAGTTAAGTTTTCCTTGCTCTCATAAAGAATACGTATGTACATCATTTCGTTCAAGAAGGCTTCCTTCAAGATGTATGCAATTGGCCTTGGATAAACGTTTCGTGATGTTAGAGTTTACAAAAAGATACTCCAAGAAATGAAAGAATCCATTCCACTTACATATAGGCGAATCTTAATTGTGGTGAGATACTCATTGATATAAAACGATCTGCTTAATACTTCATTCTAAGGAACTTGGAATCAGTCCTAACGTTTATCTGATCTAAATGCACCAGAATGTTTTCTCTGGAGGCATCTTATATTCTCTATGATACGACAAGAAAGAAATTTTAAGGTACATTCTCTAAAATACCTTATACATTATAAGGTACGCTGATTAATGAACTATATGGTACCTACCCTGGAAGTACCTTAGTGGTCGTGTTTTCACCAATAACGCTGAACTCATAACTCAGCAGAAGAGAAAAATCCCTTAAAAATTCGAGAAATACAGAAAGAGGTTTAATGAATGCAGAATGATTGCTTGAATAAATATAATTTACATGTATAACGAACGAAATGCAAATTTGTTCACAGACAATATACATCTTCTTTTAATAACATACGAGAGTGTTACAAATAGTGCTTGTATTGGCAGATACATGGCTTTTCTTAGACACGTTGGAGTTACCAGTGAGTGCTGAGATTCCTAAACGATGCTAACACGAAAGTGATACTAATTATAGATTTCTTTTTTATTTGGCAGAAAGTGGCTGCGGTAACCTAGTGGTCAAGGTTTCGGATTCGTGGAAAAAGGTTTTCGTTCAGTCGGGGTTTCGATCCCTGGCCGCAAAAGACTCGCCATGTAGCCGGGGCTGATGCACGTTAAATCTGTCGGGGCCAAAAGTTCTCCCGTAGGTGTGATGGGGAGGTGCCAGCTCAGGTGTCGTCCTCGTCACTTGACCGTGGCTCAAAGTTACGAGGTCCGTCGCCAATAGCCCTCGTGTTGCTTTTAGTGCGACGTTAATAAAAACTAAACTAAACTATTGGGCAGAAAACGGCTAACAAATCAAAATTTCATTAGTTCCACGACGAGTTCTCACAGTCAATGAGATCTGTATTGGCTATTTTACACTGAATACCGAGCAACTATAAGTTTCTTCCAGAGAATTTGCTCCAAAGAAATCGAAAAGTGTTTCATTGGCCAAAAAGGAATGGCGACTATTTTTTCGGATCACAAAGTGTGCCATACTCATAGAATTTGAAAAAAAAGAAAACGTTCCCCAGGAACACATACGTGAATTAGTCCTTTTAATTTCTAACACCCTAATTTTCACTAACACTATGGATACTTTTTGAGCTTTCATCTTATGCAACAAAATAATCTTCACTCTTGGGTTATTTAAAATGAAACGTATTTTCACCCAATCATCAATTGTACTGATTTTCTAATTAATATTACTTCTAAAATATGATCATTGCACGTGTAACTAATTTTTCAATACTTTCATCAAAAAGAAATATTAAAATCATTAAAGAAATGTTAGTTACACAATATATATATTTACTAAAACACTCATAAAATGTCCTTTTACTATGTAATCAATTAATAACCTAACAGAAAAACTCTTCTCATTTAGTTATTAAAAAGTAGATATAATTAATAAGTTAACATTTCAAAAACAAATGTATAAAAATATTTCGAAAAAATTCATTCAATAAAGAATGTACACTTACAACTCTATACAGCTGCCATCTAATTATGTAGTAACACATGGATCAATAAGTTCCGAGACTAACCCAGAGATGGCGCTCGTAGTAAACTAGTAACCAGGTCTTTCTAGAGTACTAACCTTTGCTTGAAACGTGTCAAAATTTTAAGTCGATCGGACCAGAAACAGCTGAGTTATCGAGGTTGGAGTAAAGTCGTTTTGTAGTTTGTTTAAAAAATGGAAAAAACCGAGTTTCTCGTGTTCTGATAAAACATTGTTTTTTAATGGGTAAAAGCACCGTGCAAGCGAAACAATGGATTGAAAAATGTTATCCGGACTCTTGTCCATCAAAAGCAACGATTTGTCGGTGGTTTGCCGAGTTTAAACGTGGTCGTACCGACACAAATGACGCGGAACGCTCGGGTAGACCTGTGGAAGCCGTTACACCGGAAAATGTGAGTGAAGTGACAAAAATTATAATGAAAGATCGTAAAGTGAAGCTCCGTGAGATTGCTGAGATGACTCAGATATCATATGGAAGTGTATTTACTATCCTTCATGAAAAATTGAGCAGGAAAAAGGTTTTTTCCAAGTGGGTGGCGCGATTGCTTTCGAAGGAACAAAAACAGCAACGAGTCGATGATTCAGAATGCTGTTTATCGCTATTTACTCGCAACAAAAAAGATTTCTTGCGTCGTTACGTGACCATGGACGAAACATGGATACATCACTACACTCCAGAGTCGAAGCGGCAGTCATCTGAGTGGCGCACAGCTGGCGAAAGCCGTCCGAAGCGTCCGAAAACGCAGCAGTCAACTGCAAAGTCATGGCGTCAGTTTATTGGGATACGCATGGCGTGATTTTCATTGACTACCTCGAAAAAGGTAAATTGATCAACAGTGATTATTATATTGACTTGCTGGTGCGTTTGAAGGAGGAATTCGCAAAAAAACGACCGCACATGCAGAGAAAAAAAATCCTTTTTCAC